>OZ007575.1:57446806-57503138 GCA_963931925.1 Onchidella celtica | reverse complement strand
AGAGTGGGTATTACGACTGCATTTTAAATCGAGAGGTATTTACTATTTACTCTTTCGTACCATGCCACACACTAAGAACAATCTGAATAAGTTTCATAAACAGACCTGCAGGGCCACAAATTTAATTACATTAAATTTCCTAACAATTTTGTCTAGATCTATTACATACTAAAAGACAACATCAGCAGCATCAAATGAAAATTCAATAATATGTCACTAGAAGTCTTCTCTAGATTCCTATAAGGTTATGATCATTCTGACTCACTAACAATTTAAGTACTAGTTATATATCTCTCAGATATAGTCTGCCTACTATCTATCAAGCAATATACTAATATCGTCTCTGGCGACGATGTCATCTCAGCTATTTGTGCCTACCGCTTATAATGGATCAAGCTCGTCAATATAAACTGACGTAGTTAAGTCTATTGGATCTACTCTAGGATGGGCTGGCAATCCCCAGCCTCATCCAGACAAATCAATCCCAATTCACAGATATGTATGCCAAACATTCATACTAGTTGCAAGTCAATATAAATCTTTGTCTTGCATTCTTGGGTAGCATATGCGGCAATCCTGTTCTACTGGATAATTTATGTTCAGCTCCTCGTTCATTGTTGAATCATCAAAGGACAAACACTTACACTTGGTCCCTGGTATAGGAAAACCAGGGAACAGTAGACAATAGCAGTGGGCATATCTCATTCAAGCATATGGCTTCATCTCAATGTCTATAGTGGACTAGACATGAATCAACAGTCTTATGATTCTTCAGGCAGAATCGTGCCGACGCCTGCACAGATTGGAATTTTCTGTATGGAGTAATGGGCATAGGTATGGCTACGCTTTTATACTGTGCAGCCACCTGCAAATTACCGTCCAAATCCCTAGATTTGATTGGTGCATCCATGCGAGCTCATCTCGCAGTATTAATATATTCTACGTGGGAGTTGGTCACGGCCTTGTACTAAAAACAGACAAGGTCAATTTAGAATGTCAAAACAATTACTGAAATCTTTAAACCCTCGTGCTTTCTACATTTTATGTACGAATTTCTGAACGCGACTAAGCGTCTTAAACTATCTATCCTTATTCACCCCTTCTCTTCCCTTCTAAGTGTTCATCAAAATCACGGGGTCGAGAATTGCACTGTCACTCCTAACTTATCCATTTATTCTATCTCGCCCCACTTTCTTTCCATCTCTAAGAAAAAGTGTTTCAAAAACAAACTGTTCACGAGGACAGTTCAAGGACAAATTACGCTGGTTATAATCAACGAGACCGTGAAAAATCAACTCCTTACAAGTCGTGACCCAGCACGGCATTTATATTACTTAAACCCTGACAAATGTGGCTTTCGTAAAGAGAGGGGAACGGCGGATATGATTTTTGCTGCCAGACAGTTTCAGGAAAAATGCATGGAACAAAATAAAGCGCTGTATATCACATTTGTTGACCTCACAAAAGCATTTGACACAGTGTGTCGTGAAGGCCTCTGGAAAATCTTGGCGAAGTTTGGGTGTCCACCCGAATTCATCACAATAGTGCGCCAGTTTCATGATGGCATGCAAGCTGCAGTCAAAAGCAACGGCAGTGTTTCAGAGCCCTTTGCTGTCACAAATGGGATAAAACAGGGTTGTGTCTTAGCCCCAACTCTGTTCAGCATCATGTTCTCTGCAATGCTACAAGAAGCCTTTAGCTCTCCTCCTCAAGGGGTAAGCATCAAGTACCGAACTGATGGCAGTCTATTCAACCTCAGGAGACTTCAGGCAAAAACCAAAACCAAAAGTACTCAAGTCTGTGACCTACTATTTGCTGATGATTGTGCACTTCTGGCACACGATGAGGATAGCATGCAAAACTGTGTTGATAAGTTCTCTAATGCCTGTGACAACTTTGGCCTCACAATAAGCACAAAGAAGACGGAAGTGCTCCATCAGCCAACTCCAGACGACAAGTATCCTGTGACCCCAAATATCAAAGTCCATGACAGTCTTCTGAAGGTGTCGGAGAACTTCACCTATCTTGGCAGTACACTGTCTTCCGCGGCTCGTGTTGATACTGAAATTCTCTCAAGAATCAGCAAAGCCAGCTCTGCATTTGGCAGGCTTCGAAAGAGAGTATGGGATGTCGCCGGCATTCGCACAGACACTAAGCTGAAAGTGTACAATGCTGTGGTCCTTCCCACCCTACTCTATGGGGCTGAAACCTGGACAGTGTACCAATCGCATGCCAGAAAGCTAAATCACTTTCATCTGGCCTGCCTTAGAAAGATCCTAAGGATCAAATGGCAGGATAAAATTCCAGACACTGAGGTCCTCAATCGTGCCAAGGAATTGAGCATCTTCTGCCACCTGAAAAAAATTCAGCTACGTTGGGCAGGACATGTTGTCAGAATGCCCGACTCCAGACTCCCTAAGCAAATCTTCTTCTCTGAGCTCTCCAATGGAACGAGGAATGTTGGGGCCCCAAAGAGACGTTACAAAGACACTCTCAAGCAATCACTGAAGGCCTTTGCCATTGATGTGAGTGAGTGGGAAAAGCTCTCGCTTGATCGAGCAAATTGGAGGGCGGCCCTTACCAGAGGCAGCAAAGCATGGGAAGCTGACAGAGTCCAGCAGGCTATCAAAAAAAGAGAACGGCGCAAGAAAAGGCCCAGTGGTACTGAACCAACGGAGCACTCTTGTCATTTATGCGGAAGGGTCTGCAGGGCAAAAATAGGACTTATCAGTCACATGAGAAGCCATAAGTCATGAAAGAACAGTCTTTCCATTCTGCCCTCTGTGTCCTTTAGTTCTCTTTATTGTCCATGTGTTGAAATTCTCAACAATTTCTGTTCTTTATTCCTCTGGTGTTGTTAAGGTCATCATCATACCTGATGGACGAACTATTATTATTATTATTACTGCTTATCCTTGTCTGTCTGTTGAAATTTGTTTCCCGTACAAAATTTCAAGCACTCACCTTGGGTGATTAAAGATCCTCCACAATAGGCAATTTCTTCAACAGATTGGGTGCTGATGGTTCGTTCTTAGTTTCTCTGTTAGTGTAAAAATTTTTGAGGAATAAACCACTTGTCCAAGGGTAATTGAATTAATACGGTGGTAAAGTTAATATTTCTTTTTCCCACATGGGAAACTAACCAAGTCATAAGTCATAATCAAATGTTGATATCAAAAGTGTCATTGTAAGGTAAACAAAAAAAAAGGATAAAAATCAACAAAAGAATCAAAGAACGGCTATTTATTTGTTGGTGGCGCCCCTTCTCGCAACATTTGTCTGTCTTTTCAAGCGTTCAGTTTGGTGCATTTCTCATTCCGGCGCGCATCGCACGACCCCAAAGAAAGTTAAAATGCGTTTTGGATTACTTAGAGTCTCCACACAGTGGAACCATTATACGATTCGTGCACATCACGGCACAGCATCGAGAAGTAAGCGAGACGTGAGCAAAATGATTGTCGCACATTCTACTTTCGATTCGCTTACGTCTCGTCACTGCCCGAGAAAAGATACAATACACTTGAAGATGGATAGAGAGAAATGGATTCATGGATAATGATCTATAATAATAATAATAAAGATTACTTTATATAGCGCCCAATCCCAGCTGAGTCAGCTCTAATAGTAAGCGCTTAACAATTTATATAGCATGCATACAAATCACATAATATTAAGAGGATACAATATTCATACTTACACGCAATCCCTGGGCACATAATTGACATTAATAATTTTTTTAATAATTCAAAGTACTTTCTGTAAAGATATGCTTTGAGTCTGCTCTTGAAGAGCAATAGCTCCAATGATGTAGAATGTTTTATGTCTGAAAGAATGTTATTCCAGACTAGAGGACCAAATAAGGTGAAAGCTCTAACTCTACATTTCTTTGTGTTAGTGTGAGGGATGGTAAGCAGGTTTTTTTCTGTATTGATCTTAATCTTCTGGGTGGCAAATAATTAATCAATCAGTAGTTCACTAATATAAGGTGTTACTTGAGAACATTTTGGATGCAAAAGAGAGAGAGAGAGAGAGAGAGAGAGAGAGAGAGAGAGAGAGAGAGGGGAGAGAGAGAGAGAGAGACAGAGAGAGAGAGAGAGAGAGAGAGAAATGGATATGCGTGTACGGGTGTGTGTTTGTGATATAGGGATTTATATCCAATATTGTACGAATTGAAATAAATTTATCATCAATGCCCAGGTCCTCTCCACTAAATTGCCTTCCATTGTCTATTTATATGTACGCTGTTAGAATAATTGTCTTCAGTTTTATCGTATGAGGGTTGCCTTTTTGGCACAGCCGCAATCAGAAGTTCATATATGTTTGTTGATTCCATCTTGTATCATGTGTGTAGAGTGTAGAATCTAGATCTACTCGTCTGTGTACACACCACACCAAAAGCTGGGAGACAATCGGAACAAATTTTACTGCCGCACTAAAATGCTCTCGATACAAAACATCTATCGGGACGTCAGCGAGACGACAATGTTAGTGAGGCGGATGCACTGTGGCGGCAATATTGAGAGAAAGAGGTATTCCCGTGTTACCGGTTGCCGTACGACAAGTTCACCGGGGTCAAGAGCTGCTAGCGAGACGAAACTGCGTCTAAAATGGTTGCACTGTGTGGGTCCCGTTAGCTCTTGTTTATTCTTACTCTACTGTAAGTTTTACACAATTTAGAAATTCAACGATAAACGCTTGAGGCTTCAGTATTATGATAATGACTTAGAATACATCGAAACTGTGAAACAGCTTAGTTAGAGCCAGAACACATTTTCAAATAGTGTCAAGGTGCACATGTGTTACATCTCTTCTGCATACTTCAAGATATCCAATTATTTTTCAGAAAATGGAAATGCAAACAATGAAAAACTAAGATCACTTGCCGATAAGCTTTAAAGTTTGAGAGACAGAGAGAGAGAGACAGACAGACAGACAGACAGACAGACAGACAGATAGACAGAGACAGGGACCCAGAAAGAGAGACAATGAGAGACAGAGAGAGAGACAGACAGACAGAGAGAGACAGGGACCCAGAAAGAGAGACAATGAGAGACAGAGAGAGAGAGAGACAGACAGACAGACAGACAGAGACAGGGACCCAGAAAGAGAGACAATGAGAGGCAGAGAGAGAGACAGACAGACAGAGAGACAATGAGAGACAGAGAGACAGAGAGAGAGAGAGACAGAGACAGGGACCCAGAAAGAGAGACAATGAGAGTGGGAGAGAGACAGACAGACAGAGACAGGGACCCAGAAAGAGAGACAATGAGAGACAGAGACAGGGACCCAGAAAGAGAGACAATGAGAGTGGGAGAGAGATAGACAGACAGAGACAGAGACCCAGAAAGAGAGACAATGAGAGACAGAGAGAGAGAGAGAGATACTGAGACCTTGACGCAGAAAGAGAGACAATGAGAGACAGAGAGAAAGGGAGAGAGATAAACACACAGAGACAGGGACCCAGAAAGACAGATAATGAGAGAGAGATAGAAAAGGAGAGAGAGAAAGAGCGAAAGAGAGAGGGAGGGACAGAGAGAGAGAGAGAGAAAGCGAAAAGAGGCACAGAGAGAGAGACACACACACACAGTGAGAGAAAGAGAGAGATCGAGAGAGGCGGAGACATAGAGACAGGGTACACGGAGAGGAGTAAAGAACGGAAGCAATGCTGAGAAATTCAGGCAGTTTCGATTTATATAATAATGGATTGAATGACAAGAAGATTTGCAAAAATTACATTTTACGGCAATCTTTTGTTGTTGTTTTTTTCCGTTTTCTTCCTTTTTTTCTTCTTAATACAGTTATTTATGGCCTCTGCCTTTCCCTGAACAGAATTGACACCTCCTATACACAGAACAAAATGGTCTCTCCCTTTCCCTAAACAGAATTGACACCTCCTATACACAGATCAAAATGGTCTCTCCCTTTCCCTGAACAGAATTGACACCTCCTATACACAGAACAAAATGGTCTCTCCCTTTCCCTAAACACAGTTGACACCTCCTATACACAGATCAAAATGGTCTCTCCCTTTCCCTAAACAGAGTTGACACCTCCTATACACAGAGCAAAATGGTCTCTCCCTTTCCCTAAACAGAGTTGACACCTCCTATACACAGAACAAAATGGTCTCTCCCTTTCCCTAAACAGAGTTGACACCTCCTATACACAGAACAAAATGACCTCTCCCTTTCCCTAAACAGAGTTGACACCTCCTATACACAGAACAAAATGACCTCTCCCTTTCCCTAAACAGAGTTGGCACCTCCTATACACAGAATAAAATGACCTCTCCCTTTCCCTAAACAGAGTTAACACCTCCTATACACAGAACAAAATGGTTTCTCCCTTTCCCTAAACAGAGGTGACACCTCCTATACACAGAACAAAATGGTTTCTCCCTTTCCCTAAACAGAGTTGACATCTCCTATACACAGAACAAAATGATCTCTCCCTTTCCCTAAACACAGTTGACACCTCCTATACACAGAACAAAATGGTCTCTCCCTTTCCCTAAACAGAGTTGACACCTCCTATACACAGAACAAAATGGTCTCTCCCTTTCCCTAAACAGAGTTGACACCTCCTATACACAGAACAAAATGGTCTCTCCCTTTCCCTAAACAGAGTTGACACCTCCTATACACAGATCAAAATGGTCTCTCCCTTTCCAAAAACAGAATTGACACCTCCTATACACAGAACAAAATGGTTTCTCCCTTCCCCTAAACAGAGTTGACATCTCCTATACACAGAACAAAATGGTCTCTCCCTTTCCCTAAACAGAGTTGACACCTCCTATACACAGAACAAAATGGTCTCTCCCTTCCCCTAAACAGAGTTGACATCTCCTATACACAGAATTATATGGGAAAATACTTTTGTATCCCGCCCCGTACAAAACAAAACAACTTAAATTAAACCCATTCACTAATCAGAACCAACATTTGCTGTTCTGGAATCTGGAAAAAAAAAACAGAACACATTATTTATCTTGGCCTTGAGAAACAAAGGAATAGTCCGCCCAGCCGCAGAATGATGAAAAATTTACAGTTATAATAATAATTGATACATCGGTCTCCAAACATACTTCTTATGACAAATATGCAGTATCAAACAAATCTTCCTTAAAGGTCCTAAAACATTAAAAACACATGTCCTAAAATACTAAAAACACCTGTCCTAAAACACTAAAAACACATGTCCTAAAACACTAAAAACACATGTCCTAAAACAATAAAAACACATGTCCTAAAACACTAAAAACACATGTCCTAAAACACTAAAAACACATGTCCTAAAACAATAAAAACACATGTCCTAAAACACTAAAAACATGTCCTTAAACACTAAAAACACATGTCCTAAAACACTAAAAACACAGGTCGTAAAACACTGAAAACGCACACTAAAAACACATGTCCTTAAACACAAAAAAACACAGTTCTTTAAACACTAAAAACACATGTACTTAAACACTAAAAACACAGTTCTTTAAACACTAAAAACACATGTCCTTAAACACCAAAAACAGTTCTTTAAACACTAAAAACACAGGTCCTTAAACACTAAAAACACAGGTCCTTAAACACCAAAAACACAGGTCCTTAAAAACTAAAAACACAGTTCCTTATAAACACTAAAAACTCATGCTCTTAAACAGTAAACTTAATATCGTTTTATAAAGACCTCACGCACATAAGTCTTTCTGAACTAGTTTTCCGATGTCTTAGGATCCCATGTTTGCTTATGAGTATTTGCATCAAAAGAATATCTGCCTTCACAAGACATACTGATAAGTAGGGGCCTATAATAGAAATTGTTAAGATATATATGGCCTTTAGCGTCTTTACAGACGGTCTTAGCAGCTAGAATATTCACTTTCACTTTGACTGACAGCTTCTCTCGTGGCTTATTCTACCAATGTTTGACCCGAGAGTGCGATGGCAGTGATTGCAGGTCAGTCTTTTGGGTTCACTTTGGCGAGTGTTTTCATTCCGCCTCTGTCGTTTTGTCAGGTATGTTTCTTTTGCCTTGAAGTCTATTGCGAGCGTGCCACTGCGCAATTTTTGTCTCCATCTGCTTCGATCATTTGCAAGGTTCTCCCATTCATTGGGGTCGATGTTGAATGCTTTCATCGTGACCTTGCAAGTGTCTTTGAATCGCAGATGTGGCCTACCTCTGGGTCGGTTGCCAGTAGCAAGTTCCCCGTAGAGAATTTGTCTGGGGATGCGATCATTTTCCATACGGTGGAGATGTCCAAGCCACCGCAGTCTTTTTTTGCCTAGGAGAGCCTGAGTTGATGGAATGTTGGCTCGGCTCAGAACTTCGATATTTGAGATCCTGTCTTGCCACTTGATCTTGAGAATTTTGCGTAGGCAGCGCAGGTGGAAGGAGTTGAGGGATCTTTCATGTTTGGAGTAGGTGGTCCATGTCTCTGAGCCATACAGCAGTTTGCTTAGGACGCAAGTTTGTTAAGATATGTATTATATATACATGTATATAGATATAAAATAAAGAAGTATTACCAACATTATTCAGTGTATCGGTACTGTAGCTGCTGGGGGCAATTGCCACTCGAACACAACAAAACATTATGACAATCTGGTATTTCGAACATTTTTTAAGGATCTTTGGACACATTCTGAAGATAAAGGAATTTTTATGGCCTTAAAGTCAAATTTGAGGAAATTAAGGATTTGTAAGGATTCATGGAAACACTGAATATAATCAACGATACATGCGCTTTCAGTAATATTGCAATCGGTTCATTCTTTATCAGCCAAAGGGTAATTAAAATCAATAACTTATATTTTGTAAAGCGCGACATTTACTTCCCAGTTTTAACAACCAATGTAAATTTGCATACACGGGGACGACTTAACCATTGTGACCCCTGAGCAAAATGCCCGGTGTGCCCATGCGTTAAGACGGCCCTGTACAGTAGCAAGAACAATGAATGATTAATTAACTCACTGGTCTTCAACATGGGCGATATCGCCTTGGGGGCAAGAGGGGGGGAGGGTTTGATTTCCGGGGAAGGGGAGGGCGACAACGAACAAAAGGGCTACAAGGGGGCCAAAGTTGGCGATGGGACGGGAGTGGTGGGGGGGGGGGAACAGAACAGTCATGAATGAGGAGGATTTGAGGGCAAATACAGGAAGAGGTAACCACTGACCTGTTCCACGGCACGTAAAGATAGATCTATGATTCTATGAATAGAAAAGGTCTATGTTTGCAATGCATTTGAGAAAGAATTCCTTCTGCTTGATCTTGAATCATCAACACTCTTACTGTCTTTAGAAAAGGCTTTGAAAACATATGACAATTTGCATGTGATCTGCCTTCTTGTGAAATGTCTCTCTAGGCTTTGAGTAGGGGTTTGGTAGGCGGACGTGATGGGGGTGGGGGCGGGGGGGGGGGGAACAATGAAAGAAAATTTGGAGCCTACGGGGGCGGTTTTACGAGAAAGGTTGAGAACCACTGAATTAACCACTTTGCTTTGCTACGTTGTCACTTCAGTACACGGACACTTCCAGGCCAGTAGAATAGATGAGGTCAAAGACCGGATGATAGAAGATTGGACTATCTACTGTCGTGTGGCGGAAACAGACCATCTCTTCCAGAAACACAATTTGACAGGATATGTAAAACTACCAATAAACATGAAGGCGTACGGCCGGGCTTTGCCCTTTGTTCAGTTTCCATATTTTGTGACCATAAAAAACAATCCATTGGTCATACCAAATTATAACCCAAATGGAAAATTATGGGATAGGCCTATTTAATTCTCTATGATGTCAGGATATGATGCCAGAGAAAATGACAAGAACAAAGTTAACAACACTGCCATCAAGAAAACACCGAACATGACAGAGACGGCATTTTTTTTTTTACGTTTGACCATCTGTACTCAAACAGGCTTGTGTAGAAAAAATGTGTATCCCTTTTATATGACAGTTTCATCACCTTTCTAGATCATCCAGGAGCAACAGATAATGCACAAAACGGAGAAATTACAGACAATCGTTTGCCCCCCGCAGTTCACATCAACAAGACATTACAGCTAGATGTGTGCCATTGTTCACTAAGGTTCCTCACCACGTCACTTCGTGTATGCCTGGTGTTGAGTTTACTGAGTTCTATTCTTGTTTATGGAATGATGTGTAAGACGTGTGTACTATGTACTATGTGTTCTTGAACAATCTGTGAAAGAGCATTTGCCTCACCGGATCATAAAGTAAATTATAATCATTCTTATCTACCTTGTCTGAACTTATTAGCAATATATTCTGGTACAGATTGACATATGCTTTTTTGTTTGTTTTTGTCGTAACTCAACATTGTGGCCTATGATCATTGTGCTAACACAACGGGCCTATCTCATTTCTTAGATATTTATTTCGTGACTAGCTGAGGCACCCGGCTCTGCCCGGGATAAATTTGTCTGTTAGTTTCAGTTCCGGGTGATTATAACGGATACCTGAATGTGTGGGCACACTGGGTAATATTGCTTAAGGGCAACAAGGGTTTAGCCCGGGGGGGGGGGGCATGCCTGCAAATTTACATTGGTTTTTAAAGACGGTAAAACACAGCCTATTTTTTTTTGGGCTGAGATTCAAATGCAATGCATTCATTTCGTGCATGACTCCGTGATTGGAGATCACTTAATAGGTCTGTATTTTATAAAATTTACGGAGATTTAAAAAAAAAACACCAAAAAACCTTCTTCAAAAAGGTTTCCATATAGGTGGGTTCCCAATAAATTCGTAGAAGCCTAGTTCAAAGTGGCTAGTTAAATGAGTAAATAGATTATAAGTATGAAAGTACGTATGACCCGATAATAGTCTAGCAGATAAATACATGGCTGTCTATAAGGACTATTCTGAGGATCGGACCCAATTGAAGTCTTTTATATCCCAGAATTGTCAGTTGCTGAATTCTGTGTTGTCGGCTGTTCTCGAACCATTTTGGTCTTTCATTATCAGCTGACAGTTTTAACAGTTCATTTTCAACAGCTTGTAAAAAAAAAAAAAAAAAAGGTTGAAAATTAAAAAAAAACAACAAAAAAACCTGAGTGGATGCTACATTTACAAATTATTACGAGTGCGTGAAAAACAGCTATAATTAAATAATAACCATATAATGTATAAACATCTCAACAGATACAAAGGCAAGTCAGATAAAAACAAAGAAGAAAGAAAAAGAGATAGAAATAAGGATAAATAAATCAATAAATCGGTTATTATCAGCCAGATGCGGCAAGACATAATCAATTATTGTACTAGATGGTAATAATATATTGCCAATAACAGAATAATAATAGCAGTATACGGCCGTATACAAAATATACTTGACTTCATGCACTGTGGACTACACGAATGTCCTAGTTTTTGCATTTTTCATCTTTTCCTCATTGCCCTTTTTTTTTTTTTTTTTAAGTTTATTTGCTTTTCATTTGACTCTTACTTCATTTACACATTCTCCACACTTTTCAATCATCCATTCATTCTCTGATTATTTATTCGGACATACCTTCAGATATTTTTCCCTTACCTGCATTTCTGTCTCAAATGCAAATTTCAGATTCATTGATTTGCCATATTTTATTTTACCGATACACATTTTAGCAACTAATAGTACGGAGTTAATATCATCAATAATATTTTGATTTACAGTATAGTCCAAGTCCCCACGTATTATTCCAAAAAGTGCAATTTTCTCATTTATTTCAATTCTTTTACCGGTTTTATTCAAAATATACTGGACCACGTAAGGCCAATAGTCTTTCAATTTACTGCAATAGAAAAAGAAATCTTCTATAAAATCAGGCGTCTTGCAGTTCTCGCATTTATTACTTTCCTTTATTTTCATTTTATGTAAGAGAATATTGGTTGGGTAAATATTGTGTAGGATTTTAAAATGTAAGAGCCTCAATCTGGTTTCTTTGCAGGCTCTAAACCCGCTTTCAAAATAAGGATATATATCGACATTGTATTTTCGTTTCCAGAAACCCAAGCTACAGATCGTGGCTTTTTTGTTATTTATTAGTTTCTCTCTAATTTCTTTATTCGTTAGTTTAAAAATATATTTTACATTTTCATCTACCTCATCTTCTATATTATGCAAAGGAGGTTTGTCTTCCTTTCTGGTTTGTACAAAAATGTCCTTCCATTCTTTTTTAACAGCATTTGTAACGGCCCAATAATCAAAATGGATACAAGGATAATGTCCAATTATCCCAGAAATATCTTGCAGGGTTTTCCATTTGTTTTCACTAAACATTTGATACAGATATTTAATTCCCCCTCTGACCCATTTTTCTATCCACAGTGGCTTATTTCTATATCTAATATTATTGTTGTTGAATAGCGGTTGCCGGCCTAGCCTATTTGGAGCAATATCGTTTTCTTTTTCCTTATCCCTTTTTTCTAAATCTAACCACGTTTTGATTACATTCTGCCAAAAAATCGATTTTATTGTGCCTACTTGTTTTACTTCTCTCGCTTTAGTATCTGACTTGGTTAAGTAAGGCAAGCTTGTCACAAATCCCAGACTGGGAGATGTAATAGTTTATGACAGGACGACAATCACGAACAAACAAGTTTAACACTTAACAAAACAACCCATCAGACTCACACATTTATTAAACATAATTATACAGATAATAGCGCAATTACATACATTATATTATTGAAATGAACTGCCGTACAACGGCCTTATTCTCACACACACTCTCCCTCGGATCCACAATCCGGTAGTTACTCCTAAAGGCACTTCGGCCTCAGCCTCTCCCCTCAGGGTCTTAATAGCACCTTGGTAATTCACTGGCACCGCAGTCTCTCAATATCACCTTCCTATTGTCATGCACCTTAGCATTCCCCTAGCACCTCAGCAGGGCAATAACACATCATTTCAATAGTACATTCTCCCCTCAACATGGCAATAGTGCATTATCACATTCACGCTCATATCTACGTCCCTGTCCGTGGCCTGACTGCCACGACTTTATGTGCTTCTACTGTCCTGCACTGACAGCCTCACTTCTGGCCTATGTGTGGCCTCCGGCCCTATGCTGGCCTATCCCCTGTGCTCATCGAGGTGGCTCTGCGGCCCGTCCTCGACACCTACAAGAATAACATTACATTGGTATAATACCCTACCATTTCTATTCACTCCACCTCTCCTTACAACCCATGAAACGTACACACACTAGTTCACCTTTCACTCACCACACATCTTAAGGTAACACACTTCCATCGGAATACACACTACTCACTCGCGCTACAAATCCATGAACTCACTTTCATCTATCGCTCATGGCGCACATTGCTATATTCAATATCAAGGACTTCCACATTCCTCACATATACTTATTTACATCATGGTAATAGACGAATATAATATAATACATCAATCATAATAATCAATCAACGTTCTACATACCAGTCATTACTGGAAAGACTCTCACTAGTCTTCTCGACTGCTTCCCTTACGTCCGCCCGATGGGCTCTTATTCACAGGTCCGCTCCGTAGGGCCTTCTAACTTGCAGTGATAGTGATACAGCGCTTTCGCCTCATTCAGACCCCCCCACTACTCACAACAGCACGCTTAACTTGTTTGCCTACCGTGAGCCCTTCTTACTCTACACCCGCTCTGTAGCAATCCCCTTAATTGCACTCACTCCACTCGTGACAAAGCTTACCAGCTTTTTGCAGAAATGACTGGCTAATTTTACTCCTGTTTTTAGATGGGACTTTTGTAAGCATATCTCTTTAAACCATTTTATGAGAAAGACGTTTTGCTGATCCTTTATACTGATTACTCCTAAACCTCCTTCGTTTGGTTCTCTGCATAAAGTGTTTCGTTTGATTTTTTCAAAAGCTCTTTTATTTGAATACTTTTTTTGCCACAGAAACTTGAATATGATTCGATCTATTTCAGCCAGAGTTTCCTGAGGTAGGGATAGGGCCTGGATAACATAGTTTAGTTTTGATAGTAAAAAAGTTTTTGCTATTATAATTTTTCCATATATTGACAGATTTCTTTTGGACCATGTACGAATCAGATTTTTAATGCTGTTTATTTTTTCCATCCAATTTTGTGAAATATTAGATGCCTCGACCGTAGCATTAAAGTATATCCCAAGTATTTTTATGTTACCTCCCTTTTCTACCCACGTTATTCCTTCCCCTCTTTCCTCCCTTTGTTTATTACTTCCCACCCACATTCCCACTGATTTATTTCTATTAAGCTTTAGCCCCGAGATGTCTGAAAACTGCTCAATAATTTTCAATGCGTTGGATAGATCTGTTTTATCTTTTATCAGTAGCGTCATGTCATCTGCGTACTGCAAAAGTTTAAGCGTATCTGTTACCACTCCTTCACTCATAATTCCCTTTACCTCTTCATTATTTCTAAGTTTTATTGCTAGTAATTCTACCACTAAGATAAAAAGCAGAGGACTAACACAACATCCCTGTCGGACACCTCGCTCTACCTTAAACCAATTAGATAACCACCCACCATTCTTTACTGAGCTCTGCGTGTTTGTTAAGATCGTTTGTATGTTATGGATGAATTTTGGACCAAAATTAAATCTTTCAAGGGCCACCAATATTGTTTCCTTATCCACCGTATCGAAGGCTTTTTGGTAGTCCAATGATACAATCAAACCTCCCATGTCCTCTTTATTTACGTAATTTATGACCTCATCTATTATTCTAATATGTGACGTAATTGTTCTCTCTTTAACAAATCCACTTTGATTTTCATGCACGATACTTTTTATAACTTTTTGCAACCTCAAAGCCAAAAACCTTTGTAAAGATTTTATAGTCAACATTTGTTAGTGTTATTGGTCGCCAATTGTTTATAGATTTTCATAATATTTTTATGCTTCCCGGAGAATATTTAACGGTTCCCTTATTATTTCACCATCCCCATTTTTAACTTGTTTTATTGTATTACATATTCCCCTGGCCTTTTCCAGATTTAGAAAGAATTTGGTGTTTTTTTTCCCCTCTTCGGTCCATTTCACCCTGGATCTAATTATTGCTCCTTTAGTTTTTGCTAATAGTTCAATTTCCAATTGTTTTTTCATGTTTTCATATTTCTCCTGCAGTTTATTTTCCCCCGGGAACTGAGCAATAAGCTTGGAGATGGCATTTACCTCTGCTTCCAGTTTATCTCTTCTGTGATTTTTTATAGGATTGCTCTTACTGTATTGCATACATTCTGTCTGAATTGCTGCTTTCAGCAGTTCCCATATTGTTCTGTGATCCAGTTCGTTCTTTTCCTCATCTGCTATGAAATTGGATATAAATGCATTCATATGGTTTATAAAATCGACATTATTAATGTATGACGCGTTGAATTGCCACCTGGAGGGTCCTCTCGGGAAGTCATGTTCTAAAATGTCTACGATAACTGCACGATGATCTGTGGACGGAAAATGTTTAATTTCCACATTTGTTATACATGATACTAATTCTTTATCGCAAAAAATGTAATCTAGTCTTCTGGCCACAAAAGGTTTTTTCCTACACCATGTGAATTCTTTCGTTTCTTTATTTAAACCTCTCCAACAGTCATATAAATCCCACATTTCCACTAAATTAGAGAATAATTCCACTTCTTTCTTTCCGTGTGGTGCGCCCGAAATTATATCTAGATCATTGTTTAAAATCATATTAAAGTCTCCACATACTATGACACTGCTCTGGCCTATCTCACTGACAATATTACTTAGGTGCTCTATGAACCCTTCACGCTCCTGCGGCTGTGCTGGACCGTAACAGTTTAATACCGTGTATAATTTATTTTGCCTTTCGAATTCTATTCCAATACATCGTGTTTCAAAAGGCAGAAATTTTAATTTATCAATATGAAAAGTTTTATTCACTAGAATGATCTGGCCTTTACTCCTACTAGTTCTTGGATAGAAAAAGAATTCACCCGTCCATTCTCTCATCCATTCAGTAGCTTTCGCTTCAGTAATATACGTTTCTTGTAAACACACTATATCGTATTGATAAAATGTTTTAAATAAAAGTCTGCGTTTTAATTGCCTATGAAGGCCCCGACAATTAAGGGAGACAATCTTCATAGACAATGTCTAGTAGAGAGACAGATAAAGGGAAAGAGAGAGAGAGAGAGGCCACCTACGCAGTAGGTGTGGATGGACGACAGTCCGCTAGGTCCGAGAGGCAAAGTCCGTGAACAGGCCAAGACCGTTAATCAAGAGACACCACAAAGACGAATAGACTACGTCTCGCCTGCCTGCTCAAACCAGTCAATGTTTTTGTTCAGTGTGTTTTCACTCGTGTGTTCTTCCCCCGCCCTAACATTTTTCCCCCCGCTCTCCCGCTCACTCTCTCCACCATTCTCTCTATCGCTGCGTATTTTCTCCGCCTTTTTTCTCTTATCACCTCCTCTCTCCAAGCTTGAGGTTCGCTGTCGTTTACCCTGGCCTTCTGCCCACCGCGGTCTTCTCGCTCCTCCCCGAAAGAGGTCGAGTGTGCTCTGTTTTTTTGTGAGCATTGTTCTTGCTCGCTCAATAGCCTTGTCATGAGATGACATGCCTATCTTCCCATTCTCAGGCTCGACCTCTGTGTCATTTTGTTTTGTTCTGTTTTCGTCATCTGAGTTGTCTTTCTGCGTTCTTTCCATCTCCCCCTCCCCTTGTGTCAAACCTGTTGCTTTTGTCTTCACTACCTCTCGCTCCTGCTCCCTGTAGTACAAAAAAGCCAGGAATTGAGTGCCTACTTTAGCTGTCTTAGGAAGCGAAGATGCAGGCAAGTCTATATAGACAAACCTCCTGCCAGTCCTAAATCGCGTCAGTCCGCCTTGCTCATCTCTATAGTTCTCATCTTTCATCCCCGACCTTGCGGTCACCCCCAGCTTTTTAAGAATACACTCGATTTCGCTATTTGAGACCGATATTGGTACATTGCCAATGATCAGTTTTGTGGTCGCCCTTTCTCCTCCACCCGCTACAATAAAAGGGTTCTTGTCAAGGACGGTAATAGATTGCCCCCTTAACTCGATCCCTTCAATTATCAGTGTTCTCCTTGCTTCTAAGGATAAAGGGTAGATTCTCCAGAGTCCAGAGATCTTCTGGGCTCCGTGAATCAACCCCTCCCCACTGATTTTCTCGCAAGCGTTGCATATTTCTAGACCCCCTATAGGTTTACTGGAGTCCGGGGCGAAAGCCTTGTTCAGGATAAAATAAGCCGGAACTACTAGTGCGGACGCCATGTTTGAGCCTAGGAGCCGGGTTTAACATACGAACGGGTTTACTAAATACGGAGGAAAGGAAGAAAAGCAAGAACTTACCTTACGACTCACAAAATCTTACCACTTACTATTATGATCCACACAAGCAAGAATATTTCACCACTACGCTACACAACTGCTACCCAACCACTATGATAAGCGGAGAGAGAGTTAGACACGACCGACGTCGATCTGCCATTCACCGGAAGTCCCATGTGTGAACAACTAGAATATTCTTAAAGCGACGTGGCCAAATAACTATGTGTAGGCGTAGAGAACATTCTGCCGTTTATTAATATTATCCAAATAGCTGAATCAGTTTTTCTGGTCAAAACATTTCCCAGTTTGAAATATCAAAACGATGTGAAACTCCAGCCGTCAACAAATAAAGAAAAAAAGAAGTGAACACATGCTCAGTCACCAGTATAACAAGAAAAACGGGGGAGGGCAAGGGGTAGCTTGCAGATGCTACACAACTCCCCAATTTAAGTTGAATATCTTTCAACTCCAAAAACATTATACAGCGTCTGCAATATCGTGAAATAACAATCTTACAGCACTGCCAATCTCACAAAGGTAGTTGCTAATCCTATTACAGTTAATAACAATCTCCGTGCCTTCCCAAATGTCTTCTGGTCCCAGCTTCCTAGGTCGGCAAGGTCCTCCGTCGTTCCACCGTTGTCGCCTTCCAGGTCGCAGTCCTCGATGACTGTCATGCCAGCTGACTCCACAGGTTGACTCTCGTCCACCAGGTCGTTCTCTGCTAGCACAGTCTCAGCACCATCACCGCCATTGTTCCTCATGGCGTTGACATGTCCAGGCGTGGTATCTCTCCTACTGTTGTCCATCCCACACATCTCGGTCACAACAGATGTCGGTTCCATTGCCACTGCTGCTGCTTTTGACGTCCTTGGAATGTATCTCTTGAGGAGGTTGGCGTGCAAGGTCTTTTCTTTTGCACCCATCTTGACTCTGCAGTCGTTGACGCCGACAACTGAGGCTACCTTATATGGTCCCTTCCATTGGACTAGGAGCTTGTTAGTGTTCGTCGGCAGTAACACCAACACTTCATCTCCGGGGCGGAACTTCCTCTCTCTTGCCTCCCGGTCGTAGTAGGTCTTCTGTCTACCTTGAGCCTTGGAGAGTTCCATGTGTCCTCCAGCCTCTCACGTAGTTCCATGACGTACTGGTCACTGGTCTTCGTCTCCGCCTCCTCTACGTCCTTGGTCCATAGTTGTCGTAAGATGTGCATTGGTCCTCTCACAGTTCTCCCATACAACAACTCGAATGGGGCAAACTTGGTCGACTCTTGGGGGACTTCACGATATGCGAAGAGTAGCGGGTTGATGTATCTGTGCCACTGCTTGGGTTGCTCTGCGCACAGTCGTCTCAATGTTTTCTTCAGCGTGCCGTTGAATCGCTCCACCAGCCCGTTGCACATAGGGTGGTAGACTGTAGTGGCCGACTGTCGAATTCCCGGTAGTTTATTCGTTTCCTTCATGACATTTGACATAAACTGGGTCCCTTGGTCCAACAAGATCTCTTCGGGCACACCCAAACGGCTGTAGATGTTCACTAAGGCTTCTCCTACCGTTTCTGCGTCGATCTTCTTCAAGGGTGTGGCTTCGGGGTAACGAGTAGCGTAGTCTATGTACACCAGGATATACCGATGTCCGCTTTCACTTGAGGGGTCGATAGGTCCTACTAAGTCCACAGCCACTCGCCTAAACGGTACGTCCACTACTGGCATATTCTGCATCTGCACCTTTGGGGTCGCTCCTTTGTTCACCGTCCTCTGGCAGATGTCGCATGAGCGGCAGTATATCGCGACATCACCTTCAATTCCAGGCCAATAAAAATTGCTCATAACTCTCTCTTTGGTTTTCTTCACGCCGAGGTGTCCTCCGACGATCGAGTCGTGGGCAACACTCAGTACATACTCTCTCAGTTTCTCGGGTAGTACCACTTGCATTATAACCGTCGCCTGTCTCAGGTCCTTGTAGATCCGGTACATTACTCCTCCATGTTTCTCAAAATGAACAGACTTATTGCCTCTGTTATTTGGGATCTTCTTCTGTTAACTTCTTAATGTCTTCGTCTTCTTCCTGGAGTCGGATGAGTTCCTCTCTATCAACTCCCGCGTGCCGTTCTGCCCTCGGCACCTTCAGCGACGTAGACTGGTCCTTCCTCTTCTCCTGGGCTCTTGTGGTCACCGCTCCTACCATCACCTCAGTCTCAGGGTCGTACGGTTCCTTCGCTCCGTCCACGTTCCCGACTACTAGGTCGCAGATGGTCTCCGGGAGACACAGCGCCGTCACTCTGCCCGTCAGATCAGGCGTCTTCACGTTGATAACGGCTTCCTCCGCCGCTAGCAAGGAGTTGTCGATCCTCGCGATGCGTTTCTTCCCACCGGTGAGCTGTCCGTCGTCCACCAGTGATCGCCGCACCATTACACCTTCACAGCCGGTATCTCTTAGGACGTCTACCACTCGATCTCCAATCAAGCCCTTCATCACTGGTTACTTCAGTTTCTCCACGGTCCTTCCGTCACTGCATCCTCCGCACGTAACAGGCACCGCTAACTGGAGCTTCCCGTCCTTCATTACCGCTTGAACGTTGATGCTTGTGTCAGCCGTCGTCGCATCTTGTCTTGACGACTCGTCCGCCGCTATAACTACGGCCGCCGCCGCCTTGTTCGGCTTGCCTCGTCCCATTTCCTTCTGGGCTGCACACATGTTCCGAACGTGGCCTGGCTTTCCAAAAAGGTAACATTTCAACTCACCTTTGTCGTTTATCTTGGTACGACACTCCGTCGCCTTGTGTCCCGGCCTCTGGCACCTATGGCAGACCTGTGGGCTTCTGTCTCCGTTGTGCCTCTGTCGCACTGGCCGGCTCTGCTGTCTGGTGCTCCCGCTGAGCGTCCGGTTCCTCGCTACCAGGTACGCCTCCGCTGAATCTGCGATGCCCTGTAGCGTCTTCGGTTTCCTCTCCCTCACATGGGTTGCAAGGTCTGGTGGGCAAGCATCCATGAATTGTTCTCTGACTAACAGGTCTCTCACTCCTTCGTAGGTCTCCTCCGTCTCCGGCAGCTTTATCCACCTCTCTAGATAGGTCTTGATCCTAGTCAAAAACATTCCAGCATCTTCTCCATCTTCAGGCTTACCTTGTCTGAACATGAGTCTGTATCCATCCTCTGACAGGTTGTACCACTTCTGCAAAGCTTCCTTGACCTTGTCGTAGTCCTTGGCTTCGTCGATCGGCAGTCTGCAGAAGCACTCCAACGCTCTCCCGGTCAGCAGGGCAGACAATGATGTCGTCCAGGTGGACCTGGGCCATTCAGCTGCCTCGGCAAACCTATCAAACCGCAGCAACCAGCTATCTAGATCGTCCTTCTTGTCCTGAAATGCAGGTAGCTTGAGTCTCTGGGAACTGGCGTGGTCGTCGGTCTTCTGCGCTGAGTCGTTGCCTCCACTTTGCTGGCGGATCCTCTCTATCTCCAACTCGTGGTTCATCCTTTCCCTTTCCAACTGAGCCTGTCGTTCAGCATCTTTCTCCTGGGCCTCCATTCTCAGCTGCTTCAATTTAAGCTTCTCCATTCGCTCCTGAGCTTCCAGCTGTCGTTGGGTCTCCTTCTTCTGTCGTTGAGCCTCCAGCTGTCTTTCTCTTTCCAGGCCTTCAGGGATGTAATCCCATCTCTCCTGCAAAGTGAGCTCCATGGCTTCCGCTTCCTGG
Organism: Onchidella celtica; assembly: GCA_963931925.1. Classification (NCBI taxonomy): domain Eukaryota; kingdom Metazoa; phylum Mollusca; class Gastropoda; order Systellommatophora; family Onchidiidae; genus Onchidella; species Onchidella celtica. Next base: position 57,482,131 of record OZ007575.1, on the reverse strand, counting down.
CTAAGCCTTCCGATAACCTCCGACATGTTGTAGATAGCTTGTCGATGATATTCCAACAATAAACTTTTTAAATAAGTCTAATAATTTTGATCTGGTCCGTTCGAATCTGATCGGATTCCGGACGAGCCCCCAATATGTAACAGCTGAGGTTGTTCTAGCACGTTATAGTAGGAGGGAGTTAGTTGATCTAACTACAACCCTTTAGAAAATGAAACTATTACAGCTGTAAAATAAATAAACACGAGATCCGACGATCGAATAAATAATACTCAAGTTTAATAACTATATCGTAACAATAAAATACCAGGAAGGCACCAACGAACAAGTAAATATCCTACGCCACAGAGAAGAAAAACTCACTTACTCACCGACCAACCACTCACATAGGTCCATATATATAGACATTTCTACAGAAAGTTGCCGAAATAAACGTAACCTCTGCCCTCGCCCGAACACACAAACCAACCAATCACGCATCAATACGTCACCAGGTTACATCATTCAAGGCCAAATCTGGCGTAAACTTCTATACCCGCAACGTTATCGAATGTTCGGGAACATACTAATATTTACGATCACCCAACAACTACTCACTAGGAAGGGAGGGTAAGGTCACGGAGTTCACTCTGGCGAACGTCAACAATTAAAGAAAAAAAGACGTGAACACATGCTCAGTCACCAGTATAACAAGAAAAACGGGGGAGGGCAAGGGGTAACTTGCAGATGCTACAAGTACTTGTGATGAGATGTATTCAGTTTTATTGTTGAATAGAAGAGAAGGCTCATAATAAAGAATTTTCTACATTTGCATGTTTTTTAAAAACTTTTTTCCCAAAAGATCTGCCCTTTCTTATCCCCAAGTTAGGCCATAAATAGAATAGGTGGATAAATTATTTATTAAGCCAGGTACTTAACTTGTATTAACTGCCTGGTGTCATCATGACATTTCCTTCTCCCTCCCCCACGGTTTTAAAGCTCAATCTGCATTAGATCTATGTTTATTTACTTAGCACAACCTTCTCAATGACTTTGGCAAGAGATTTGATTTCCAGCTCCAGTACATACGTGTATCTCAGCGCAACAGAATATCTCTCTAGTTACCACATCAAATAAGACAACCAACCAACAACAAAGTCAATGATGAAAGTCATATATCATCACATTTCATGTAAAAAATCCACATCTGCCTATATCACTACTTTTTATTCGAAGTAAATAAATTTCTTTGATTTTCAAAAAACACAAGAAAATGACCTTAGAAATTGTGGAATAGCCATAGCGGTAATATAGTTATTCAGTATCCTGACCCATCTCCAGCTGCCTCGAATCTCTCTTGCCCGTGGGTGCCGGAAGTCAGGATGAGGGAGTGAGCTTGATGCATTGCACAACTCACCCTCACTATAATCAAAAGAGACAAAGACTTCATACTGTCACAAATCCCAGACTGGGAGATGTAATAATTATAACAGGACAACAATCACGAACGAACACGTATAACACTTAACAGAACAACCCATCAGACTCACACATTTATTATACATAAAGATAAAGATAGAAGTGCAATTACATACATTATATTATTGAATTTAACTACCGTCCAACGGCCTTATTCCCACATGCACTCTTCCTCGGGTCCACAACCCGGTAGTTACTTTCTAAAGACACTTCGGCCTCAGCCTCTCCTCTCAATGTCTTAATAGCACATTAATATTTCACTCGCACCGCAGTCTCTCAATAGCACCTTCCTATGGCAATAACACATTAGCATTCCAATAGCACATCAACATGGCAATAGCACATTAGCATTTCAATAGCACATTAACAGTTCTATACAACGTCCCTGCCGATGGCCAGACTGCCACGACTCATGCGCTCCCGCTGTCCTGCGCGACAGCTTCACTCCTGCTGGCCTATGGGTAGCCTTCGGCCCAACCCCGGCCCAAGTCCGCTCACCGCGGGTGGCGTCTCTGCCCGACCCCGGCACCTATAAGAATAACATTACATTGGTAGAATACCATACCATTTCTATCCACTTCACCCCTCATTACAACCATCAAGCGTACACACAATAGTCCACCTTTCACTCACCACACATCTTACGGTAACACACCTCCACCGTATTACACAGTACTCAGACTCGCTACGAATCCATGAACCTAACTTACATCTATCGCTCATGGCGCACATTTCTATACACAGTAATCAATAACTGTCACATTCCTCACATATACTTATTTACATCATGGTCATAGGCGAATATAATACATCAATCATCATAATTATCAATCATCGTTCCACCTACCAGTCATCACTGGAAAACACATCACTCTCCCGACTGCTTTCTTCACGTCTGTCTCTTGGGACCTTCTAACTTGCAGTGATTGTCAGCACAGCGCTCTCGCCTCATGCAAACCCCCCAACTCACAACATGCACGCTTCCATTAATTGTGGGCCGTGAGTTAATGTTACTCTACCCCCTTCTGCCCGTAACTATTGATCCTCGCTCACCCGCTCGTGACACATACATTTGATGGAAGTGCATCTATGCTTGGGAGGAATAAACACCAGCAGTAATGGACCCAGCATTACATCAATAAAAAGCTGTCCCATTATTGTCAGTGAATATGACATTATTATGATACTGTATCATCATCATCATCATCATTGCCTTTCTCACCCTGGATCAGGGTATAGGCCACCAACAAACACTTTCCATCCCTCTCTATCATGGGCCAGTCTCTTTACATTATTCCAAGTCTTTCCGCTTCGTTGCACATCATTTTCTCTGGCTCTTCTCCACGTTCCGCGCGGCCTTCCTCTTGATCTCTTGCCCTGGGGATTCCAATCCAATACCTTCTTCGTGATGCTGTTTCCTGGCCTCCTGAGAGTGTGGCCGATCCATCTCCATCGCCTCCTACCAATTTCCTCGCTGACTGGGCTCTGTCTTGTTCTTTTCCAAACAATTTCATTGCTGACCTTGTCTGTCCATCTGATCTTAAGCTGCTAAAAATTGACAATAACAAATTGTTTCTGATGTCTCCAGCTGATGATTTCCACAATTTATACTGTGCAATTTTCCTCTGATGAAATATCTCATCCTATGACAGTATTATTACACTGTTTTCGTTTCAAGCTGAACAGTAAAGTAGATTTAATATATTATCAAGTTATATTCATTTGTCAACCAGGTTTATATCTATAGCTGTGTGCAGTTTTTTTGCTTTTTATTTTATTTGATAAGCCAGATTTTATTAGAGGCATTTCTAATCTTCCAGTATCATGTTAGCTACAGACTTGAGGAGTTACGTTTTCTGTAACTAAAAAATGTGTATAATTTGATTAGAGAAGGATTGGATGATTGTGTATACAGTAATGTTCACAGAAAAGGATTGGACGTTTGTGCTCACAGTAATGTGAGTAGAGAAGGATTGGATGATTGCGTACACTGTCACGAACACAATGTCTTCTAAATGCCGTGCTAGGTCACGACGTTCAGTGAGTAAATTTTCACGACTTGTTAATTCTAACCAGCGTAATTTGTCCTTGAGCTGTTCTCGTGAACAGTTTGTTTGAAACACTTTTGTTTTAGAGATGGAAAGAAAGTGGGGCGAGATAGAATAAATGTATAGCTAGGAGTGACAGAGCCGCTCTCGACCCCATGATTTTGATGAACACTTAGAAGGGAAGAGAAGGGGCGAATAAGGATAGATAGTTTAAGACGCTTAGTCGCGTTCAGAAATTCGTACATAAAATGCAGAAAGCACGAGGGTTTAAAGATTTCAGTAATTGTTTTAACATTTTAAATTGACCTTGTCTGTTTTAGTACAAGGCCGTGACCAACTCCCACGTAGAATATATTAATACTGCGAGATGAGCTCGCATGGATGCATCAATCAAATCTAGAGATTTGGACGGTAGTTTGCAGGTGGCTACACAGTATAAAAGTGTAGCCATACCTATGTTCAGGACTCCATACAGAAAACTCCAATCTGTGCAGGCGTCGGCACGATTCTGCCTGAAGAATCATAGTTTTGTACGACTTCATGTCTAGTCCACTATAGACATTTGAGATGAATCCATATGCCTGAATGAGATATGCCCACCGCCATTGTCCATCGTTCCCTGGTTTCTAACACCAGGGAATAATCGTGTTTGTCTATTGATGACTCAACAATGAACGAGGAGCTGAACATAACAGTTATCCAGTAGGACAGGATTGTCGCATATACTAGGAGTGCTACCCAAGAATGCAAGATAAAGATATATATAGACTTGCAACTATTATGAATGTATGGCATACACATCTCTGAATTGTGATTGATTTGTCTGGATGAGGCTGGGAATTGCCAGCCCATCCTAGAGTAGATCTCTAGACTTAACTACGTCAGTTTGTATTGACGGGCTCGATTCATTATAAGCGTTAGGCACAAATAGCTGAGATGATACTGTCGCCAGAGACCATATTAGTATATTGATTGACATATAGTAGGCAGACCAGATCTGAGATATATATAATTAGTACTTAGGTTATTAGTGAGTCAGAAGTATAATAATATTATAGGAATCTAGAGTAGACTTCTAGTGACGTATTATTGAATTTGGATTTGATGCTGCTGATGTTGTCTTTACTATATAATAGATCTAGACAAAATTGTTAGGGTAATTAATGTAATTAAATTTGTGGCCCTGCAGGTCTGTTTATGAAACTCCATCAGATTGTTCTTAGTGTGTGGCATGGTATGAAAGATTAGATATTAAATACCTCTCGATTTAAATGCAGTCATAATACCATCATTGAGAAGACCCTCTCTGTAACACTAGAGGAGACCAGCCTCCTAACACTCGAGGGGACTTTGACTATTGTCCCAGAAGAATCTGCCACCCTTCATAACACTGGAGAGGGACCCCCTAAAGAACCTTTATCTTGCCATGCCATTTAGATACATTATTCTTAAAACCTATTGAAAGACTTACCCTTAGATCTATCTATTGCATATTAGTTAGCTATTTCATACTGTACTGTTATAACATTGTGATTTTAGGTCCTTTTTACTTTAGATTAAGAGACAGATGCCTCAAGGCGCTTTACAGTAACATGATAAAATATATGCACACATACGCACATACACATAAACGGCCAGCTGGCAGATACACACACACACACACACTCACACACCAAGACACACACACACACACTATAGATATTTCTCAAATAAATATGTTTTTAACCCCGTCTTGAAAATGGCAGCACTGCCAGCGAATCTCAAAGAGATAGGCAAGGAGTTCCAAATAGTAGGACCAATGTAACTAAACGACCTTTCTCCAAACCTCTTTAGGTTACATCTTGGGACTTTCAAAAGCCTAGACTCCTGTGATGATCTCAGGGCTCTGGCGGGCCTATAGGAAAACAAAACTGCACTTAAATAATTTGGGGTGGAAGATTCAAAGAAATTGAAGCACATTAATGCAATTTTGTACTCGATACGTGCTTTAACAGGCAACCAATGAAGTGTTTTGAGTAACTCTGTGCTACTGTGATATCTTGATTTTCCAAGAACAAGACGAGCTGCACAGTTCTGCGCTCTCTGAAGTTTTGAAATCTTTTCTTCCTGAAGACCCGCCAGCAGTGAATTACAATAGTCAAGACGTGACAAAACCAAGGATGTTAAAAGGGTCTTAATGGCATCTGTGGTTAAAAAAGGCTTCATTCGTGAAATTTTCCTAATCTCAAAAAATATCGATCTAACCAAGCTGTTTAGATGACGCTCCATACTCAATGTACTATCAAGAAGTACGCCCAGGTTTTTTGCTGGACTTGAAAATTCAACGAAAGTGTCGTCAAACTGTATGCCTGTGATGTTTACATCTACCAAATTCAGTTTACTGCTAGTGGAGCAAAGAATAACCTCGGTTTTATCATTGTTCAATTTCAGTTTGTTATTTTCCATCCACAACTTCACAGCTCCACAACAATTTTCAATTTTTGCTACCAAAATTGGCAAGTCACCAGGATAGGAAGATTTGTACAGCTGTGTGTCATCAGCGTACATATGGTAATCAATATTGTAAGATCTTATTTTTTGGCTCAATGGAAACGTATACAGCGTGTACAAAATAGGGCCAAGGACTGAACCTTGGGGAACACCAAATCTCAATGGGAACTGGGTGGACAGGTTACCTTGTACGGTGACATACTGTGTGATCTTTCTCTCAAATACGATGTGAGCCATAATAATGCATTGCCACTGATTCCAAAATTAAAGGATAACCGTTGGAGAAGGACAACATGGTCGATAGTATCGAAAGCAGAGGACAGATCCAGTAAGGTGAGAATGGTGACTTTACCATCATCACTTGATAGTAAGATGTCATTTACTATTCTCAACAGGGCAGTTTCAGTACTATGATTTTCCCGATAGGCCGATTGGAAAGGCTCAATCAAATCATTCAAGTTAAGATGTTCTTTAAGTTGAGCTAGAACAACTTTTTCGAGGATTTTGGACAGGAAAGGTAGGTTGGACACAGGGCGATAATTTTTTAGTTCATTTGGGTCCAGACTCTTTTTCTTCAATAAAGGTATTACCAAAGCCTTCTTGAAACATGTGGGAACTTGCCCTGACTGTAAAGACTGATTGATGATAGATGTTATAGAATCAAGAAGTGTATCAAGACATTGGACTAAAAGAGTGGTGGGGATTGGATCCAAAGGACATGATTTTGGTGGTGATGACAAAATGAGTTTTTTAATTTCTTCCTTAGTGACTGGTTTAAATTCACCAAGTGTGCTACCAGTATATGCGCAATGTGATGTAAGAACATTTAAATCAGACTCATCAGCATTTCTATCATGATCTAGTTCACTACGAATTTTATACACTTTGTCAGAGAAAAATTGACCAAATTTATCAGGTAACTCTGAGGTGGGAATGTTGTTAGGTAGTACATGTGTTTTGGACATTCCTTTCATTTCATTAACAATGGTAAAAATGATCTTAGAGTTTTTACAATTTACAATTTTTTCACTGTAAAAAGAATTTCTTTCAGAGTTAATGAGTACTTTCACATTATGGATGTGTTGTTGGTCAATCTGTTTGTGGACAGTTAGTTTTCTTCTTCTCCACTCTCTTTCTGCTCTACGCCGCTGTTGTTTCGCCTCCTTAATGCGAAGTGTGTACCATGGGGCAGCTGGACGATGGCTGATGGTCAGTATCCTCGGAGGGGCGTGCTCATCCAGAGCCTTACTGAGCTGGCTGTTGTAATAGCCTGCTAGGTCCTCATCTTGTGATTCCGACACGTTGGAAAATGCACTTTTTAGAGTGTCTGTGAAAGATTTCAGATTGATGGAGTTGATGTTTCGTGATGTTACTTGTCGTTTTACGGTTTTGGGTTTTGGGAAGTTGAACGAGAAAGTTATGGGAAAATGATCTGACAACAGTTTGTCCGAGACATTCACGTTGTACACATTGGTGGAGTCGTCCCTTATGATCAGCCAGTCAAGGATGTGGAGTTTCCTATGGGTCGGATCATCCCATTGACCCGACGACACCGGCGAGGGACACCATTCACCTTAGATATCTACCTGTGACAGAAATACGACACTTTTTGGACTTGGAACGAGCTATGGATTGAGGACATCACCATCTGAATTCCTCTAGTAAAAGTTAAGTGAACCATCTGATTGTCAGTTTTGTGGAGGTTAAGGTACTTTCCTTTCTCGGTATTTCCAGGCTTTTTCTCTTTTTGCATGTTCATTAGTTTAGGTGCGGGAGGTTGGATGGGATCATAGTTTAGCATATCCTCTTTGCCATTTCGAATGATATTAGAGTGCATTGGTGGCTATTGATAACTCGGGGGGATTTGCTTTACTGTGAATAGTTCTACAGGGACCCGTTTATTTGTATAGATTGTGGCGTTTCTCTTACTTCCTCACATTTCTTTAGGAAGATGTCTCTCCTGTCTTCTTCTTAAACTTTCTGTAACATAAGTTAGGACTTGTAGGGTCTGTTATCGTTCGTCTTGCTTGTGAGTCTAGCTTCCTGTTTAGTGTATTTTTTTCCCCTTCCTTATAACCTTTAAACTATTATATTGACATTGCTATGTTTACAATATATGCCTGAGGTATTTCACGTGCTAAAACCACGTTGAATTGTAATCTGGTATTGATATGTGAGAGAGAGAGATACAAAATTTTTGTTCACGTGCTAATTTCACGTCGAATATAGAGAGAGAGAATATTTTTGCAGTGGTAACAGAGGACACTGCGTGTTCGCGTTTTGAGAGTTTTTGCAGTGGTAACAGAGGACACTGCGTGTGCGCGTTTTGAGAAGAGAGAGATATTTCAAATTTGTCGCGTTGAGAGAGAGATATATTTTCGATTCGTCGCGTTGAGAGAGCGATACATTTTTGACAGTGATAACATAGAACACTGATTCGTCGCGTTGAGAGAGACATAAATTTTGAGAGTGGTAACTTGAGACACTGATTTGTCGCATTGAAAGCGATACATATATATTTTATTGCAGTGGGAGTAACGGATAGACGGCACTGCCTTACTAGTATTCATATTCAGAGAGAGATAAAATTTTTGCAGTGGAAGTGACACTGCCTGCAATTTACAGAGAGAGATAGAACATTCTTTTCGCGAAGCAGTGGTAACATAGGACACTGGATTAATATTGAGATAGGGTGACTGTTATAGATAATATAATTGATACCGCGGTATACCGTAGCAGTCGGTAAAAACTTACTAATTGTGCACACACTAGCGTGCCAGTGTTTTGATTCTATACGAATCTATACGAGTAACAGATTTTAATTAACATTATGGCCGATTTCATTAAATATATTGAATCTGCCAAGGCCCTGGGTATACCAGAAGAAGAACGCGCCTCGTGGTGCGAACGACAAATACAGAAGGACCGAGACCGGGAGGATCGGTTAGAAGAACGCGCAAGGCAAAGAGAAAAAGAAGAAAGAGAGAGAGAAAAGGAACAAAGAGAAAGGGAGAGAGAAAAGGAACAAAGAGAAAGGGAGAGAGAAAAGGAACAAAGAGAAAGAGAAAAAGAGGCTGTGGAGAGGGAAAAAAGGGAGCATGAAGTAACATTAAAGAAATTAGAGCGAGAATCGCTTGTAGCCCCCACTGCTGCCAGCAATAAATACGCTACAAAACCGAAGCTTCCGACGTTTAATGAAAAACTTGACCGGATCGACGCGTATTTGCATCGTTTCGAGCTACACGCGAAATGCGTCGGATGGCAGCAGGCGATGTACAGTTCCTGCCTTTCCAATTTACTGACAGGTAAAGCTCTAGAAGTATTTCATAGCTTCAAAGTAGAGGATGCCGACGACTATGACAAGCTTAAAACAGCGCTGCTTAAGCGATTCCAACATACCGAAGATGGCTTTCATCAGAAATTTCGCGCGTGTAAACCAGAGCCATCTGAGAATTTCTCAACTTATGTGAATCGACTTAAACATTACTTGGATCGTTGGATCGAACTCGCGAACGTGACTACCGGAAATTATTTTCAACTTTATGATTTGGTCTTAAAAGACCAAATCTACACGTCATGTCATTCCGATTTGGTTGCCCACCTTAAAGAGAGGGCACCGACATCCTCTGAAGAAATCACATCGTGTGCGGAACGTTATGCGTCCGCCCACCCAAATCGTCCTTTGGCAAAGCCTACAACTACAGCACCGTGTTATGCCAACGTGGGCAAAGGAGCGCCAACCGGACACGATCGTTCAAGGCCGACTCGTCGTCAGGCCCCAAATCCGCGCTCTCAGTCAGAGCCGCCTTTTTTTAGACAGCGGGATTTTCCGAATCGCAGTAATTTATCCCCGCGTCGAGGATACCAGAGCTATTCTTTTTACGAGCCTCGCCCGTATTATCGTGGCAACTATCCAGGCCATCAATATAACCGGCCTCAGGGACCGCCGCGGCGAGTGCATTTTGATAATAATCATGATTATGATAGACCGCAGAGTCTGCCTTATCGTGGAAACGATTCACAGCGTACTATGTGTTTTAGGTGTAATAGGGTAGGCCACATACAAAGATTTTGTACCGTTAAAATGGAGGCGGCAAATGCCTGCTCTGTTCAATCTACACCTTATGAGAATGACGGTCATACTAAATCTTCATGACAATCAAAGGCTATTCCAGTCATGTCGGCCCTACATGAGCTGGGAGAGTTAACACTTTACCAGGGCCGCGTTAACGCTATTCGCGCTTCTGTTCTACGTGACTCCGGATGCACGACTATCGGCGTTCGGCAGCCACTAGTCCGTCCAACACAATTTTTGGATAAGGATGTAACTTGTATTACTTTTGGCGGATCTGTAGAGCGATTCCGTCTTGCGGAAGTTTATATTGATACACCTTTTCCCACAGGTATTGTTACCGCATGTGTACTGCCTAATCCGGTGGCTGATTTAATCATAGGGAATGTAGCTCAAGTAACAAAGTTTCCTATCGGTAACTTGGAAATTTGGACTGAGGATGAGAGTGTTGCTTGTGCGACAACACGCCTACAATCGAGTCGACGACCAGAGAGTGCATTGAGTAACCGTACTATTGAATTAAACATAACTTCTAGTGCATTCTATGATGAACAACACTCAGACCCCACATTGAAACCTTTGTTTACTAAAGTTGATCCTACAGCGCCGGATACCTCTAAGTTTCTTATTAAAAATGACTTATTATATCGTAATTTTCGGAATAAGCGAGAGACCGTTATCCAACTTGTAGTACCCAGATCTTTTCGTCGCGACATTCTTCGTCTCGCGCATGACACTTGATTGGCGGGTCACCAAGGAAAGGCCAGAACTAAGTCTCGAATACTATCGCAATTTTTTTGGCCCAGCATTTACGCAGATGTAAACCGGTTCGTATCAACATGTGACGTATGTCAGAAACGTACTCCTAAAGGGAGAGCATCGCGAGCTCCTCTGCAGGAGATGCCAATGGTCTCCAGACCATTTGAGCGCGTTGCCGTGGATATAGTTGGCCCTCTACACAAGTCAGACAGAGGACATCGCTTCATACTTTCTGTCATTGATTACGCAACCCGTTGGCCAGAGGCCATTGCACTAAAAGGCATTTCAGCCGATCATGTGGCTGAAGCCCTTATTACTGTTTTTTCGCGTGTTGGATGTCCGGTTAAAATTTTATCGGACAGAGGTCCACAGTTTACCTCTGAACTTTTTAAGAAAGTCTTGGAATTGGTAGGGATTAAACAAAGATTGACATCCCCATACCACCCACAGTCTAATGGCTGCTGTGAACGATGGAATGCTACCATGAAAGCTATGCTTGCGCGGGTATCGGCCGAGAAGCCGAATGATTGGGATCGACAGCTCCCCGCTATTCTCTTTGCATACCGAGAACTACCGAATGCATCGACGGGTTTTTCCCCCTTCGAATTATTGTATGGTCGCAAGCCGCGTGGTCCAATGGCCATACTCCGTGATTTGTTCGCCGGATCGGACACCGACAACAACGATACGCGGTCCGCATATCAATACGTTGTAGACTTGCGACATCGAATTCTTAATGCATGTCAACTTGCACAAAAATCTTCGAGTGCGCATGCGAGCATTTATAAATTATATCGCGATCAAGGTGCTAAATTGCGAACCTTATCCGTCGGAGACCAAACTCTTGTTCTCCTTCCGGAGACGAAAAATAAACTCCTGCTTACATGGAAGGGACCTTTTAGGGTCCTAAAGAGACTTTCTAGAGTAAATTATCTTATAAAGATTCGGGGACAGGACAAAGTGTTCCATATAAATATGTTAAAGCAGTACCTGTCCGACGAGGATAATCGTCAGAATAATCGCCGAAATGTAGTTGCGCAGGCCAATGCGGCCTTAGTTTCAGTTGGCGATGATGATCCTATTAAGATAGATCATTCAATCCCAGCATTGCAATCTTCGGAAAGTGTATCTGATGTACATATAAATCCAGATCTGTCTGCGTCGCAAAGACAAGATATAACAGATTTGCTTAACGAGTTTACTACGGTCTTTACTGATCTACCAGGTAATACTTCATTGGTACAGCATGTTATAAGATTAAAGACGGATATACCCGTCTTTGTTAAACCATACCCGCGTCCGCTGCACGCACAGGAGACTATAATAACCGAGGTACGTAACATGTTTCACCTGGGAGTGATAGAGCGATCGACGAGCCCATATAACTCACCCATCGTCTTAGTGAAAAAAAGAGATGATACAGTGCGTTTTTGTATTGACTATCGTAAACTTAATGAGGTTACGATATATGACGCTGAACCGATTCCCAACCAGGAGAATCTTTTTGCGCAGTTAGCGAGGGCAACGATTTTTTCTAAAATTGACCTTTCCAAAGGCTATTGGCAAATTCCGCTTGATGAGAATAGCAAGCAATATACCGCTTTTCAGACCCCGTTGGGTCTTATGCAGTGGCGCTATATGCCTTTTGGATTAGTTACAGCCCCTGCGACTTTCGCGCGTATGATGACAATATTGCTCCAGAATATAAATTCCGTGTTGTCGTATTTTGACGACATTTGTATTTATGAAGCCGATCGGTCGGGCCACCTCGCAGCCCTACGTCGTTTTTATTGCTCTTCGTCGAGCTGGCCTTACGGCGAAACCCAGCAAGGTGTTTTTAGGATATAATGAAATTAATTTTCTGGGCCATACAATTGCCCACGGCGTTCAGACTCCTGATGACAAGAAGATAACTACCATTTTAAAGCTCCAAGCTCCTCGAACTAAGAAAGAAGTTCGTAGTTTATTGGGCTTTCTTAATTATTATAGAAAGTTCATTCTAAATTTTTCTTTGCTTACAGCTCCGTTGTCGGACCTCACAAGAAAGAATTTTCCTAATAAAGTGAAATGGACAACCGAATGTGCCGATACACTTCGAACTGTTCAACGATTGTTTTCGACTTCCCCCATTCTCATACTGCCAGATATAAACCAAATATTTATTGTCCGCACTGATGCGTCGGACAAGGGAATAGGAGCTGTGTTGTTGCAGGAACGAGACGATACCTTGCGGCCGTGTCTATACGCCAGCCGCAAGTTGCTCGATAGGGAATGCCGATATGCTATTATCGAGCGAGAGTGCCTCGCTATCATTTTTGCTGTAAACGCATTTTCGCGATATCTACTCGTGTCCGAGTTTATAATTGAAACGGACCATCGTCCGTTGTTATTCCTGAAATCAAACAGGGCTAAGAATGTGTAGCATCTGCGGGCTACCCCTTGCCCTCCCCCGGTTTTGTTGTTGTGCTGGTGGCTGAGCATGTGTCCACTACTTTTTTCATTTTATTGTTAACCGCCAGAGTGTACTGTACTCCGTGACCTGACCTTCTTTTCTAGTGAGTAGTTTTTTTCCTCGCTCGCTTGTTGTCAGGTGTTTTGACTCGTTCAGTAAATATTAGTATGTTCCCGAATATTCGATAACGTGGTGGAAACGAATGTTTACGCCAGATTTGGCCTTGAGTGATGTAACCTGATGACGTATTGATGCGTGATTGGTTGGTTTGTGCGAGGGCAAAGGTAACGTTTATTTCGGGAATTTTCTGTAGGAATGTTTATATATATAGACCTGTGTGAGTGGTTGGTGGGGTGAGTAAATGAGTTTCCTTTTGTGTGGCGTAGATATTTAGTTTCGCTGGTGTCTTCCTAGTAATTTATTGGTCACTATACAGTTATTAAACTTTAGTATTATTTAATCTATCGTCGGATCTCGTGTTTATTTATTTTACAGCTGTAATAGTTTCGTTTTTCTAAAGGGTTGTAGTTAGATCAACTAACTCCCCCCTACTATAACGTGCTAGAACAACCTCAGCTGTTACATATTGGGGGCTCGTCCGGGATCCGACCATATTCGAGCGGACCAGATCAAAATTACTAGATTTATTTACATAGTTTATTGTAGGAATATCATCGACAAGCTATCTACAACATGTCAGAGGCTATTGGAAGGCTTAGCCAGGAAGCAGACGCCTTGGAGCTCACTGGGAAGGAGAGACAGGATTACATCCGTGACGGCCTAAGGGAGGAAAGAGAGAGAGAGAGGCAAGAGCGCATGGAGCAACTGAAGATGGAGAGAGAGAGGCAAGATCGCATGGAGCAACTGAAGATAGAGGCTCAAGAGAAGGAGGCTCAACGACAACACGAGCTGGAGATGGAGAGGATCCGCCATCAGCGTGGAGGCGAGTCGACGCAGGGGACCAGCGACCACGCCAGTTCTAAGAGACCCAAGCTACCTGCATTTCAGGACAAGAAGGACGATCTGGATAGCTGGTTGCTGCGGTTTGAGAGGTTTGCTGAGACAGCTGAATGGCCCAGATCCACCTGGACGACATCACTGTCTGCCCTGCTGACCGGGAGAGCTTTGGAGTGCTTCTGCAGACTACCGATCGACGAAGCCAAGGACTACGACAAGGTCAAGGAAGCGTTGCAGAAGAGGTACAACCTGTCAGAGGACGGATACAGACTCATGTTCAGACAAGGTAAGCCTGAAGATGGAGAAGATGTTGGAATGTTCTTGACCAGGATCAAGACCTATCTAGAGAGGTGGATAAAGCTGTCGAAGACGGAGGAGACCTACGAAGGAGTGAGAGATCTATTCGTCAGAGAGCAATTCATGGATGCCTGCCCACCAGACCTTGCAACCCATGTGAGGGAGAGGAAACCAAAGACGCTACAGGACATCGCAGATTCAGCGGAGGCGTACCTGGTAGCGAGGAACCGGACGCTCAGCGGGAGCGCCAGACTGCAGAGCCGGCCAGTGCGACAGAGGCCCAACGGAGACAGAAGCCCACAGGTCTGCCATAGGTGCCAGAGGCCGGGACACAAGGCGACGGAGTGTCGTGCAAAGTTAAACGACAAAGGTGAGTTGAAATGTTACCTTTGTGGAAAGCCAGGCCACGTTCGGAGGATGTGTCCAGCCCAGAAGGAAATGGGACGAGGCAAGCCGAACAAGGCGGCGGCGGCCGTAGTTATAGCGGCGGACGAGTCGTCAAGACAAGATGTGACGACGGCTGACACCAGCATCAACGTTCAAGCGGTAATGAAGGACGGGAAGCTACAGTTAGCGGTGCCTGTTACTTGCGGAGGATGCAGTGACGGAAGGACCGTGGAGAAACTGAAGTTACCAGTGATGAAGGGCTTGATTGGAAATCGAGCGGTAGATGTCCTAAGAGATACCGGCTGTGAAGGTGTAGTGGTGCGGCGAGCACTGGTGGACGACGGACAGCTCACCGGTGGGAAGAAACTTATCGCGAGGATCGATAACTCCTTGCTAGCGGCGGAGGAAGCCGTTATCGACGTGAAGACGCCTTACCTGACGGGCAAAGTGACGGCGCTGTGTCTCCCGGAGACCATCTGCGACCTAGTAGTCGGGAACGTGGACGGAGCGAAGGATCCGTACGACCCTGATACTGAGGTGATGGTAGGAGCGGTGACCACGAGGGCCCAGGAGAAGAGGAAGGATCGGTCTACGTCGCTGAAGGTGCCGAGGGCAGAACGGCACGCGGGAGTGGATAGAGAGGAACTTATCCGACTCCAAGAAGAAGACGAAGTCATTAGGAAGTTAGAGCAGAAGAAGATCCCAACTAATAGAGGCAATAAATCTGTTCATTTTGAGAAACATGGAGGAGTACTGTACCGGATCTACAAGGACCTGAGACAGGCGACGGTTATAAGGCAAGTGGTACTACCCGAAAAACTGAGAGAGTATGTACTGAGTGTAGCCCACGACTCGATCGTCGGAGGACACCTCGGCGTGAAGAAAACCAAAGAGAGAGTTATGAGCAATTTTTATTGGCCTGGAATTGAAGGTGACGTCGCGAGATACTGCCGCTCATGCGACATATGCCAGAGGACGGTGAACAAAGGAGCGACCCCAAAGGTGCACTTGCAGAATATGCCAGTAGTGGACGTACCATTTAGGCGAGTGGCCGTGGACTTAGTAGGACCTATCGACCCCCCAAGTGAAGGTGGACATCGGTATATCCTGGTGTATATAGACTACGCTACTCGTTACCCCGAAGCCACACCCTTGAAGAAGATCGACGCAGAAACGGTAGCAGAAGCCTTAGTGAACATCTACAGCCGTTTGGGTGTGCCCGAAGAGATCTTGTCGGACCAAGGGACCCAGTTTATGTCAGATGTCATGAAGGAAACGAATAGACTACTGGGAATTCGACAGTCGACCACTACAGTCTACCACCCTATGTGCAACGGGTTGGTGGAGCGATTCAACGGCACGCTGAAGAAAACATTGAGACGACTGTGCACAGAGCAACCCAAGCAGTGGCACAGATACATCAACCCGCTGCTCTTCGCATATCGTGAAGTTCCCCAAGTGTCGACCAAGTTTGCCCCATTCGAGTTGCTGTATGGGAGAACTGTGAGAGGACCAATGCACATCTTACAACAACTATGGACCAAGGATGTAGAGGAGCCGGAAACGAAGACCAGTTACCAGTACGTCATGGAACTACGTGAGAGGCTGGAGGACACATGGAAGTTAGCGACGGAAGAACTCTCCAAGGCTCAAGGTAGACAGAAGACCTACTACGACCGGAAGGCGCGAGAGAGGAAGTTCCGCCCCGGAGATGAAGTGTTGGTGCTACTGCCGACGAACACTAACAAGCTCCTAGTCCAATGGAAGGGACCATATAAGGTAGTCTCAGTTGTCGGTGTTAACGACTATAGAGTCAAGATGGGTGCAAAAGAAAAGACCTTGCACGCCAACCTCCTCAAGAGATACATTCCAAGGACGTCAAAAGCAACAGCAGTGGCAATGGAACCGAGACCTATTGTGACTGAGATGTGTGGGATGGACAAAACAGTAGGAGAGATACCACGCCTGAACATGTCAACGCCATAAAGGACGGCGGCGGTGATAGTGCTGAGACTGTACTGGCAGAGGACGACCTGATAGACAAGAGTCAACCCGTGGAGTCAGCTAGCATGGCAGTCATCGAGGACTGCGACCTGGAAGGCGACAACGGTGGAACGACGGAGGACCTTGCCGACCTAGGAAGCTGGAACCAGAATGAAGGCTACAGAGATGTCCAGTATGGAACGCAACTGACATCGGAACAACGTCAAGAACTCTGCAATGTGGTGAAGAATTACCAGCACGTCTTCACCAATCTTCCTGGATGCTGCCAGTTGGGTGAACATCGCATCGACCTGACGACAGAGGTACCAGTTCGTCAACGACCATACCCGGTGCCCTACGCTATGCGCGACTCATTGAAGGAGGAGCTTAGCACCATGGAACGGCTGGGCATCATTCGAAGGAGCTCATCAGCTTATGCTTCACCTATTGTTGTCGTCAAGAAGAAGGACGGATCCAACCGAGTCTGCATCGACTACAGGAGGTTAAACAAGATCACAGTATTCGACCCTCATCCGACAGCAGCGCCATCAAAAGTGTTTCAGAGTCTCTCGAGAGGAAAATTATTCTCTCGGATTGACCTGAGCAAGGGATACTGGCAAGTGAAAGTTCGAGAGCAAGACATTCCCAAGACGGCGTTCGTCACCATGGGCAAACACTATGAATTCATTCGGATGCCTTTTGGGATGATGAACTCAGGAGCCACACTGAACAGGATCGTAAAGCCATTGATCCGTGGAATGAACAATGTGACAGCATATGTGGACGACCTGCTGATTCATACAGAGACATTCGACGAGCATGTGAAGACTCTCAAGGACTTACTGCAGAGGATGGACCAAGCTGGATTAACTGCAAGACCATCGAAGTGTCTGATTGGAACGTCTGAAGTAGACTTTGTTGGACACTTAGTGGGAGAAGGTATGATTGGCCTGTCAGAAGAGAATGTATGTAAGGTACGAGACGCACCCAGACCCACCACTAAGAAGGAAGTGAAAGCATTCTTAGGATTAGTGGGATATTACCATGAATTTATTCCTAACTTTTCAGCGATTGCATCACCATTGTCTGATTTACTTAGAAAGGGTCAGCCCAATATAGTTCAGTGGGATGAAACGCAGGAGAAAGCGTACACTTCTTTGAAGAATGTCATTATCTCCAAACCCGTGTTATGTTTGCCAGATTTTTCCAAAGAGTTTGTCTTAGCAACTGATGCATCAGATCGCGGATTAGGCGCTAGTCTTATGCAGGAACACGAGGGAAAGTTGTACCCTGTGGCATATGCTAGTCGTAAGCTATTGCCTCGTGAGACAAAATATTCGGTCTCAGAGCGCGAATGTTTAGCTATTGTTTGGGCTGTAAAAAAGTTTACTTTGTATTTGTATGGAAAGGAGTTTGTGCTCCAAACTGACCATCGGTCATTAGAGTTTTTGAACTCTGCCAAGTTTGACAGTCCAAAGTTATTACGATGGAGTTTATTTTTACAGTCTTATCGATTCAGGATTCACTACGTAAAAGGCAGAGAAAATGTCTGTGCCGATTTCCTGAGCAGGGTATTTTAAAGTAGTACACTATCAGTGAAATGCATTGTAACCCATACTTTTGCCTACTAGATGAATTGCTAGGACGGCAGTATTGTACTGTAATTGGGGACATAGTTCATCTGTGATTGAATATTGAATTGATGGCTGATAGAGAGTCATGGTGTGTTAATCACATTTTGATTTTATGCTATGTCATATTAGTTACCAATGGAACTTGGTGTAATTTTTGGAAAATGTAACCCAAATGGGGACGGCGAGCAAGCAGTGTTTGTGTTATATTGCATTGTTGTAACTTGTTTTGACCTAATATGATGAAGATAGACCCTGATCAGTGGACGATATGTATTAGTATTTTGCCATTGTACGTATGAGTTATACATTTTGGAGATAACCATGTTATGTACAACAAGTTATATGCTATGATTCGTGCACGAAGCATTATGTAAACGATGGGCCATCGTTTCACCTTATGTGATTTGTAGTAGTGTCATTGACCATTGTTTCACCACAGTGGTGGCGTTGTGTTATTTTGACTAGTAGGCCTACTGTTAACCATTGGTTTGTCACAATGATGGTATTGTATTAGTTATGGTATTAGTGATGCAAAGTACACTGCATTGTATCGTATTTGTGATGACATTCGGGAAGACACTGAAATTGTTATTAATTGTATTAGAATTAGCAACTACCTTTGTGAGATTGGGAGTGCTATAAAATTATTTCACGATAGTGCAGACGCTGTATAATGTTTTTGGAGTTGAAAGATATTCAACTTAAATTGGGGAGTTGTGTAGCATCTGCGGGCTACCCCTTGCCCTCCCCCGGTTTTGTTGTTGTGCTGGTGGCTGAGCATGTGTCCACTACTTTTTTCATTTTATTGTTAACCGCCAGAGTGTACTGTACTCCGTGACCTGACCTTCTTTTCTAGTGAGTAGTTTTTTTCCTCGCTCGCTTGTTGTCAGGTGTTTTGACTCGTTCAGTAAATATTAGTATGTTCCCGAATATTCGATAACGTGGTGGAAACGAATGTTTACGCCAGATTTGGCCTTGAGTGATGTAACCTGATGACGTATTGATGCGTGATTGGTTGGTTTGTGCGAGGGCAAAGGTAACGTTTATTTCGGGAATTTTCTGTAGGAATGTTTATATATATAGACCTGTGTGAGTGGTTGGTGGGGTGAGTAAATGAGTTTCCTTTTGTGTGGCGTAGATATTTAGTTTCGCTGGTGTCTTCCTAGTAATTTATTGGTCACTATACAGTTATTAAACTTTAGTATTATTTAATCTATCGTCGGATCTCGTGTTTATTTATTTTACAGCTGTAATAGTTTCGTTTTTCTAAAGGGTTGTAGTTAGATCAACTAACTCCCCCCTACTATAACGTGCTAGAACAACCTCAGCTGTTACAGAATGCTTGATTAACAAGATGGAGTCTTGCACTCCAGGAATACCGGTTTGTTATCCGGGCTATCCCTGGCGGTGACAATTCCCAAGCTGATGTTTTGTCCCGTCTAATTTAGTTTACCTATTAAAGAGTCTGTCTTGTATTGGGGTTGGATAGTGCTTTTCCCCCTCAATTCTGGACGGTGGATGGATTCACATTATCTTGTTCACTACTTTATGAACAATTGTTACATTTTTTTCTTGTGAATATCCTCTTTCCACCAGCGTCATTCCGGACTGTGACCTGAACTTCTGACAAACCTGACGCCCTTGTCAGCGGGTCAATGAGATGGAGACATGGCAAACCAAGCCGACCAGAGCTACTGCTGCCGTTGTATACCACAATATTTTACTTCATAATATACTGTTTGTAAATGTGCATTCATATATCAATGTGTGTTGACTAAATAAGTCTGAGCATTTTTCTTCATTGAAGCGTGACTGTGTGAATATAGTTATACTTTAATTCAGGAGTATACAGTGAAATAATTAAGTATTATTCTAAATGTTCATGAGAAGTATGATTGGATGAAGTAACAATGTATTTCCATAGATTAGATTCTGCAGAACGGTGCATCAATAATTGTGTAGTTTGAGTCCATCCACTATGCACGTTCTTAATTTTATCCATCTTAGTGCTGACTTTTCTACGCTAGTACTTGAGACTCCCCACAATGACTTTGGAGTTTCTTAGATCTTACCGTGTAAATTTTTTTCTTAAAATTTCCACTGGGGTGGGGGATGTGTCACTAACACAGTGTCTTCTAAATGCCGTGCTAGGTCACGACGTTCAGTGAGTAAATTTTCACGACTTGTTAATT
The DNA here is from genome assembly GCA_963931925.1 of Onchidella celtica. NCBI lineage: Eukaryota > Metazoa > Mollusca > Gastropoda > Systellommatophora > Onchidiidae > Onchidella > Onchidella celtica. The sequence continues at coordinate 57,461,405 of OZ007575.1, read as the reverse complement.
CTAACCAGCGTAATTTGTCCTTGAGCTGTTCTCGTGAACAGTTTGTTTGAAACACTTTTGTTTTAGAGATGGAAAGAAAGTGGGGCGAGATAGAATAAATGTATAGCTAGAAGTGACAGAGCCGTGCTCGACCCCGTGATTTTGATGAACACTTAGAAGGGAAGAGAAGGGGTGAATAAGGATAGATAGTTTAAGACGCTTAGTCGCGTTCAGAAATTCGTACATAAAATGCAGAAAGCACGAGGGTTTAAAGATTTCAGTAATTGTTTTAACATTTTAAATTGACCTTGTCTGTTTTAGTACAAGGCCGTGACCAACTCCCACGTAGAATATATTAATACTGCGAGATGAGCTCGCATGGATGCATCAATCAAATCTAGAGATTTGGACGGTAGTTTGCAGGTGGCTACACAGTATAAAAGTGTAGCCATACCTATGTTCAGGACTCCATACAGAAAACTCCAATCTGTGCAGGCGTCGGCACGATTCTGCCTGAAGAATCATAGTTTTGTACGACTTCATGTCTAGTCCACTATAGACATTTGAGATGAATCCATATGCCTGAATGAGATATGCCCACCGCTATTGTCCATCGTTCCCTGGTTTCTAACACCAGGGAATAATCGTGTTTGTCTATTGATGACTCAACAATGAACGAGGAGCTGAACATAACAGTTATCCAGTAGGACAGGATTGTCGCATATACTAGGAGTGCTACCCAAGAATGCAAGATAAAGATATATATAGACTTGCAACTATTATGAATGTATGGCATACACATCTCTGAATTGTGATTGATTTGTCTGGATGAGGCTGGGAATTGCCAGCCCATCCTAGAGTAGATCTCTAGACTTAACTACGTCAGTTTGTATTGACGGGCTCGATTCATTATAAGCGTTAGGCACAAATAGCTGAGATGACACTGTCGCCAGAGACCATATTAGTATATTGATTGACATATAGTAGGCAGACCAGATCTGAGATATATATAATTAGTACTTAGGTTATTAGTGAGTCAGAAGTATAATAATATTATAGGAATCTAGAGTAGACTTCTAGTGACGTATTATTGAATTTGGATTTGATGCTGCTGATGTTGTCTTTACTATATAATAGATCTAGACAAAATTGTTAGGGTAATTAATGTAATTAAATTTGTGGCCCTGCAGGTCTGTTTATGAAACTCCATCAGATTGTTCTTAGTGTGTGGCATGGTACGAAAGATTAGATATTAAATACCTCTCGATTTAAATGCAGTCATAATACCATCATTGAGAAGACACTCTCTGTAACACCAGAGGAGACCAGCCTCCTAACAATCGAGGGGACTTCGACTATTGTCCCAGAAGAATCTGCCACCCTTCATAACATACACATTAATGTGAGTAATTCACGAAATATTATAAAAACCACAGAAAAACTGTGGGGTCGCAGCAGGGCTATAAGCAAAGTCAAAATTGGGCAAAAAGAAAAGGTTGTATGTTGTGAAGCCCCGCGTGAGAAATAAAACCCAAACAATACAAAGCAAACTAAAGAGAAGACAAAAAATGCACAAATTTTCGGCTTTCGCCTTTGTCAAGTGAAAAAAACGAACAATAAAAGTCTTCAACAGGAACGAAGTGAACCAGTTTACCTAGCTGCGAGTTCTTGCTTCGTTAGCAGCACCAAAGCACGTCCGTCCGCCAAAAGCATGGAGAAAGCCGAAGGTGTGTGCACATACCATCTCATTGCTATCCACACTCAAGTGCATGTTTCAATTGACGGAAATTAAGCAGCAAAACAAGATTTTTCTCTCCATTTCCGCAATAGCAAACTGATGTTTCCAGCACATATGTTTGCCTAGGCACTCCTTTTGTCAAAAGTTCAGGAATTTTGCTGTCAGTTGTCCCCATCTCTATTATTTTCATATAACCACAAGGCAGGAATTATGCAAGAAGGTAGAGAAATCTGTGATGTTTGAGCAAATTACATGTGATTTGAGTCCTCTCTTGTGCCATGTTTTCAAGCCTGTGAAAATTCTGACCATAGCAGCTGTGAAAGTTCTGACTCGCAGGTATGAAAGGTCTGACTGTCAGCAGGCATGAAAGCTCTGACTACCCATGTGTGAAAGTTCTGACTGTCACTGCCAGTGGTTGACTGACAAATGTCCCAATGGCCAGTCTTGTAGCAATTTATCTGCTATATTGTTTCTTCTTTGTATCGAATACTGACTGTACTCTATGGCAAAGTTTGAAGTGAATATTATGTATTTAATTTCTTAATGTTTAATTTAACAACAACTCAGTAAACATACACTGTACAATAACCAGCATGTAACTATGCAGTCTTCATTACTTTCACATTACTTTCATGGGCGGTGCAGGTGTAACAGTTGATGCAAATTTCAGCACGTTATGATGGGGAAAGTCAGATGAACTGATCGTCTACCCCTTAAAAACGAAACTGTCTCGAACTGTTGTAGAAATAAATAACAGGATCCGATGAACACTTAATACTAACGTTTAATAACTGTAAACAAGAGCTGATATCCACAAGTTACTTACACCTATCAGGGAAGGCACTTACACTTCTACTACAACTAGATTTTCACACCTACGATTTGCACCCCTCCTACTCGCCTGGCCCTCCTTATATATATTCTGTCCAAGAACGTTCAGGAAGCGGCTTAACCGCCCCATAAGCACGAGACAGACCTAGATCGTTCTGGACACATACAAGCCACCCAATCGTACACAGACGCGTCACAGAATTACATCACTCAAGGTCGACCTAGCGTAATCTCGGATACTGCAGTATCTCCTAGACCTTCTAGATTTTCTACAGTGAAACAAACAAGCCACACAGCGAGACATCAAAGAGACATACCGGCCTTGCTGGCGAGAGGGGGGGGGGGTGGGGGGAGGAAGGTCGCCGAGTGAGACTCGCCATGCAGGGGTGAGAAAATATCGATCGTTCAACTAGTGGGACGCTACAGCAGGCATGTTGCAATATTGGGATTTTTCTTATATTTTCCTCTCCCTGATCCTATGGTAAGTAGGATCAAGCACCTAGACTTCTTGTATAAGGACGAAAAACTCAGAGAGCCCTTGTGCACGTTGCACACATTACAGATACCTTGGCAGTTGGAAATTCAGAAGGGAAGGCAGAACAGGCCGCTGCCCAGGCAGAATTAAATAAAATTAATTAAAATTTAGCACTCTCCCCCCTCCCCTCCCCACCCCCCCCACCCCCCCCCAAAAATACCCAAATAAACCTGCTAACTGGCACTGCACTGTGGCGACAATGGGTAAGTGGGCTGCAATGTCACTAAGCCAAATTTCTCAAATGGAATTTAAAAAGTGTACAAAGTACAAAAAAAAAAAAAGAATGATCCAAGAGAATTTTTGTTTCTTCAGAAAAGTAGTTTTTAATTCCTGGAATTTACTACTTAAATTCCATTTGTTAAAAATGTGACTCAGAAACTTTCATTCCTGACAACTCTGTAATCCTGAAAATTCCACAAAAGCACATTTTTGTTCTATTTTAGTGAAAAACTTGGATATGCTGAGTATAAATTTAAATAATGTTATTGCATGAGGCGAATGAACATTTCCAGTCACTGAAGTCCTCATTGCCCAATTTCAGTAATTGTTTGGCAGCAGAGACATCAGTTTTCAAATTATTTTGTGGTCCATCTCATGCTCTAGTGTATCAACAATTTTCTCATTCGGTAGGAGAGCTTTCAGTGCTTTGGTCACTCTTGGGTATGTAGCAAAGCCGTTTCTGCTTAATATCACGTTAAAACTATTAAAGATATTGATTAGTCAGTTTGTGAGAATATAGGTAGAATGCGCATGATGTCACAGAGTGTTTATGTTTTGTTCTTCTGACACCCAAGATGGCGGGTGGATCAGTTGATGAGTGTAACTTCGAGATACATGTATCTCTAAGCGGTTAAAATGCCTGCTGGTTGCATTGTAGCTGATTGTTATGACAGGGGTGGAAAGGATGGATCCAAGCTGGTCAGATTCCCTACCATCCGTGTAAACAAGAGAAATGAAGTGAAAGAATTGACTGAACGTCTCCCATGTGCATGTACACATGTGCCATTGTTTACTGTAGCGAACTACTTTTAGCTCACCTCCGATTGGTTCGCGATGCCTTAAGTGCTCGCAGTGCAAATCAGCAAACAAATCAAAATTAGTGCCACAATTGTCATTGTGATGCGTGGGTCCGGACAGCCAAGATGGTGGATATGCGCATTCTACCTATAGATCTCACCATGAGCAAAGATAATGGTAATCATAAAACCACCATAAGTATCAGCATGCCAGTACTGAGATGTACGATGATGTATGTACGTACATGTACATGTATTTTATTATTCATGTAATGGATGAATCCAGTACCAGATTTAAGCGCAAGCTGAATAAGCTACAGCGTAGGGCAACACAGTCTGCAGTGACTTCGTACAATTTCAGAATTTTAGAATTTTTTCTTTCGTTTTTGTGCTTTTAATTTTAGTATTTTTTTCTAATAACGTGTAATTTAAGAAATTATGTACGCCTATTGTATAATTTCAGAATTTTCAATTTTTATTTTTATAGTTCACTTGAAAAAAATAATTTAGCCTATTGATATGAAAAGAATTTGTATTTTTCGCTCTACCTACTTTGCTATTGAATTATTGAATGGCATAAATATATTGTTTTCATTTTTTGTGGCGATCAACTGTCCTATTTTGGTAGGCATCTTTGTTAGACTTTCTGGTGTCATTTTTTGACAAAGAAAGGGCCTTCAGGGCTTTACAAGATATAGCTCAGGGCCTCGCCAAATCTAAAACCAGCGATGGATAAATCTTACCGGCTATTTTGGAAAGCACTTTTGTGAGACACTCTGGTGTAACGTTTTGACAAGGGGCCTTCAGGAATTACAAAATTTGGACCTCACCAAGTGTAAAAACTGGCGATGGATGAATCTTAACGGTATTGAATGAATTGGCTAAGCTTTTTGTTTTGTGAAAAAATATGACCGCTGACTTTTTGATTTATGGGAGAAACAAGTGTTTATGCTGTTAAATGGGCAGGTAAAGCAATTCTGCTTTCTTGCTGCTGATTATATTGAGCAAACATGTTTTATTATTTGTGTTTTGTCTTTATTCTCCTTTGAAATCTGTTTGCTAACGACGCTTCCATTCATGTGTATGTGATGCTTCCATTCATGTGTATGTGATGCTTCCATTCATGTGTATGTGATGCTTCCATTCGTGTGTATGTGATGCTTCGATTCGTGTGTATGTGATGCTTCCATTCGTGTGTATGCGCACCTGTAGATGCTGTATGTGTATGTCACGAGTGGAGTGAGCGATAGTTAATAATTACGGGGGGAAAGGAGGAGAGTAAAATTAACGCACGTAGACAAGTAAGTTAAAGCGTGCATGTTATGAGTGGTGGGGGGTCTGAATGAGGCGAAAGCGCTGTATTACTATCACTGCAAGTTAGAAGGTCCTACTGAACGGACGCTAGTAAGAGCCCAGCGGGCGAACATAAGGGGAAGCAGTCGGAAGGCGGATGAGAGTGTTTTTTCCAGTGATGACTGGTAGGTAGAACGTTGATTGATAATTATGATTGATGTATTATATTATATTCGTCTATTACCATGATGTAAATAAGTATATGTGAGGAATGTGGAAGTCCTTGATATTGGATATAGCAATGTGCGCCATGAGCGATAGATGAAAGTGAGTTCATGGATTTGTAGCACGAGTGAGTATTGTGTACTCCGATGGAGGTGTGTTACCGTAAGATGTTTGGTGAGTGAAAGGTGAACTATTGTGTGTACGCTTCATGGGTTGTAAGGAGAGGTGGAGTGAATAGAAATGGTAGGGTATTATACCAATGTAATGTTATTCTTGTAGGTGTTGGGGACGGGCTAAAGAGCCGCCTCGGTGAGCACAGGGGATAGGCCAGCATAGGGCCGGAGGCCACACATAGGCCAGAAGTGAGGCTGTCGGTGCAGGACAGTAGAGGCACATAAAGTCGTGGCAGTCAGGCCACGGACAGGGACGTAGATATGAGCGTGAATGTGATAATGTACTATCGACATGTTGATGGGCTATTGAAATGATAATGTACTATTGCCACGTTGATGGGCTATTGAAATGATAATGTACTATTACCATGTTGATGGGCTATTGAAATGATAATGTGCTATTGCCCTGCTGAGGTGCTAGTGGAATGCTAAGGTGTATGACAATAGGAAGGTGATATTGAGAGACTGCGGTGCCAGTGAATTATTAATGTGCTATTAAGACCCTGAGGGGAGAGGCTGAGGCCGAAGTGCCTTTAGGAAGTAACTACCGGGTTGTGGATCCGAGGAAGAGTGCATGTGAGAATAAGGCCGTTGTACGGCAGTTAATTTCAATAATATAATGTATGTAATTGTGCTATTATCTGTATAATTATGTTTAAATAAATGTGTGAGTCTGATGGGTTGTTCTGTTAAGTGTTAAACTTGTTTGTTCGTGATTGTTGTCCTGTCATAAATTATTACATCTCCCAGTCTGGGATTTGTGACATTGGGGGCTCGTCCGTTGTGACTCGTCCATTTTCGTAATATTTAGTTGTAGTTAGTTAGTAGGTATTTTTCAGTGGGCATTTGTTACTTTAGTTTTGTCCACGTAATACTTATCTTGTGGTAGGAATTTGTGTTGTCTTTGTTCGTGAGATGAATGGAAATTTCATGATGATATGATTTATGTATATTGATGAATATGTATTGATGCATGTATTGCTATAAATATGTACTAATGTGTACTTAAACTTTCAGAGAGACAGTGTGTGTGCGTGCAGCCTGAGGAGACAAGCAGCCAGAGCTCCGATTAAGGGGAGGACTTAAACTCATAAGGCTGAAAATTAAGTGAAACTGAAATTTTGTACCCTGGATTGAGGGCTGTCTGTTCTTCTGTCTTTTTCCGCTGTTTTTCTGTTTTTTTCGTAATCGATTATACGGGCGGTGGCGCGGGTTTGCTGTGGTGAGCGTAGTTTATCCTCTTCGGGAGGTGGGCTAAACTTGGAACCGCGTTCATCACAGTGAACAGTTCTATAGGGACCTGTATTTTTGTTTAGTTGTAGCGTCGATATCTTCTCTGTTCTGCAGGAAGACGTATTCTCTTGTCCCTCTTTCTTCCCTATCTGTAGATACGTTCTTTTTTTTCAGACTCTGTTCTTGTTCGTACCGTGTAGTGTAATCGGCGTAGTTAGGTTGCATTTTTTTCCATTATATTTTCTTTTTCAGGTCTTTGTCCTAGTCTGGTTCGTTGTCCTTGACGTACTTGTGGTCTTTCTACTGAATTTCCTTATTTTTGTCTTTTCTACTCTTTTTTTATTATTAATAGTGCAATACATTTAATGAATATAGAATTAGTTAGGAAGTAGGTAAATTTCTGAATTGTATTTGAGACAATTGGGTATTGTTATATCTGGTGTGATCTCAGGTCTCTGGTCGTGTCGTTAGTGATCATACCGACAGGTTAGCCGTTTTCATAATACATACCATAACCATAAATCTGTGAAATGGCGGAACTCCAACAATTAATGAAGTTGGGTAAGGAACTTGGCCTTGAGGGAGAAGAGCTACGCGGCTGGATTAAAGAACAGCAGGCGGATTTGCGCGATGAGCGTGCTAAAGATAGAGAGAGAGAAAAAGAGGCTCAAGAGCGTCAACAAGAAAGAGAGGCTAAGGCTCAGCAGCAGGAAAGAGAGGCTAAGGAACAGGAGAGGGAGTTTAAGTTAAAGGAGTTAGAGGCTCAGCAACAGGAGAGACAGACTAGGGAAAGGGAGCAGGAGATAAAGTTAAGGGAGATAGAAGCTAGGGATAACCAACAGGAGAGAGAGACGCGAATGAGAATCGCGGAGTTGGAAATCAAAAAGAATGCGCCAACAGAAACAGTTGAGCGGCAGGTACACAATAAAGGTGGTGTTCGGATTAAGCTCCCTACGTTCGACGACCGGAAGGACGACATAGACGCCTTCCTTTACAGGTTCGAACTGAACGCACAATTGCAATGGGGGGAAAATAAGGAATTATGGTCCACGTACCTGGCGTCTCTATTGCAGGGGCGAGCGTTAACCTACTTTAAAGAGCTACAGCGCGAAGACGTGCAAGATTACGATAAGCTGAAGGCTTTGCTGCTTCGCCGATTTGCGCGTACCGAGGAATATTTCCGGGAGCAGTTTAGGCGAGCACGTGCGGATACCAGGGAGGACTTTGCTGCCTTCGTCGCGAGATTGACGGAATATTTCGCGAACTGGGTAGACTTGGCGCATGTTGGCGCGGATTTTACTAAATTAAAAGACCTAATGATCCGTGACCAGCTGTACGCGTCGTGCCATAAAGATCTGGTGGCTTTCCTGAAAGAAAACGAACCCGCGACGGTGCAGGAGGCGTCTAAGTTGGCGGAAGCATACCGTACGGCACATCCGTCCAAACCAGTAGCGAGGGCGTACGTGGAGGATGCTGGTTACGTCGCCGTGGTTGAGGGGTCGCCGACAGGACATAAAGACAGGTCGCGTCAGCGTGGTGCCTATAACGGGCAAGCCCAGGGGCAACGTAGGGGGTATCACCAATCACCTGCATATGGATCCGGTAAGTTTGACCGAGCAGGAGGGCTAGGTCGCGGTAGTGGCCGAGGGCGATTTGTGACCTTTGCCGATGAACGACGGCATAGGGACTTTAGTTCCGGTCGCGATGGGTCACGGGGACCCAGGCCTAGTGCAGCACAGGGAGCGGAGTGTTGGACTTGCGGACGCGTGGGTCACTTTTCACGCGAGTGTAGGGCCGCGAAGTGTTGGAACTGCGGAAGAGCAGATCACATCAGCGTGAATTGCCCTGCAGGTAGGATAGCGGCGAACGTGGACAGTGGCTCCAGTCCATGTTCCCCTAATAAATTTCATCATGCGGCTGCGTGTGTTACATCGGACAACGGAGGCGGACAGTATTCTAAGTGTCCCAGTTGTGAGAAGTTATTATCTTCCGGTGTTTTACCTTGTGATAGAAAGATCCCCGTTATAAATTCATGTCATACAGGAGGTGGTCTTAGGGTTTATCCGGGGTTTGTTGGGGACGAACCGGTCTCGGTTTTACGAGATACAGGATCTACCGTTGTGGGAGTGCATAGGGACTGCATTCGGGATTCACAGCTTACAGGTGAGACTGTCCCGTGCATACAATTTTCAGGGGCCATAGAGAAATTACCCATGGCAAAGATAGTGATAGATACGCCTTTCCTTAGCGGGGAAGTCGAAGCATTCGTTGGTTGCTTTCCATTGGTAATGTATCTCGGGTAGGTTCCCCTTCCGAGGAGAATGTGCAGGCATGGTCACAATCAAAAGGTATTGACTTTTGTGCCGCAGTCGAGACACGTCGACAGGTAGGTGATAAGGGTAAAATTAGACCTTTGGCAACGCCAGCGGTCAACCTGGATATCACACCAGAGCGCTTGGCGAGATTACAAAAGGAGGATCCATCATTGAATCCATGTTTTGGGGAGGCGCGAAATGGAAAAACGAGAAATTATAAGAACGGGTCATCTTCCTTTGTAATCCAGGGGGGCATTCTGTTCCGTAAGTATGTGACAGTGGCTTCGCTTCAGAAGCAGGTAGTGGTGCCAGTATCCTTGATTGCAACGGTATTGCGTCTGGCCCATGATGTTCCATTAGCGGATCGTATGGGAAGTGCTGGAACCAAGCGAAGAGTTCTGAAAAATTTTTATTGGCCGTCAGTATACAGAGATGTACGGTTATATTGTAAGACATGCAGTGCGTGCCAAAAGACGACACATAAAGGTCGTACACCCCAGGCTCCTCTTCAAAAGATCCCCACGGTTTCGGAACCGTTTAAAAAGGTTTCGATAGACCTTGTTGATTTAAGAGAAAGATTATCTTCAGCGCGCACTATAGCAGAAGAAGCTTCTAGTATCGCTTCGAAAAGAGCAAAAGACTATAAAGATAGAGGATCCAAACTGAGAATTTTTAAGCCAGGAGACAAGGTCCTATTGTTGTTACCTACGGACCATAATAAGTTATTGATGACATGGAAGGGTCCTTATGTTATTGAGCGAATTGTTTCGAAGGTAGATTACGCTATCCACATTGATGGATCAGTAAAGGTTTTCCACGTTGATATGCTGCAGAGGTTTCATGAGAGACCAGAGTATCTGTATTCTCATACTGGTGTTGAAGGACATACCTAATGTCGTGTCATTCTTTGACGATATAGCATGTCATACGTCGACATGGTCTGATCATATTCAGACACTAACAGTAATTTTTAAACGATTACGTCATTTTGGGTTAACTGCTAAACCCGCAAAGATGGATTTGGCATGTCCAGAGATAGTATTCTTAGGACATATCGTGGGTAGAGGTGTTCGGAGACCTGAAGTAACAAAAATTGACAAATTAGTAGGGTTGCAAATCCCTAAAACAAAGAAACAAGTCAGAAGCTTAGTGGGAATTTTAAATTATAACAGAAAGTTCATTCCAAATTTTTCCTCCTTGTCATCTTCTCTTACTGACCTTACTAAGAAGGGACAACCCGATAAGGTCCAGTGGACGTCTGAGTGTCAGACAGCATTTGATAACTTGGTGACAGCATTATCATCGTCACCCATTCTGATATTACCCGATTTTCGATCTAATTTTATCCTCAGAACGGATGCGTCGGACTCTGGTGTCGGCGCTTGTCTTCTACAGGAGAAGAACGAATGTCTCCATCCTGTATGTTATGTCAGTAGGAAGTTATTGCAGAGAGAAAGAAAATATTCTGTGATAGAGCGGGAGTGTCTTGCCATTGTGTGGTCCGTCCAGAAATTAGGACGTTATCTCATGGGACGAGAATTTTGTATCCAGACAGACCACAAGCCACTAACGTTTTTGTCGAAGAATCGTTCGTCCAGCCCACGCTTGTCTAGATGGGCATTGGCTTTGCAGCCGTATACCTTCGTTATTCAACCAATTCCAGGAACCAGCAATCATATCGCCGACTACCTTAGTCGAGCCTAGGGGAAGTGTTCAGGAGCTTATACATCGGAGGACAGGAACATTGACAGGATTTGTGTGAATGAGTCTTCGACTTTAAAATATTGACATTATAAATATGATATGAAGAATGGTTGATAGGTTGATTGGTTTTTGATTCTGTATTAGGTATTGTGTTTAGTTAGCTATTGATGATGTGATACATATATGCATAATGCAGGGCATATTTATCCCCATGTTTCCATTGATTCCGGTATTTTATGTGCTAGGGGCATTGGTAGGTCATTTTTATATAAGTGTTGCTCACGCTCACTCGTTGACAGTCATCTTGATGCGATTTGAAATTAATTGCATTAATTTTTTTGGGGTGGGGGATGATGTCACGAGTGGAGTGAGCGATAGTTAATAATTACGGGGGGAAAGGAGGAGAGTAAAATTAACGCACGTAGACAAGTAAGTTAAAGCGTGCATGTTATGAGTGGTGGGGGGTCTGAATGAGGCGAAAGCGCTGTATTACTATCACTGCAAGTTAGAAGGTCCTACTGAACGGACGCTAGTAAGAGCCCAGCGGGCGAACATAAGGGGAGCAGTCGGAAGACGGATGAGAGTGTTTTTTTCCAGTGATGTCTGGTAGGTAGAACGTTGATTGATAATTATGATTGATGTATTATATTATATTCGTCTATTACCATGATGTAAATAAGTATATGTGAGGAATGTGGAAGTCCTTGATATTGGATATAGCAATGTGCGCCATGAGCGATAAATGAAAGTGAGTTCATGGATTTGTACCACGAGTCAGTATTGTGTACTCTGATGGAGGTGTGTTACCGTAAGATGTTTGGTGAGTGAAAGGTGAACTATTGTGTGTACGCTTCATGGGTTGTAAGGAGAGGTGGAGTGAATAGAAATGGTAGGGTATTATACCAATGTAATGTTATTCTTGTAGGTGTTGGGGACGGGCTAAAGAGCCGCCTCGGTGAGCACAGGGGATAGGCCAGCATAGGGCCGGAGGCCACACATAGGCCAGAAGTGAGGCTGTCGGTGCAGGACAGTAGAGGCACATAAAGTCGTGGCAGTCAGGCCACGGACAGGGACGTAGATATGAGCATGAATGTGATAATGTACTATCGACATGTTGATGGGCTATTGAAATGATAATGTACTATTGCCACGTTGATGGGCTATTGAAATGATAATGTACTATTGCCATGTTGATGGGCTATTGAAATGATAATGTGCTATTGCCCTGCTGAGGTGCTAGTGGAATGCTAAGGTGTATGACAATAGGAAGGTGATATTGAGAGACTGCGGTGCCAGTGAATTATTAATGTGCTATTAAGACCCTGAGGGGAGAGGCTGAGGCCGAAGTGCCTTTAGGAGTAACTACCGGGTTGTGGATCCGAGGGAGAGTGCATGTGAGAATAAGGCCGTTGTACGGCAGTTAATTTCAATAATATAATGTATGTAATTGCGCTATTATCTGTATAATTATGTTTAAATAAATGTGTGAGTCTGATGGATTGTTCTGTTAAGTGTTAAACTTGTTTGTTCGTGATTGTTGTCCTGTCATAAATTATTACATCTCCCAGTCTGGGATTTGTGACAGTGTAAATGATCCATGTAATAGTGCTAGTACCAACATTCAAAAAAAGAAGGGAGTATAGGTGAGAGCTAGAGAAATATTCACAAAGATACTTTCACGACAGCTTACATACATTGCATACATACGCAGTGTCAAGAATAGATTTAATTCATAAATGTTTCCACTTACTAAATTTTTGTGAGAGAGCAGTGAGTAATTTTTACAAACGTAATTATTGTGCGAGCCAGCATAACTTGGTCTCGTAAACAATTTGTTTTGAACAGTTTTTTTTTATAATAGATAGACAGAAGGTGTGGGGAAGGATAGACGGACAGCGTAGGTGTGCATGACTGAGCACTTGTTATATCTCGTGTTTTGAACTAGGTTTAGTAGAGAGGGAAGGGGTGAGTAGGAATTAAATGTTATTGAGACTTCTGTTGACGTACAGAAAATACCGTGATCCAGAGTAAAAGCTCGGGGTTTTGAACATGTTAAGAATTCATTGCTATAAAATTACATTATATTGTATTGAGTGATTCGACCTTTGATGTCGACCCAAGGTCGTTGCGTAGGGCTGTTACTTAAAATAACTCAGTTCGGCAGCTGAGCTAGAAGTGGTTGCACCAATCACAATCCAGGAATTAGACGGTAAGCTGCAGATGCAGTCCAGTATTTGAGGCCATACAGAACTTAGTTCTGGGCCACATGTAGACAATCCATTTACGAGGTGGACGGCGATAGTCCTCAGCCAGATGAGAGACATAGAGACGCAGTTGAGCAGTCCACTGTGAGGAGCCTGATTTAAAGCTCCAGAGCCTAAGCTACTTGGTTTGATATAAACCCACAGCGTTTACATCCAGCGCTCTCACTCCCAGTGAGGGCCTCATGGTGAGAGTCCATACTAATTTGTAATGATGAAAGTGAACCGTTCTACTTACTTTTGAAGACAGTTTCAGAGCTACCGCCAGACAACGCATGGTTGTACAAGCATTCTCCATGGCGTGTCTAGAGGAAATGTCCATATCATAACATGTCTCATTGAATTAATAGAATTTAAACTGTTATATCCGTCGCCACGTGCGCGGATTCTATTTGGCATATAACTCATATGACCTGCAAGTAGTTAGATTGAATACGTTAGTCTTTATAGAAAGCTGTAGTTTCATTAGTTAGATTCAGTTGCCTTTGAATTGATATTTATATTTATAATTATATTTGTTACATTAATTCCTGTAATTAAACTGCCCTACAGTTCTGCTAAAAATCAAAGCAATTGATTTATTTAGTTTTTAGAATGCAAGTATTTTTTTTTGTGTGTTCGTCGATTGTGGGAGCGGACCTCGAAAGAGTGTCAGTCGAAATATCCCCATCTAACCCACATCGCGACACCCGGGTGTTCCCTCCAGTGTCGCGATGTGGGTTAGATGGGGATATTTCGACTGACATTCTTTCGAGGTCCGCTCCCACAATCGACGAACACACAAAAAAAAATACTTGCACTCTAAAAACTAAATAAATCAATTGCTTTGATTTTTAGCAGAACTGTAGGGCAGTTCAATTACAGGAATTAATGTAACAAATATAATTATAAATATAAATATCAATTCAAAGGCAACTGAATCTAACTAATGAAACTACAGCTTTCTATAAAGACTAACGTATTCAATCTAACTACTTGCAGGTCATATGAGTTATATGCCAAATAGAATCCGCGCACGTGGCGACGGATATAACAGTTTAAATTCTATTAATTCAATGAGACATGTTATGATATGGACATTTCCTCTAGACACGCCATGGAGAATGCTTGTACAACCATGCGTTGTCTGGCGGTAGCTCTGAAACTGTCTTCAAAAGTAAGTAGAACGGTTCACTTTCATCATTACAAATTAGTATGGACTCTCACCATGAGGCCCTCACTGGGAGTGAGAGCGCTGGATGTAAACGCTGTGGGTTTATATCAAACCAAGTAGCTTAGGCTCTGGAGCTTTAAATC
>OZ007575.1:57417606-57446606 GCA_963931925.1 Onchidella celtica | reverse complement strand
TGAGTGAATTATTACAAAAAAAAAAGTATAATTTACAAGCTATGGACTAATTTATGAGTAAATGATAACTAAAGATATTTTAGTTTACAAGTCAGTGATCAATTTGTGATTTGAATGATTTCAAAAGAAAGTGCATATAATGTACATAATAATATATAGTTTACAAGCCAGTGATTATATTAAGAATGAATGTTAACTAAAGATATTTTAGTTTACAAGCCAGTGACCAATCTGTGACTGTGAGTGAATTATATCTAAAGATAATCCTGTTTATAGCCAAATTAGTCCATGAATCATAAATAACAATTGTTTAGTTTACAAGCCAGTGACAAATTTGTGAGCAAAGCCTGAAGGAGTGGGTTGGTAGTTGTGGTTATTGCTGCAAATATGATCGTGATGTCATGAGTACTGTATAAAAGTCTTTCCTGCTCTTGCTTTATCATGTCCAGCATTGATGGGTTGATTGCTTGATGGAAAGATGACTGACAGGCTGGTTCTTTTATTGATGGAAAATGACTGACTGTCAGGTTTCTTGATTAATGGGCAGATGACTGGCTGACTAATTCTTCTATCGATGGATAAATGATTAACTGTCAGGTTTCTTGATTAATGGATCGATGACTGACTGACTGACTGGGTTTTTGATTGATGGATAATGGCTTATTGACTGATTCCTCGAGTAATGGATAGATGATTGACTGGCTGTTTTTACTTGATGACAGATAGTGACTGACCGAATGGTTACTGGATTGACAGATAATGACTTATTGACCGGTTACCGATACTTGATTGATAGATAATGACTGCCTGACTGACTGGTTCCTTAATTGATGGATAGTGGCTGATTGAGCGGTAATTTGATCGACAGATAATGACTGACACGGTGATTGTTTGGCAACTTGACACATAATGACTGACTGATGGGTTACTTGATTGATAGATAGTGGCTGACTGACCGCTTACTTGGAAGAGCGATAGTGACTGACCAACTGACTGGCTCCTTGATGAAATTATTTGATTGATTGGTTGATTATCATAATGGGTTGCCTGGTTGGACGGTTGGTTGGCTGTGATCTGCTTAAACTCGATTGGTAATTTAAAGTGTATAGAAGAGAAACAGACAATAGTACTACATGTAGTAGAAATCTGCTTATGTCTAGCTATTTATTTTATCCAGTGGAACAAGGAATTGTAATCGCCGTTTGCAATGGTTTAGAATAATTACTTCATGATTTATCTTCTTATTTATACAGATGTTGCAAAACACTGCAGAGTTGCATTTTTGTTTTACCTTTTTTTTTTGTTCAGTTGCATGTTTAGAAATGTCACATCTCTCCCCGGCCTCCACCGCCCCTTCCCCATCCCATTCCAGCTCTTCATCTGTACCTTCTGTCTATCTATGCAGCTCTTTCCCATCCTTTCTCTTTTTTCTGTTCCATTTTAATACATGAACCCCGTACTTTCTTTACCTCCCCTTTGTTCTTTCGTCGTTTCCCTCATTTTGTTTTTCGTTCGATTCGCACTCAATGGCGGCTAGTACACGTAGAATAGAAAGTACCCGGCCTGTACTGACATCTATAATTATACATGTAATTACATTTAAAAAAAAAAAAAAATCCCGGATTTTTTAACAAGACCTAACGCCGCTCATAGTCATACAGTTCGGATGTGCATGAAATTTTACAAGTACACACACCTTCCATTTGACATGCGGAAGGTTCTTGTTATAGATTTGGAGAAGCATTTTTTTCAGTGTGTTTCTGATTTCGCCCCATCTCCCTTCCCCAGCTCTTTGTTTTCCACAAACAAATGAGCGTCACTTCCTATGTATTCACGATTGATAAAGCAAACTGACCAATGCGCGGTTTAATTGCCGTTTTATTATACAATCTTCGTAGGCTAACAAAAATACTTAGGGGTTGTGAACAAAACCTACCACCACTCATACAGGTGCCTTCCTTTTGATCTGGGGGAAGTTTCTTTCGTTAGATTTGGAGACTTGAAATGATGGAGAAGTATTTTTTTGAGTTAGTTGGAATACACTCGACTTGGAGGTAATCAGTGTATCACTATAGGAAGCAAAAGACTTGGTTGAGTGTCGTCTGCTCAACTTAGATCCACAAAATAAGATTGGATTGGAAAGGTGGACTGGATTTGATGAAAAAAAATGGAGAAAAAATAATCAACTGTTGTGCGCTGTATAGCTGAATTTGCGGTAAAATCTTCATCGTTCTTGCTCAGCTGGCTTATTTTATTAATTTTTGACAGACACTCATTTTTATAATCTAAAATATCTTTATGAAAAAGTACTGATTAAATCTTGATGAAATTTTAACATAGCATTACACATAGTGGGGGGACATAACTCTACCAAAATTTCTCACGGATTCCGAGATATTTGGTTTCAATGTTGGGGCAGTTGTTTTTGTTTTTTTTTATCACCTGAAATAGACTAGTGTTTTATTAGTCTGTAGTGTGTGTTTTGTAGTGCACGAAACATGATTGTTGAACTAAGTACAGAATGTGCTCAGGTCTTTTAAGAAGTTGCTGTTACAGTGCTTTTTGAAAATTGTAACAGCTTTGTCAAGTCGCCTAAGCTTGGGGAAACTATGAGCATATCTGGCATTCCAGCATCTGTCAGGGAGGTGGGGGAGGGGAGGGGAGATTGGCGAGATTGGTTGGTGTTGAGGACAAAGGCAGGAATGGAGAAAAGGGAGATAGATGGGGGGGGGGGGGAGGACAGGGTAACGGGGATGTGGGAGAGATAAAGAGATGGGATGGACAGGAGAAATTGGTTGGGGGGAGGGGGTGGCGGGGGGGGGGGGGTCAGGAGAGGGAAGGAGATGTGGAGATGGAATTAAGCCTAGCAACTACGTCACGAGCTGGCTGTCAGATCGAATACGGAAAAGAATTGAAAAATAGCACTGAACAGTTTCAATTTTTTTTGTTTAATTTAAGAATTTTATTCTAGATTTTCAGAAAGCGCGCCACAAGTTATGAATTCGGTTATTTATTCAGTTTATTTAAACCTGAATTCTGCCGGGTCTTGCCGCTGTACCTGTTTGCTCATCTAGCTTAACTCTTGTACTTGAGGAAAATGACGAAAGTGTCAGCATAACCGTACTGTGATTCATTGTTCCAGTTGGCGCAGCCGTCTAGTTTCGAGTATTTGAACACTGGATACCCGTCTTTAATTTCCCAAGCGCAAGGATAAACGTCAGCATCCATGGCCACGAAATAACCACAGTCATTGGGACACCAACCATAATTTTTGTTGATGAAGAATCTCCTCTGGACATGCATTCGGTCGTCGCCAGGAATGCTGAAGTAGTTGGTGCTTTGTGAAGGCAAAGACGCCCATGTGGTACTTTTGACTTTGTCCTTGGCAAACCAGTTCATGTAGTCGGTGTTAGTTCCGTCAACGATGACTTCCTTGACACGGACATTGTCCTTGTACACAATGAAGGCCACCTCGTCAATGTTGGCCCAGTTGTCTAGAGCATCATTGTTCCTGTAGTGGTGGCAGCTAGGGCATGAGGACGTCGGCTGTTGAAAACAAGAGCAGAAGGTCACAATTAACAGCTGTGATCTTTATAATAAATATAATTCACAAATTCTCCATATTTGAACGCAAAAGGCTTCTTTATTAGACCGGGAACAGAAACCCCATTTTTGCATGTAGGTTTCAAATGTCGTAGAGGGTACACCGAAGTTGGGATTTTTTGTTTTTTTTTATCGATTTTGTCTCACAGTTTTGTTTAGTTTGTTTTGTGTCGCTGACTGCTCGCCTCCGGTACCTTTTTTCACGAGACCCGGTAATCCGTGACGCCAGCACTTCAAACTATACGGCCAAAATTAGAACCCAGGAATACCTGGCTGCTTGCTTTAAACTTATTCCGGTTTCATGAGACAGATGTGGAGAGGGTAGAAAGTAATGGGTGAGGTAATGGTTGGGGGGGGGGGGGATGTCAGCATGGAGCGAGGTTTATAAGTTTGTTTAACCATAATGTACTGAAAATCTGTACTATCATCACGGGTTCCCATGGCCCAGTTCTGAGACGATGCGTTCAATTGCGACTGATTTTGGTGCAGTCGCGTCTCGGTCGCATCGTATTATATATATATTTATATATATTTTCTTTAATGTAGACGCATGCATAAAGATGCGCACATGTGTAAGACACAGGCACATTGCAGAGACCATAGGAACATGAAACTAACACAGGATTGCAACAGGAGAGCAAGTCGCATGTGTGTGCCTGGTCTAAAAGGTATTGAAAATTCAAATGTTCAGCTCTAATAAGTACACATCTAAACTGTGTCTGGATAGTCTTTTCCTTGTTTCTTCTTAAATGTTCATGTTCATACTCTCTCTCTCTCTCTCTCTCTCTCTATCTATCTATCTATCTATCTATCTATCTATCTATCTATCTACCTACCTACCTATCTTTCAAACTGTCCGTCTTCATTCTATACGACTGTTCACATATTTTTCAACGAATACGCTTTGTTCTGATTTCACGAATGTTTTCAAGAGAAGGAACTCTAAATTTCCCGCGTATTCCACAGACAAAAAAATCGAACGTTCTACCTCCGGTCTTGCTTTCCTTCCGGCCTTGTCTTAGTAAATTGGCAACAACCAAGTACACACTGGAAAATTACTAGCGTCGGTTCGGTTGCCCCACACATCTGAAGAACTTGGAGGCTAAATGTATCGCGTTTGGGATGGGGGTGGGGGGGTGGGGGCGGGGCTATGGGATTAGCCTTGGAAGATATTGCCTGCACTGCCATTGAGTGACTTTGAAGCTGTGTATTGTTCAGAAACAAAATAAACAGGCGACCGTGGGTGAGAGACCTTTAACCCATGTATTGTTCCATCGGCAAAATAAACCGCCGACTCTCCCCCCCCCCCCCAATCCCCTCCCCCTCCGATCCCATGAGCGACTTTTAAGCTTTATGTGAGGTATTGATTACTAGTAGACAAAAGAGTTGACCGCAAGTTTGCGACTTTTAAGCTATGTGTTGTGTACAGACAAAAGAAACAGCCGATCTTCAGCTAGCGACTTTTGAGCTATGTATCATTCAGTAGACAAAACAAACAGCCGACGGCTGATGAACGACTTTAATTGGATATTCAGCTCACCATGCCGAAAAATATAATATGATTTTCGCTAACTATCGAGACTAGAATGAAATGCGCTATATAAAGACTAGAATACATTTTCCTCTGTGTTTTTACATAGAGTGTAGGCAGCCTTGTTTTTCAGATCAGATTTCCGTTGTCATTTAGTCCTTAAAGCCTTTATAGCCTGTCCCTAAAGCTTTCGAATACATTTGTGTTTCTACTCCAGAGTCCTGGTTGATCCACAAACAAGGTGGAAATACTACTGTGGCTTCTATGTACGTTTGCAATCTATAATTGGCATTCTACCTTCAATAATTCACACCATTTCATTACATTCTTTGCAACCAGGTTTATTTTCCAACGAATGTGCCGAATTTAAGTTATCTCCCCTTTAAATATGAAAATAACTTTCTAAAAACCAAGATTTCTTAGACGTGAGTGTCGAATAATTTTATATTGTTCGAACGAATATTCGACACAGGTCGCTAGTGGAATTTTAGAACACTAATACCCCAGCACTATCACTCGTTTTGTCTGGCTACAGGGACTGAGCTTCTCCAGGTAACAGTTACTGTAGAGCTAAAACACACTGACTCCATTTCATTTCCGTCAGACTCGATGAAAAACGAAACGAGACGAAAGAGGAAGCACTATGCTCTCTAAAAAGCAATGTGGAGGTCTTTAACATGCTCTCGGCTAAGCCGAAAACTGCCAGAAACGAGACGAAACCAAAGCCACTGTGTCTGGGGCCCATAGAAAGTATTGTTGAACCCGGAATATAGTATTACATTTAATTATTTATTTATTTTGCTGAAGAAATCGCAGAAATGCGTAGTAGGCTACTACTCTCAAACAGTTAAGGGCCACCTGCAATTGTTTGGGTATTTAATTTAAGATAAGTTTAAATCTATAGTAAAGTAAAGCGCTATAGAAGAAATGGAAAGGTGCAAATTGTAAACCATAATTTATACTCTACTTCACTTTGAACCTGTACTTGTTCTGTTTTGATTATGTCTTTGTGTGAGTGACCAGCAAAGCCCTTAAAATGCCTGAACTTCACGGAAAATGAACTGAAAAGCACAAGAACACTACTCAACCAAATATTCATCTGAATAAAAATGTGTAGGAAACCCGTGAAAACCATGAGCAAATGTGAACAATGTTTAACATTTGGTAAGCAGAAAGGCATATTTAAATGGGCTGTAATTGGGGCTAAAACAATTATACCGCAAAGAAGTCGTTTGACACTAGAGGATCGTGGTAAGGCTTTGGGATGCCCAGGATGGCATTTCCAACAGAAGTGTCCCGCTGGGTCGGAATAAGTCATTTAGTCATTCAGCGACTGTTGGAACGTTTTCAGACTTCAGGTGGCGCTGAACAAAGGCCTCGTCCAGGACGGCCCAGTCATAGATCTATCCGGCCCTCAACTTTTTTGTGAGCAGTATATATTGTTATGCACTGTGTAGGATTGGAGCCGAATAGCGTTGAGTAATATGTAAATACTGAATGAAGGAGCTGATGGATAGATGAAGCTAAGTGAAGACAAAATCATGAGGAAAATTGTCTCGTTGTCACAGCTGTATGTGGAGTTGTCACAAACTGGGTATCTCGTCTCGTAAAAAAGAAACAAAAGTAGCTGGAGTGTTTCAGTGTGGTGCAATTGGCACTCCATAATTACTCAACGCTGCAAGGTGAATGACTGATTCAAAAATTATAAAATGAATTTTCGCAAGTATTATTTCGACCTACTCTTTTTTATTTAAGTTTCAGGGCCAACCTTTTATAAAGATATGCCGTGCGCCTGGGAGACTATATTTGTCACTCGTTCAGCTTGATGCGATTTCCGTGGCACGCATGAGTGCTGAGATTATGACAGAGAGAGAGGGGGAGAGAGAAAAAAAGTTTATTCAATTCATCTAGTTATGACGAAAATGAATTATTATAAAAATTATTTTACCCTCATATCGCCGACTTGGCAATTGGCAGGTACGCCAGAACCGTTGAGGTAGGCGGTATAGACTGGAGAATCAGTGTGGGCAACACCCTTGAAGGCCAGTCGCCATTCCTTCTTGCCATTTTTCATGATATCGTAGTATTGCTCGGCACTCACCTGAACATAATGGCAAAGATATGATGAATGGGAGAACTTCGCGAGGGGTGAAATGAAAGGCTATAAAATGTAAGACAAAGAAGTGACGAGCGAAAACAAACACAAATAAATAAACAAACAACTTGTAAGGGATAAGTCAGAGCAGAAAGTGGAGAAAGTACGGGGAAAGGTTGTACCACAATTAGAAAGTGTTTGGTGGGAATTTAGGAGAATGTTGATTCGGAGAACGGGAGTAAGGGAATGGGGGAACCGTCTCAGGGACAAAATACACGAAAAGTATGAATTTGCAAAGCTGTGGTGGAATAATATAGCTACATTGAAACATGGTCGTGCAAATCTGCAAGCGGTCAGTGATATTATATTTTCAATGTCATCTAAACTTACAATAAATGAGGTATGCTATGTTGAAACTACGGTTGAAGGATAAAACCATCAATGGCAACAATAACAATATAGCCACTGCAAGAAAGGAAAGGTTGAGACTTATTGCTGTGTGTGCATACAGTCATGACAGGTTGTTCAGGCTCGATGCTCATGAACATGTAGTCACTATAATTATTTTTTGTATTGGGGACACCAAAAGTTGCATGGGAGTAGTGGCGAGGCGTGGATGGAACCACAAGTGTGGCTGCCTAGGCCGACGGCGCAAAATTTTTAGTAGCGCAATATGTCAGAACTAACACTGTTTCAACCTCCAATTATGAAAGAAGTGTCTGAACACGTAAATTAATCAAAACATATCAGAGATCTACACTGAACCCAGAAAGACTGAGTAACCTCGGAATACTGTCACGTGAGAGAGATTAACGCCAATAGTGTTACTGAAAATTTTGCAGAAGGGCGATTTTAAATATATTTGAGTACATTAGCATGAAATGCATTTTACTTTAATTACATCAGTAGTTTCTTAAAATACATGTGCTTTTTTGGGGTAAGGGGTTCAATACCGGACGGCTGAAAGCTACTCAGTGACCGCTAACTTGCTTTCACCGGGTGTTAGAAACCCACGCTACGCCAATGTATGGGAGCAAATTGCATTCCGAATTTCTGTTCCTTTAATCAGCATGTAGTTATTGTGTATAGATCTTATGATTTCATTCAATCATTGCAAAAAGAGTCGATGTAAATATTATAGCATCAGCTGTTACATACATTTAGAGGCAACGTTGGGGTTAGGGTTATTCAATTGTAGGAACCAGAACAATCTAAGTAAAGAGGGAAGGTGAGATATTGAAGAAGCAAAAAGAAAAAATAAAAAACTTGCAAATCTTACAATAGCCACAAGGCAGAACAGAGCCGCAAATTTCAACAGCATCTTGATGGTTTGTCAGTACCAGAACTGAAGATCACCCTACAGAAATCTGAAATGTCCAGTTAAAAACGATAAGTTAGAGCAAAGTCTGGATAGTTATTCCGTTGGAGAATCTCATGCAGTAAGTCTAGTTACGCACAGAGACAAGTCTGTTTGTGTGTGTTTTGACTCAGACGTGAACTTTTTTTAATCAAACAACGACACAGTCTTGATTCAGTCTCACCATTGTGCCAGGTCCCGTCTAACACCACAGTCTACAAAACCGAAGGAAGCCAGATTTGACTCACTGAGCCAGGGGCCTGTAAGCGATACAGATGTGAGGTGTGAACTCTGTATAATTGACAAGAGTAACTGACAATATTTGAGTTATCACCTCAGAATTCGCCCTGCTTCGACCCACACCCATAAGGGCCGTCTTTACATCATTATTGGCCCCTGGACAAAGCAATAGGCTGTGGCCCGACCAACTACACAAGTACTCAAAAATTTGCATGCATGGGGCCCCCTGAACCCTTTGGGCTCCCAGGCAGCTGCCCAGTGTGACCATGCGTTAAGACGGCTGTAACGTCTGAAGGCCACTCTCTCTCCCCCTTCCGCTTGTTATTCGAGGCGACGATAGCCCAGCTCGGTCCGTCTTGTCTAACATCCCCCCCCCCACCCCAGAACTTTATTATTCACCTGCACTTATCAAGCCCTTCTCGTTAGCTGTTTTTCCCTTTGATGTACTTGTGGCGCTGCTGACCTAGGTCTGACATGTATCGACAATAGTGGTAAATTCCATAATGTTCCCGAGAGAGTTATTTACTCAAGGTTGGCCTTGAGATGATGTCACCCGATGACGTGTTTGATTGGATAATTTGCAGGTCTGTCGAACTTACTAGATCAGTCTCGAGCATCTCGAGTCAGCTCTGTGGTCAGATCGGTTCGGGAATTTTCTATTTCATATAGTATACATAATTATGTGCCATGCGAGTGAGTGTGTGTGCGCAGTATTCATTTGTTCCTCGGGTGTGCAGTATTCATAATTGGACAGATATGTGCAGTGTTCATATGTTCCTCTTGTGCATTCCTATCAAGTCAGGTAGCTAATGTTGTGGACATCATTCATTTCTTCATACATAAATAAACTTAGTATTGATTGTTCGACTTATCTCCGTGTTTTATTAATAACAGCTGTGACAGTTTCGTTTTAAAGGGAAGTAGTTTATAAAATCTAACTATTCCTATTCATAGCGTGCTGCAAATTACTACAGCTGTTACAATGGCTCTGTCACCCAGGATCACCTACAGGTTGAAACGCTTCTCAGTCTATCTCTAAACGGCTCTGGCGTGGAATTGGCAGAGTCAAGTTTGTTGCTATGGTGATTTCATGAGCTGAGTAGATAGAAAGTCACAGGCAATTTTTACAACGGTAAAGAGTGTCTAAATATCCTCAAACATCTACAAGCCACGGGCAGATCAGCATGACTTCCGAATAAAATTGGACTTACAGATTTGTATTCGATAAAGCAGTGAAATATAGCCGACACTGTATTAGTAGTGTTAACCGTATTGGCAATGCCGGATTTAGACTTGGTGAGGCTGTCACGAGCAGAGTTGAGGTCTTGGGGATCTAATGACTGCACGAGAGGCAGCTAACTCACACTCGGACACAAACACACAAGAAATTATTAAATAAGAGTATAGATATCCCAGGCCGGCCGGGCCATATGTAATAAATATTAATATAACAAAAGACGATAGCGGTATATTCAAAAAAACAAAAGCTTCCACTTATTAACTTAATGTAGCATAGTTATGTGACTATTTCTATCAATTGTACTGCACTCAATATCCACATGGTATATTATAAGAAAAATAAGATATCAATCTATATAGTAGTTGAGTCGCCACTGGCCAGTCGCCAGACAAACTCTCCAGAAATATGGGTTCTCAAGGTACACTGAAGGTTAGGAAAGCCCAGTACATTCAAAGCCTACAGAAGCACGATTTCGGCTTGCAGGTATTAAGAAGCTTGTACATATAATTCTATCCAGCTAATGACTCTAACATTCATATCAATTATCAGTGAGCTCGTGGCGTAATGAGTCACAAGCTAACAATACACTCGTTCGTCGAGTCCAAGCTGTGGGTTTCTCAGACTTCCTACGAGGCTGTGGGTTTCCGCCCTATCTCTGAACTATCAATTTCTAGTGAAAAGATGAGTTACCGTTGGTCACGCCTAGCTAGTAGGCGCGAACATCAGAAGAGCGCAGCGTGGACTCTTAAGGTCAGTCCAACCAAAACCTTTCTTTCTATGAGCTTTCTCTCTCTCTAGGCTCGTTCAGTCCGATGACAATGGACTAGTCTTCGTACCACTCAGTTCAGGTACTGGCCAACCGGAGATACGTCACGACACGATGCTTCTGCTCATCTGTATTCCTTGAATTTCAGCGTTACACGATCTTTTATATGGCCAAATACCCAGCAGGGTTAATCCGCTGGCAAAATTAGTTCAGCAATCGCATTGGCCGAAAACTTCCATCATTTTGAATGTAGGAATGCGTCTGCACTATTCTACCAGCAAGTTAACGTGCAAAACTTGTTTAGTCATACTTAACAATGTCAAACATCCCCACCTTTTCTCACATTCACTGCCTTACTTCTAATCATGAACACCCAAAACCCAAAAGCGTGAATCTAACAGTTTAACTTTGCAATTTCTTACTCACCAACAATAATTCACGAGGACCGTTCAAGGCCACCAGCCAATTTCTCATGGCCCTGGTAAAAAAAACACAACTCACGGCTCTGCGTGAGATTTAATAACACTTGACTCATGACAGAGGCCTTACGCTATAACCCTCGTCCCACACTGCGTGAACTCGTCCACGTAACGACCAGCGTGTGGATAGCCGGTGGCTGGTCAGGCGTTCGCCTGCATGTTGCCGCTAACCTCAGCGGTCAGGTTAATCAGGTCATTTTGAACATGTGCATCGTGTTCACTTTAGTACACTATAAAAACATAATTTGGATAAGCTGTGAGTGACCTCTATACTATTTGGATAAAGTACTGTAACAGCTGAGGTTGTTCTAGCACGTTATAGTAGGGGGATTTAGTTGATCTAACTACAACCCTTTAGAAAATGAAACTATTACAGCTGTAAAATAAATAAACACGAGATCCGACGATCGATTAAATAATACTCAAGTTTAATAACTATGTCTTAACAATAAAATACTAGGAAGGTACCAACTAACAAGTAAATATCCTACGCCACAGAGAAGAAAAACTCACTTACTCACCGACCAACCACTCACATGGGTCCATATAATATAGACATTTCTACAGAAAGTTCCCGAAATAAACGTAACCTCTGCCCTCGTCCGAACACACAAACCAACCAATCACGTATCAATACGTCACCAGGTTACATCACTCAAGGCCAAATCTGGCGTAAACTTCAATATCCACAACGTTATCGAATGTTCGGGAACATACTAATATTTACGATCACCCAGTAACAACTACTCACTAGGAAGGGAGGGTAAGGTCACGGAGTACACTCTGGCGAACGTCAACAATTAAAGAAAAAAAGACGTGAACACATGCTCAGTCACCAGTATAACAAGAAAAACGGGGGAGGGCAAAGGGGTAGCTTGCAGATGCTACAAGTACTTGTGATGAGATGTATTCGGTTTAGAAGGCTCAGAATAAAGAATGTTCTACATTTGCATGTTTTTTAAAAACTTTTTTCCCAAGAGATCTGCCCTTTCTTATCCCCAAGTTAGGCCATAAATAGAATAGGTGGATAAATTATTTATTAAGCCAGGTACTTAACGTGTATTTACTGCCTGGTGTCATCATGACATTTTCCTTCTCCCTCCTCCAACGATTTAAAGCTCAATCAGCATTATGTTTATTTACTTAGCACAACCTTCTCAATGACTTTGGCAAGAGATTTGATTTCCAGCTCCAGTACATACGTGTATCTCAGCGCAACAGAATATCTCTCTAGTTACCACATCAAATAAGACTACCAACCAACAAGAAAGTCAATCGGATGACAAAGATACCAACAGATACCCTTGACCGCAGCATTAATCATTATGTATAGAGCAACTGGCATTTAAAGTCTAAAGTTTCCCTTTGATTTTCCCTAGTTTAAAGTTCTCACCTGCCAGAACTATTATATGAGTATGACAAATGGTTATCACATTTCATCGGACGTGGCCACTTTGTTAGATGTATGTACTATGGGTGACAGGATAAATTAAAATTAACAACCCAAATGGAAATAGAAGGCGGGGAGTTGCCGTGCCACAAAAGTGGCCTGGCGCAGGACAAGGAGTACAATATGAGGCGCAATAATGTGGCCCCGCGTGCTTCCCGGTTTGAGGCCGCTAGGCCGCCACAGTGGCCTTGCGCAGGACTAGGGATAATAATAATCACAGTAATATCTAGCATTTACCTAACGCTCCACTCCGACAACAACCAGGCTCCAAGTGCTTTTAACATTAATTTATTTCACAGCTGTACTGAATCTCTCTCTCTCTCTCTCTCTCTTTCTCTCTCTCTCTCTGTGCCTCTGTCTCACTCCCTCTCTCTCTCTCTCTCTCTCTCTCACTCACATTCAATCTCTCTCTCTCTCTCTGTCTTTCTCTCACTCACTCACTCATCCACTCACTAACACCCACATTCAATCTCTCTCTCTCTCTGTCTTTCTCTCACTCACTCACTCATCCACTCACTAATACCCACATTCAATCTCTCTCTCTCTCTGCCTTTCTCTCACTCACTCCCTCATCCACTCACTAACACCCACATTCAATCTCTCTCTCTCTCTGTCTTTCTCTCACTCACTCACTCATCCACTCACTAACACCCACATTCAATCTCTTTCTCTCTCTCTCTGTCTTTCTCTCACTCACTCCCTCGTCCACTCACTAACACCCACATTCAATCTCTCTCTCTCTCTCTCTGTCTTTCTCTCACTCACTCACTCACCCACTCACTAACACCCACATTCAATCTCTCTCTCTCTCTCTGTCTTTCTCTCACTCACTCACTCACCCACTCACTAACACCCACATTCAATCTCTCTCTCTCTCTCTCTCTCTCTCTCTCTCTCTCTCTCTCTCTCTCTCTGAATGCAGAAAGCAAAAGAAAAACACTGATGTATGTTCGCAGTGTAAAGAACAAGATGACATTTCAGCTCATGTTCAATAGCCATAAAATGTTCAAGCTGTCTCAAAGGGTGGCATTTTTGTCTGCGTCGCACGACAGGGCCAAAATCTTAGCAGCGAGATCACACCACAGGGCCGTTAATTCATGGCGCGCGCCGTAACAAGAGGCGTTTTGGGGCTTGGAGTCGAGAGAAGATAACAAATTACCCTAAAAGTGTTTTAATGAATATTTAGCTCAGATTATTTTCTAATATAATAAAGTGAATCAAGATGTGTATTAACTCTCACCCTGCGAGGGGCGGCAATTGTCGGTATTTACTCGCAAGCGCTCACGCCGCACAGGCAGCAAAAGTCGGGAAGGTCAAGCTGACCGCGCCACGCGCAAGCCGTATTTTCACGCATCAGGTCACTGACCTTTTTGAGACGTAACCACCGTCTTATTGTTCACTGTATCTCTTCTAAATCAAAGGCATTGTGACATGGACATGTTAACTAGTGAACCACTGGTCGGAATCACAAAGACTAAGCTTTCAAAGGCTCTCCCCACACTTTCAAAAGATGTAGCATCGACATGCGAACTGTTGCTCAACAAATTTGCAATATTATCTCATTTTCTCACAAGCTGACCACCATCTGGAGTCGTCTGTATCTAAGAACCAATCAGAAACAAGCTCTGAAATAATCTTTGCCCCAAATGCCCACATTGGTTTATTCGTATGTGTCAATCAGGATGAAACCATTTACATGTATGTAGGGCTTGGGAGGGCGTGGCTAGTTATCATGCTTTGTTCTCACGAAAACTACAGCGGTCAGTTTGGAATCATAAGTCAGATCATTGGTTAGAGACTGACAGACTAAGATTTTGCTGGTTAATTCATTATCAAGCGTGATAAGGCATAGCAGCGAATGTTTTCATACCGATCAATAAAAACCGAACCATGTGGACAGCGTTTGTGGTCATCGCATAGCGGCACGGGTCAGTGACCCCAGATAAGATTCTCCGTGAGTAAGGTTTACGCGGCCTTTACGAGTAGTGCGCGGGGTATGGGTTAAAGCGGGGGGAAATTGTTTTCATAAATACATGCACATCAACGACATAGAACGATTTCCCATGTATTGAACTTTAAAAAAACATTTAAAAATCGATCTTCACCCCGGAGTTTGCCTACAGGTCACACTGACTTATTCCCAGGCGTCTGTGCATGAGATCAGAATCGTATTTCGCAGATGGACTTGGTTTTTGTGATTTTTATTTAGGAAGAATTCCTTTAGATCACAATTCTCTCTTGTTTTGTTGAATAGTTAGGCTCTTCACTCGGTAAGATGGCTGGAGTCGGAGTAACTGATCGTGTTTCTTACGGTAATGACGCACCAGGGTGTCTGTTTTTTAGCGATACTTATCGGTTATCGTGTCCTCGGTAGCATTAGAGAGACCCTGCTTGGTAACGCTTTTACTCAGGTCCCCCAGGTGGCATGCCAGGTAAACTGGCAGAATTCAAGCAGAATTTGAATTGTTTGTTTATTGCTTATTAACTAATTAATTTGTTTGCGTTATGTTTGATCTTTTTACTAATGTTCAATTTTCTTGTTGGGTTATCGTTTATTCAAGTTTGTTGGACATTAACAAGAATCAATAAAAAAAACTAGTTTAGATTTATTAATCTGTTGCTGAAAAAAATCGATTAGGCACATACCACATTGTGCCATTAAATGTGTGTGTGCCTGGAGAAAGGTCCCAGTTGTCGCAAATTTTGGATTTTGAGATAAGGGCATATTCTTCTAGAAACTTCAATGTTGAACACGCTGCTTTTAAAATTTTTAACAATATCTTAAGTAGTTTTGAAGACATGACACATTTTGTAAGACAGGGGGCAAAAACAAACTTTTGAGAAAAACAGATTTAACAGCTCTCTCCCAGCGTAGTTTTATTACAAAGGCAAATAGGGAAACTTCTGAGTTGTGCTCACTGCTCAGCTCTAGCTTTCTATGTGAAATACTGCGCTCTCCTAACAAGGTCCAAAAAACTTCCGACTTGGCTGTTTTTAGGGGACCGTGGCATGTTACACGGTAAACTATAGATGAGCAGTGAACACTACTCAGTATTATCTTTATAACGGCTTTGTAATTAGTCCACGGTCCCCTAGCAACAATCACTTCAATATTACTTCTTGAAGAGTCACATGTTGTACAAATAATTAATAAAATGATGTTTAAACATAAAATATTCCTAATTCCTTTTCATATGCTATTTAGAAATGGTTAAACTTGTGTTTTCTGCTAGAAGTACATTTCCCACTAGGCACGACTTTTTCGACCTTTTCACCCCCTAGCTCAAAAATAGCTGTACCGACAACTGGGACCTTTCTTCAGGAGCACACACATATGAATCGGCTTAAGAGCAAAACAATCCGACTTCAGCTGCACGGAGATTGCGTGATCTGCGCTAATAATATACTTGAGTGTACGTCGATCATCAATGGCTACCCCAGCCCCTTTTCGCCTGATTAGTCAATCTGACTACCGCCCATTGATACAAACTGACTAGACCCTCACGCCCCCAAGTCCATCTGACTATTCCATGTGTTGTCACTTTAAATTCGTGAATACCATACCAAGTTTTGTTTCAGCAAACCTTCACCAGCCGCGCTTTTTGGTAAACATGATGTACGGATAGGCACTGTCCATATCCATACAACGTATTGTACGGATATACACTTCCTTTATTATTGTACATTTTTTCTGCCCACACTACTCACTGCCCCACGTGGAACTGCAGAGTGAAACTGAGCTGACCAGAGGCTCGCTTTAAACATCTTTAATTATCATGTCTTTAAAATGATTAAAATTTTTTTAAAATTTGTTCTCTTTCAAAATAAACAAATTCTGCTCGGTGACTTTGTTAATGTAAGGCCACTGAATCTAAATCTCCAATCAAATTTCCTCTATCGTCCCGTCCAGATGTGATTTGGTCAGTGGAAAATCGCCGTAAATGAGTATGACTCATCACACCTTCCTGTCGCCCGACGGTCTTGCCAGTCACCGTGTCATCGGATCAGTGTCTTTCGGAGCAATAAGAATGTATTTTGGATTCCGTGGTGCTGAAACGAACCGAATGTTGGTGGGGTCTATGTGCAGCTGTTGAAATTATATAGTACAATTCTTCTCACCTGGAGCGCCAAGTGGCTCGGTGACAGAATTCGGTGACCTTTATGTAGGTACCCTAAAACAACCAACAAAGCCGAAATGTTCAAATACTGTTGTGTGGTGTTTACGAAAATGATTTTCAGTTCACATAACAACAACACTATCAATAACATATATCAATCAACCATTTACGACTTATTTATGAACATGCAATGATGAACAGATACCGTTGTGCTGAGAATTTTGATCACAAAATACGGTACTCCAAAGCTTAGTCTCAACTTCAGCTTTTGTTCTTAAATTATAATTAATTTTTTTTTTTAAATTATGTACAAATCCAGAATTACTGCCCTTGTCCACATCATCCGCTCCGCTATTTTTACGGACAATGACGTAAAACACTCTTTGCCTCTGTATACTTGTCCACAGAATCTGTTCTGCTCCGCTCCTCACTGTTATAGAGGCAAAGGGAGATTTTCATACGTCATTTTCCCGTGAAAATAGCGGAGCAGATGCTGTAGACAAGACCAGATATCGTGCTTTCAACAATGTGCAGCTTTATAATTTCTTTAATATCTCCGGCTTGCCGTGATGAATCCGGGCCAAATTTTGTATTTGTATACTTTTTCTTTCTTTTTTAATCCCATCTTGGAAATTCGTCTTTGCGTCATTGCAGCCCAGTTACAATCGGAGCAGACACATCGCGGGGGGGGGGGAGTGAGAGGGAGAGGGAGGGAGTGGTAGAAATGAATTTTCTTTGATTTTGCCCGGGCAGCGGCCTGTTCGGCCTGCTCTTTTCCATTTCCAACGGGTTGTATTCAGAGACATGCTAATAATAGCTAGACTGCGTGGCTAAGCGGGCCAAGGTGTAACAAGCCTGGCGAGTGACCGCCATCTCACTAGCGAGGCAAGGCAAGATGGTTCTCGCTTCGCTTCGCTGGGCTAGGGTCGGCAGCGGCATGGCGTAAAAAAATAAATAAATGGGTGTCTGCTGGTTTATGTGTCTTTGTATGTGTTTGTTATTTGTCTGCGTGATATTGCTGCCAGTTTTCTCGATTTAAATTGAACTGAGCCTATTAATATCATAATTAATTGTAAAAGCTTAAATTCTAATTCTATTTGATATTGTTTGATGAGTAAAGCAAAGATCTATTAGACAGGAAAATAAGACGTGGTCGTCATGTAAAATACATAAAACTAAGAGCAATTAAACAGTTCGTCCCAATTATCGCAAAGTGACGTATACCGCTTTGTATCGATGCTTTTTCGTCACTTTGCGATAAGTGGTTAGTGGGACGAATTGGACAATCGGCAATACTGAACACTTTACCGTGGAAAAAATTAATCGATAAACTCAGAGGATTTATAAGTTGGTCGAATGGCTGGAGCTATGCATTTTGGATAAACCTCATCTAGATTGACCTTTCCATAGTAACATTTCGAATTAGTAATGAGTACATGATTCAATATCAGTCTGGCAGGTGATGGACAAAATGCCTCTACAGGTTACCATGATATAGGCTACTTATAACTGAGGCAAAGCAATGACAGACTAATAACAACAGTTTTATAATCTTATTAGTCCTGTGAAATAGAGGAATGTGGATGGGAAATAAAAATAACTAGATCTAAAAGCAGCAATGATTCAAAGTTTCACAGTGCTGATTTTGCTTAACCATATCCAGTCAAGGATACTATTAGTACCTTCCCACTGTCCACACATTATTATATTCTACCACTGACAAGTAGCATCAATCAAACACTTTGCCTCTCTCACCATACACACTTACCCATCCCCAACTTTAAAAAAACAACAAAAAAACACCACGCACATGCATTCATCTTGACCAAATTGTAGAGGTGTTATCCACAGTCTAAGATGAAGAAAACTTAAGTACCAGTAACAGAAAATTAAGAGAGGGATAGAAAGATAAAACATCAAGGGTTACTTACATATTTGGCGCTGTTAAATAATCCAGGTTAGAGAAGCCACACACTTCACACACAATGTCACTGTCCACTGAATAAAATGAGCTTGTTCAGTTTCATACGTTTCGTTGTTGTGCCTTGCAAATAAAGCGAAAGTAACAGCAGTCAATCGGAAAATCCTCTCTTCTGCCTCGCTAACAAGATGGCGGACGGACGCATATCCGGAGTCACTTTTCGCTGCTCTTTTCCGCGGGAGAGCGCAGTCTAGCTATTATTAGCATGTCTCTGGTTGTATTAGATAGTCACGTGACATGCGCCGTCAGCCATTTTGACGGACTGCCGATTGGAGAAAATGACAGCCGAACAAGACATGAGCAACGCATCCGCTCTGAATCCGCGATCGCTGAGACGCTATGAGGCGAAATTATTGTTGAAAGACAAGACTGACCCATCCAGTGTTCCCCCAGAGCAATGGAGCGAAACCCTGCGTGAGAAATAAAAAAAAAAAACAAACGATAGAAAGCAAACTGAGGAGAAGACAGAAAATGAAGTGAAAAAACAAACAAACGTGCTGAAATGCAGCAACTAATGAACCAGAAGAGAGAACAGGGAGGGGAGGGGTGACGCAAGTGGGTTGGGTCCCAGCGAACGAATACTCAAGTCAGCAAGAGACACCGTGAAACAGTTCGACCACGATCGTCTCTTTTTCTGAGAGGCGGAGTGGCCGAACGGTTAAGTGATCTGTTTTCTCCTTGGCAAGGCGACGGGTGCTAGTCCCATCTTGATCATTTTTCTTTCTTCCTTCTTTCACTCCCGCTTTGCTCTCCTGAGCACTAACTAGGCACTACAACCTTAGTCCGCCTAAAACTTATTTTCTCTTGAACTGTTATCCTAGTGCTCTGCCTCCCCCCGAGCTTCTGCTCACCTATATTGACTTCTGTTTAATGAACAAGAATATGCATAATAATAATGATACACCACACCACATATTATATCTAGACCAGATACAATGTGTAGATTTAGATTCTAGATCTAGATAGATCGAGATCCATTGATCAACATGTCAATCCTGTGACTAGATTCTATTACGAGATCTAGATCTAGATCTGGATCTAGGCCTACATGTACTGTACATTTAACTAGATCTAGTAATACGTGGTTGTGCGTAGTAGACGACCTATCTAGATTTTCTTGGTAACTCTTAGTCTTACGAAGTAATATTAATTATATTGAAGATGTGTTGAAGATAGTGAATAGATATCTATACGTCAGCAATGACCAATTCATGTATTATTGTCCTGGATAATGGAATCAGATCTTAGGCCTACTAAAGCAGCGTTGAATGAGTATGGAATAAAAGTTGTAGAACTACTTGGCATTGGATTAAAGATACAATGTATTTAAAGAAGTGTTTCAGTGATGTCGTGGTTTATAGGCTGCATGTAATAGCTCTATTATTTTTATAGTCTACAACATTTTGTTTTCTGCATTGTCTGCTCATTTTTTTTTTGTGTGTATAAATCTACCCTGAAAACCGTAAAATAGGAATTTCGTCATGGATCCTGGTTCATTTAGATCTATACCATTTGTAGTAAAATTAGTTCGATTCTATACTGGAATAGTCAGATAGAAAATGCTTCAACCAAAGTGCGAGTTATATAGAAACTATGCTGTGATTGATCAAAAACAAATAAATGCCACGACATGACCAGACGCAAAATGTTCCCCGCATACTCGAAGCCAGGGCTTATTTGTCGCTTCCTTGTCTCCTAAATTCTTTCGATTCATAGCTTTTAACCATGCTAGGCGCCTCTTCCAAGTCAAATCTTCGGTTGCCTGGCCTTCTCCAGTCACAAACAAACAAATAACTGAGGTCCTTCTGCTTTGATCTCTTATTTTGGCACCCCACAATACAACAAAAGTCAGGCATTTCAAAGGAAATTTAATATAGGGCCTAGTACGACGTAAACAACTCGGTCGCCAGGTCCGTCAAAATGGCGGACAGCTGTTCGCAGCAACCGGAAACGCGT
Source organism: Onchidella celtica (assembly GCA_963931925.1). NCBI lineage: Eukaryota > Metazoa > Mollusca > Gastropoda > Systellommatophora > Onchidiidae > Onchidella > Onchidella celtica. The sequence continues at coordinate 57,425,790 of OZ007575.1, read as the reverse complement.
CATATCGCATACTACCCACTGCCAAGGTACCTTTAGCATGCGCAACGTGCATACGGGCCATCCTAGTTTTTCTTCCTTGTACGGGAAGACTAGGTGCTCGATCCTACCTCCCACAGGATCAGGGACAGGAAAATATGAGAAAAATCTCAAAATTTCCAACATGTCTGCACCGGCCGGGATTTGTTAATTTATTCATTTATTTATTTATTTTGTATTTGTCCCCTGTTTCAATTTGCCTAAACTCTGAAATGTTTATTTACTTGTAGAGGGTCAGAAACGAAAACAGAATAAAAAATTTCTTCATAAACATACACAAGAAACACGAGTTGTAGACAATAAAGTGGCCTCGTGCTGGAGCAGAATTAACAAAACATCTCAAAGACATCACAAGAAACCTGCGGGGTCGCGGCACGGCTGGAACAAGCTACAAAAATGGCAGGGAAAATAAAAATTATAATGTCTGCATGAATGTGGTCATGAACTTACTGTCAGTTTTATTTCTGGTTTGTTTGTTGTTTGTACGAAGAAAGTTCTCGGTGATCGACACGTTTGTATTCTTTTTCTCTTTAGTTTTCAGGCCTTTGGTAATTATCTGTGGCAGTTCTGTGTTTTGTTTCTTGGCAGGGCTTCAAAACATACATTATTGTTATCACCAGCATCATCATTATTATTATTATTATTATTATTATTATTATGCCACGTGAGCATTAAGTAACATCGTAGGATGCCAGTTTTGAGATTCCAGAATTATATATTGTTTTGTTTTTCACTTCACCATGACGACCAAGTTAAAAAATCTTGCTTGTCAGTCAAACTCTCGACATTTTTTTTGACCACTAATACTCGCGACAAAGGGCAAACATTCTACTCTCCCTTTATCTCTTGGACTTGTTTTGGTTGGTATTTTCTTCCTCTGCCCGCAGTTCTCTCCCCAAATCTCTTCTTATTCTATATTAGAAACATCTAATTTTTTTGTCAAACCAAACGCGTGTCCAATCCACACGGGATATCGAAGGGAGCCAAGAAAAAGCTCATTGCACTTTACCATCCTGACAACATTTTTAAAGAACTGCTTGAATCTTTAAAGAAACCAATAATTCCATACAAAAGCGATTGGGTTAGATTAGTTGACACCAAAGAAAATTAATTGTATAATTTTTGAAACTATTACTCAGGCTGCAGCGTTGAGAATAAAAAAGTGGCCAAATTACAGCATAGTGAAATATCTCCGTCACTGACCTTTTTTCACAGATCGGTGCACAGAAAAGCAAGATTAACATAGATGGAGATACACCTGATTTTTAGCCCGCGTCCCACTTGAGTGGACTCGTCTACGTAACGCACACTCGGGGATAGCCAATGGTCAATTTTCTTCCATGCTTTGCTGCTAACTTGGGAACTCGAGTCAATCGGGTCACTTTGAACAGGTGCATCATGTTTATTTCGGTACACAATAACAAACATATGCTGGATAAACCGTGAGTGACTCATATGATATTTGGATAAAGTATTTGTGATGAGATGCAATCAGTTTTATTGATAATTAGTAAGCTAATAATAAAGAAGTGTCTTTATTTACACTTCGTTTAAAACCTGTTAAATTTTTTCCTAAGAGATCTGCACTATTTTGTCCATAAGAAAGCCCAAATTATTATAGAACATGTGATCAAATCGTTTTTCAAGCTGGGCACTTAACTTTTCATGTGTCATGACGTTCTCTTCTCCATCTTCCACTGTTTTGTGGCTCATTATTTTTGCTTTCTAAGCAGCACATCTTTGGCAAGTGATTTGATATCCAGCTTTTACGGTACATACGTGTACTTCAGAACGTCTTTAATTATCACTTCAAATGAAGACAACAATCAATCACTTAGTCGGTCACGTTGTCCCACTTTCCCCTGATGAAATACCTACAGAGAGACGCCATTATGCAGCATTTGCTCCTAGCATTACATGGGAATTAATCATTATGCATTTAACTTGGAAACGACTGTCACAAATCAAAGACTGGGAGATGCAATATTTATAACAGGACAACAATCACGAACGAACAAGTATACACGTAACAGAACAACCCATCAGACTCACACATTTATTATACATAAATATAAGATAAGAATAACAGTGCAATTACATACATTATATTATATTAATTAAGTTACTGCCGTCCCACGGCCTTATTCCCACATGCACTCTTCCTCGGGTCCACAACCCGGTAGTTACGTTCTAAAGACACTTCGGTCTCAGCTTCTCCTCTCCATGTCTTAATAGCAAGCACCTTAATAGTTCACTGGCACCGCCGTCTTAGCATTCCCATAGCCCATCAACATGGCAATAGCACATTAGCATTTCAAATAGTACATCAACATGGCAATAGCACATTAGCATTTCAAATAGTACATCAACATGGCAATAGCACATTCACACTCAAAGATACATCCCTGTCTGTGGCCAGACTGCCACGACTCATGTGCATCTACTGTCCTGCACCGACAGCTCACTCTCGGCCTATGTGTGGCCTTCGGCCCTATGCTGGCCTATCCTCTGTGCTCACCGACGCGGCTCTTCGGCCCGTCCCCGACACCTACAAGAATAACATTACATTGGTATAATAATACCATACCACTTCTATTCACTTCACCCCTCTTTACATCTCATGAAGCGTACACACAATAGTTCACATTTCACTCACCACATCTTACGGTAACACACCTCCCCCTTAGTACACCATACTCACTCGCGCTACAAATCCATGAACTCCACTTTCATCTATCGCTCATGGCGTACATTGCTATATACAGTATCAAGGACTTCCACATTCCTCACATATACTTATTTACATCATGGTCATAGACGAATATAATACATCAATCATAATTATCAATCAACGTTCCACCTACCAGTCATCATTGGAAAAAACACTCTCATTAGTCTTCCGACTGCTCCCCTTATGTTCGCCCTCGGGGCTTTTCTCTTGCGTCCGCTCCTTAGGACGTTCTAACTTGCATTGATAATACTACAGCGCTATCGCCTCATTCAGACGCCCCCCTCCACTCACCACATGCACGCTTTCGTTACCCCGTGGCTCGTGGGTTAACTTTATTCAAACTCTCTCGCAACTACTGATCCTCGCTCACTCGCCCGTGACAACGACAACCAGCATCGAAGTCAAAAGTTTCCCTTAGATTTTCCCCAGATCAAACTTCTGATCTGTCAAAACTATAACATGAGTATGACGAATGGTTATTACTAAACGTAATGGGACGATACCATTTTGTTATATATAGCAGGGGTGACAGAGTAGATAAACAAACAATCAGTGGGAGCAACCAAATAAACGAACAGGAGATGTTGTGTTGCTATGCTACTCAAATGGCCTCGCGCGGGTGCAGGGTTGCAAAAAAGAAGAGCAACACATCACGTGCATCCCAGACTGCAGACTGGAGACCTCAATAGGGACCTCTCGATGGATTCAGGTTAAGAATTAATTTTATTCATTGTTATAACGCTGGTCATAATTATGCTTGTAATAAATTTGTACCGAAATTGATTAGAAAACATGGCAAGGTACGCTTACGGTAGGAAGGAAGAGTCTGCTATCTCGCCTGAGGTGGAATAATTATGTCTTTATAATTGTCTGAATCTATTTTTAGATTTTCTGTTCCTATTAATATTCCTATGTGGACTATAATTGTCTGGCGACTTTGTGGCAAATTTGGCAAATTTATAAACATAAATTTGGCATCAACTGAACATCTTTATGTGGCAGCACTGGAAATCATGGAGCTTGTTCTTTCGGGGCCATCTTTAAAGTACGTATGCCGTGAGGTTAGAGGGAGGGGGGAGCGAGGGGGTTTGACTCCAGCGTATGAAGAACGCGCACAGTGGGGGAAAGGTTCGGGGATGCCTAAGTAGACACACAGTGGGGGAAAGGTTCGTGGATGCCTAAGTAGGCACACGGTGGGGGAAAGGTTCGGGGATGCCTAAGTAGACACACGGTGGGGGAAAGTTTCGGGGATGCCTAAGTAGGCACACAGTGGGGGAAAGTTTCGGGGATGCCTAAGTAGGCACACAGTGGGGGAAAGTTTCGGGGATGCCTAAGTAGACACACAGTGGGGGAAAGTTTCGGGGATGCCTAAGTAGGCACACAGTGGGGGAAAGGTTCGGGGATGCCTAAGTAGACACCCAGTGGGGGAAAGGTTCGGGGATGCCTAAGTAGACACACAGTGGGGGAAAGGTTCGGGGATGCCTAAGTAGACACACGGTGGGGGAAAGGTTCGGGGATGCCTAAGTAGGCACACGGTGGAGGAAAGTTTCGGGGATGCCTAAGTAGACACGCAGTGGGGGAAAGTTTCGGGGATGCCTAAGTAGACACGCAGTGGGGGAAAGGTTCGGGGATGCCTAATTAGACACACATTGGGGGAAAGGTTCGGGGATGCATATTAAGTAGGCTTTTCAGTTGTGGCAACGAATTTAAACCTTTTTTTAAATAGTATTTTGAACAAAAAGTCAAAGGCTTATCTAAAAATCAAACAATGTAGGCCACCTATCTCAGAAAACAACCCAATAGTCTGTGCAAAATGCCGTTCAAATATTACGTCAGCAAAAGATTTATCATAGCCACCTTGCCGGTGAAGATTTTCAGATATCCCAAGAATCTCCTATAAGGAAATACTCATGAAACAGGACCATCAAATGAACACATTTATAGTAGATGAAACAAAAAATGTGTATCAAAAGATTTTCTCTGTGTCCAGAAATTTTGTGAAACGCAGGGATCCCCTAGGAAATGCTATGTTTGGAGTATTTCAATAAGTTGAGTTGGTGACATTCGACGACTAGGCAAAAATTCTTGTTTAAATCGGAATGTTAATCTATGGTCAAGTTGTTTTTTTTGTTGTTGTTTCATGTAGTTGATATGAATGTATTTATGAAGACAATTTCCCCTCGCTTTAATACACATCTTGATTCAGTTTATTACATTAGAAAATAATCTGAGCTAAATATTCATCAGACCATTTTTAGGGTAACTTGTTTATGTTACCTTCTTTCGACCACAAGTCTAAACTCGCCTCTTACTACGGCGGGCGCCATGAATGGCTCATTTTGCTGAAATTATTTCCCCTTAATCCGATAGGGGGCGCGCAGTAACTGGAGGTAAACAAACAGCAGCCGATCCCGGAAGTGACCGCTTGATTTGCCCTATACTGATGCTCCATGAAGTGACGGCTGCGCATAATAAACTGTAGTTTTCTCTCCAAAATGCCAGATTATTGCATTGTTCACTTTTGCAAAAATCACGGTGGTTATCGGCACTGCCGCAATCAAATTGGGTCGTTCTTATTCCTCTGTAGTTCAGCACCAAAATAAAATAACTTAAAATGCCACATACCAATAATATCATTGAAAATAATACCTCTTTCAAACGTTATTTTTCAATTCCATGACATTGCTGTTATAACTTTAATGTTATGAGCCCAAAGTAGTCACTATCGGACATTTTAACGGCCAAAATCGCTAATCTGCGGGAGCTGAGTAACACCCATATATCGTTTCAAGATGGATCTGATCACACAGACTCAAAATTACAATTTACTGATATTTGGATTACATTGAATAACTAACCTTTATTTTGGTATATTTTTGCCTGGGCTACGGAAAGTTATTTGTTGTATGTGTATGTCGATTTTATGTTTGTATAGAGTTTTAAAATTTGCGAAATTACGCATTTTTTTCTCCTAAATTAAGCTTCAATATGGCTGTTGATTTTGAAAATAACCATTTCGTTTATCCTTCTGTGGATAGGCCTTCGAATAACCAACACAATGATGTGTTTCTTACTTCTGCGTCAATCTGTCGATTTTCTATAATGACAGTGAAAACTGATAAATTTTGACATTTTTGTCTCCCTTGTCAAAAAGTGAAATTTAATGTAGAGGCATTTTTGATTCAAATAAAAGACCATTTATTAATAATTTAAACCCTTGAAAAAATTTAGGCTTGTTGTCTGTAAACAGAATGTGTTTACAGTTTGGTATGTTTGCAGTGATAACGCACCGGTGGTGTTTTCATGAAAATTCAGATGATCATAACTTTGCCAAATATTGAGATACAGAGACAAATTTGGTATCAAAATTCTTAAGAAAGTGAGGTCTTTCAATTGGAAAACTTAATTTGTCTATACAGCGACTTTCCAAAATCAGTTTTGAGTACCTACTTTTAATCTCAATCCCTGCCTGGTTTCAGATTTCCCACCTAATTTGTTTGTATTATATTATTATTTCTGTCAGTAAATATGTTTCGTTAATATCAATATCACTTTAAGTAATTGGTTAAAGTTTAAGTCGTATCAATCATACAAATCACAACATAAAACAAGTTTTCATATAGTAAACACTAAGAAAACACACCCACTGTTCACTGGAGTATAATTTATTTCACTGCCAATCAGGATTAGAATATAGAAAGGCGACAGGTTATCGGGGAATTGCAAGCGTAAAAAAGAATTTTTTTTGAAAAAGTGTTTCAATTTCAGGTACATAGGGCTACAACTCCGATTTTACAATCAATAATTCACTTTGCATGGGAATATGATCCATAAGCTCATTTAATGAGATAATGGCTGATGCCTAAAATCACATGATAAAGACATTTTTTAAAATAAAGATATGCACGGTATATACAGCCATTTGCATCATAAGGCAAGAAAACACCATAGCTGCACCTAATGTTGATCAAATCATGCTCAAGAATCCAAATAGATTTAAATAAATCCTTCTTGCAACGTTCGCCACATTGATAACATCGAGTCGGATAATGCGAAAGCGCTTGAAAGCATACCTCCACTTGTGGAGCGCCACCTATGGTATTACGGCCCTTTGTGTTTGAGCAAAATGAGCCATTAACCTTAGGCAATCACCAACGGCGTATCTAGTTGAGATCTGGCCCTGTGGTGTGATCTCGCTGCTAAGATTTTGGCCCTGTCGTGCGACCCAGACGGTCCTCTCGAGCTACCACCGTGGCCCTGTGATGCTACTCTGGCGTCCCTGTGACATGCTAAGCTTACAGACCCCTATCCCTTCATTCGGCGTTACAGCTTGGCTAGGTGCCTGCCATAGTTTTCTAATATGGCTGCATCCATGGGGTCAAAATAACGATCTTGATTTCACAATTAACATTGTTAGAAACCTTTTAAAGAGCCACCAACCTTCGCTAGAATACCAAGTTTCATAATAACTGCCATATGCGAGTGCAGCCAGTCTCCTCAAAACACGGAGCATATATTGCAGAACTGCACACTCCTCTCAGCACTGCGAGAAACATATTGGCCCCAACCCACCGACCTGAATATCAAACTCTATGGTGCTCTGCCAGAACTGCAGAAAACCGTAGATTTTATTAAAAGAACAAATCGGCAGATTTAGATTGGTGAACGAAAGAAGAAGATAATAACACCATATTTTATTTAACATTTCGGTTGTTGCGTGAATCAAATCGGCTTGCAACGTGTCCGCCACATATTGACGCCATATTGGAAAAGTGAGGTAGACGCGAGGCAGTCACTTCAGTTGAGTGTCTGAAAGACATAAAGGTGCCGTGCCGGCGCTGCGATATCTCGCAGAAAGCTACATTCGCAACTGAACACGCCTGAGATTTGATTGGATAAACCTGACAACTGTGATGGAACAACTCGGGTCAGTGGACAGATCAAAGTACAACAGGGATAGAGTAGAAGCTCCGTGCAGTGGGAATGGTGATGCAGAATCTACAGTTAGGTGTAAGCCAGACCCAGCCTGGTGTAGGCGCCAAACTTGTAGCTACCCGCCTAATTATTATGCATCACTCTAAAACACTACTCACTGCCCATACCACAGAGGTGTAGGCAGTGAATAGTGTTCTAGTGTGATGCATTAATAATTAGCTGGCCAGCTACCAGTCTGGGGCCTACGCCAGGCTTGGTCCGGCTTACCCCTTAGGACGGCTGGTGGCGCAGGGAGACAGATTTGTTTTGTTTCAGTGCGCGAGGTCTCGCTGTCCGCCAGCTGATTCAAGATAGTTTTGACTGGCCCGGAGTTGTGAGACAAAATTGATTCCGTCTGGCCAGTGCGCGAGCAGCCTGTTTAACGCCATAGTCAACTTCTCATGCTCAATCCTAGAGAAACCAGACTTGAGTTGGTACGTCAA
>OZ007575.1:57120106-57412606 GCA_963931925.1 Onchidella celtica | reverse complement strand
CTGGGGGTTCTAGAAGATGTCATGACGTCAGTGTGGCTTGGGGGTTCTAGAAGATGTCATGACCTCAGTGTGGCCTGGGGGTTCTAGAAGATGTCATGACGTCAGTGTGGCCTGGGGGTTCTAGAAGATGTCATGACCTCAGTGTGGCCTGGGGGTTCTAGAAGATGTCATGACGTCAGTGTGGTCTGGGGGTTCTAGAAGATGTCATGACCTCATTGTGGCCTGGGGGTTCTAGAAGATGTCATGACCTCAGTGTGGCCTGGGGGTTCTAGAAGATGTCATGACGTCAGTGTGGCCTGGGGGTTCTAGAAGATGTCATGACGTCAGTGTGGCCTGGGGGTTCTAGAAGATGTCATGACGTCAGTGTGGCCTGGAGGTTCTAGAAGATGTCATGACGTCAGTGTGGCCTGGGGGTTCTAGAAGATGTCATGACGTCAGTGTGGCCTGGGGGTTCTAGAAGATGTCATGACGTCAGTGTGGCCTGGGGGTTCTAGAAGATGTCAGGAAGTCATGACCTCAGTGTGGCCTGGGGGTTCTAGAAGATGTCATGACCTCAGTGTGGCCTGGGGGTTCTAGAAGATGTCAGGAAGTCATGACGTCAGTGTGGCCTGGGGGTTCTAGAAGATGTCATGATGTCAGTGTGGCCTGGGGGTTCTAGAAGATGTCAGGAAGTCATGACCTCAGTGTGGCCTGGGGGTTCTAGAAGATGTCATGACGTCAGTGTGGCCTGGGGGTTCTAGAAGATGTCAGGAAGTCATGACGTCAGTGTGGCCTGGGGGTTCTAGAAGATGTCATGACGTCAGTGTGGCCTGGGGGTTCTAGAAGATGTCAGGAAGTCATGACCTCAGTGTGGCCTGGGGGTTCTAGAAGATGTCAGGAAGTCATGACCTCAGTGTGGCCTGGGGGTTCTAGAAGATGTCAGGAAGTCATGACCTCAGTGTGGCCTGGGGGTTCTAGAAGATGTCAGGAAGTCATGACGTCAGTGTGGCCTGGGGGTTCTAGAAGATGTCAGGAAGTCATGACCTCAGTGTGGCCTGGGGGTTCTAGAAGATGTCATGACGTCAGTGTGGCCTGGGGGTTCTAGAAGATGTCAGGAAGTCATGACGTCAGTGTGGCCTGGGGTTTCTAGAAGATGTCAGGAAGTCATGACCTCAGTGTGGCCTGGGGGTTCTAGAAGATGTCAGGAAGTCATGACCTCAGTGTGGCCTGGGGGTTCTAGAAGATGTCAGGAAGTCATGACCTCAGTGTGGCCTGGGGGTTCTAGAAGATGTCAGGAAGTCATGACCTCAGTGTGGCCTGGGGGTTCTAGAAGATGTCAGGAAGTCATGACCTCAGTGTGGCCTGGGGGTTCTAGAAGATGTCAGGAAGTCATGACCTCAGTGTGGCCTGGGGGTTCTAGAAGATATCATGACCTCAGTGTGGCCTGGGGGTTCTAGAAGATGTCATGACCTCAGTGTGGCCTGGGGGTTCTAGAAGATGTCAGGAAGTCATGACCTCAGTGTGGCCTGGGGGTTCTAGAAGATGTCAGGAAGTCATGACCTCAGTGTGGCCTGGGGGTTCTAGAAGATGTCAGGAAGTCATGACCTCAGTGTGGCCTGGGGGTTCTAGAAGATGTCATGACCTCAGTGTGGCCTGGGGGTTCTAGAAGATGTCATGACCTCAGTGTGGCCTGGGGGTTCTAGAAGATGTCATGACCTCAGTGTGGCCTGGGGGTTCTAGAAGATGTCAGGAAGTTACAGGCCCAAACATCTAAATTAATGAAAGAATCCACTCCTCCTCTGAAGATTGTCATCTGCCTCGCTCCACCTGAGCAGTTTCTTTTCACCATTGTGGAAAGAGATTTGACAGATAGACAGACAGACAGGCGGACAGACAGACAGACAGACAGGTCAGTTTAGTTCAAAAGCCTCGCAACTGGCTTGCCAGAGTCTGGCTGGTATCTTCAAATGCCATACATTGCACCAAGTATGTAGAATAAAACAAAGTCACGGAATACATAAACTTTAGTTGTGACACATGACAGCCAAGCAGTAAAACACAAACATCAAGTCATGAAAGTCAATCGTCAGCCAGCAACCCTACAGAAATGCTAGGCGTAGGATTGTCGTTAAGTTTACCCATAGAAATGACATCGTACCTACGTAGATCCGCTTTCGACCATCGTACCTACGTAGATCCGCTATTTCCGACATCGCACTGACGTCGTTTATATTTAGGTAACCCGTCAATACGATAATCCTCCCAAAGCTACGGAAATCTATGTCGGAGTGACGCGGTGGTGCTGGTTGCGCTCGGCATATCAAACCCACTACCACAACAGCATCACGGCCACCATAACCACAACAGCACCAACGCCACCATAACCACAACAGCACCAACGCCACCATGACCAACAACAGCACCAACGCCACCATAACCAACAACATCACCAACGCCACCATGACCAACAACATCACCAGCACCACCATAACCAACAACAACTGCAAACAACAAATCAACCTTTGGTTAGTGTTGGATCAAAAAACTTGATCAAGTCTTCAGTACAGAGAGATATTACATGAATATTCTATTGTCGGTTCAAACAGAAGATCAAAGTAAAACCGCTCCTGTGCTGTACACAAAGACAATCAAGGCAAAATCATGATCAAGAAGGTACAGAAATATCAATTTACATAAAGTCTGCCTTAAGCCTGCTCATGGTTTGTACAGAATGAAAGTAAATTTGTAAAAATACATAACAGAGAAAGAGAGAGAGAGAGAGAGTAATAGTGTGAGAAAGAGAGAAAGAAAGAGAAGGCGAGAGAGAAAGAGAGAAAGAAAGAGAAGGCGAGAGAGAAAGAGAGAGAGAAAGTGATAGAGAGAAGAAAGAGAGAGCGATAAAGAGAGAAAAAGAGAGATAGAAAGAGAGAGAGAGAAGAAAGAGAGGGAAAGAGAGACAGAGAGAAAGAGAGAAAGGAAGAGACAGTGTGAGAGAAAGAGAGAGAGGGAAAGAGAGAGAGATAAAGAGAGAATGAAAGAGAGAGAGTGTGTGAGAGAAAGAGAGAGAGAGAGAGAAAGAGAGAAAGAAAGAGCGAGTGTGAAAGAAAGAGAGAGAGAGAGGGAAAGAGAGAAAGAGAGAGAGAGAGAAAGTAATAGGGAGAAGAAAGAGAGAAAGAGAGAGCGATAAAGAGAGAAAGAGCGAGAGCGTGTGAGAGAAAGAGAGACAGAGAGAGAAGAAAGAGAGACAGAGAGAGAAGAAAGAGAGGGAAAGAGAGAGAGAAAGAGAGAGAGAGAGAGAAAGAGATAGAGAGAAGAAAGAGAGAAAGAGAGAGAGAGAGAGAGAAAAAGAGAGAGAGAGGGGAGGTGGGGTACTATTTCATGGCAAATCGCCCTGGACTAGTTCAGACATGTTATTACAAATTTTATATAGACCATTGTGATCATTATTATTACAGAAAATCATTATTTCTTTCAACATTCTCGATTATCCTCATACATCGCAATTTTTGTCTTCTCTCTATCCAATTATCATTTCATTAATTCACTGCTGATATATTTTCCCAATGTACACCTTCTGTCTATCTCTTCTCCCCCGCCATCATCATTACCATCATCATCATCATTATCATCACAAACACCACTACCACCACCAGCATCATCATCATCATCACCATCATCATTATCATCACAAACACCACTACCACCACCACCAGCATCATCATCATCATCATCATCATGTCGCCACCACCACCACCATCATCATCGTCATCACCACCACTACCACCATCATCACCACCACCACCATCATCATCGTCATCACCATCACTACCACCATCATCACGACCATCATCATCATCATCATCACCATCATCATCATCACCATCATCACCATCATCACCATCATAATCATCATCACCACCACCACCATCATCATCACCACCACCATCATCACCATCATCACCATCATCACCATCATCACCACCACCAGCATCATCATCATCATCATCATCACCATCACCACCATCATCATCATCATCATCATCACCACCACCACCACCACCTTCACCTTCACCACCACCATCATCATCATCATCATTACTACCTCCACCACCATCATCATCATCAACATCATCACTACCACCACCACAACCACCGTCATCATTACTACCTCCACCACCATCACCACCACCACCATCATCATCATCATCATCATCATCATCATCACCACCACCACCACCACCATCATCATCATCATCATTATCATCACCTTCATCATCATCATCATCATCACCAACAGCATCATTATCATCGTCTTCATCATCATCATCATCATCACCACCACCACCACCACCACCATCATCATCATCATCATTATCATCACCTTCATCATCATCATCATCATCACCAACAGCATCATTATCATCGTCTTCATCATCATCATCATCACCACCACCACCATCATCATCATCATCATAACCACCACCACCATCATCATCATCATCATCATCACCACCATCACCACCACCATCATCATCATCATCACCACCATCACCACCACCATCATCATCATTGTCACGAGTGGAGTGAGTGCAATTAAGGGGATTGCTACAGATCGGGTGTAGAGTAAGAAGGGCTCACGGTGGACAAATAAGTTAAGCGTGCTGTTGTGAGTAGTGGGAGGGTCTGAATGAGGCGAAAGCGCTGTATTACTATCACTGCAAGTTAGAAGGCCCTACGGAACGGACCTGTGAATAAGAGCCCATCGGGCGGACATAAGGGGAGCAGTCGAGAAGACTAGTGAGAGAGTCTTTCCAGTGATGACTGGTATGTAGAACGTTGATTGATTATTATGATTGATGTATTATATTATATTCGTCTATTACCATGATGTAAATAAGTATATGTGAGGAATGTGGAAGTCCTTGATATTGGATATAGCAATGTGCGCCATGAGCGATAGATGAAAGTGAGTTCATGGATTTGTAGCGCGAGTGAGTAGTGTGTACTCCGATGGAGGTGTGTTACCGTAAGATGTGTGATGAGTGAAAGGTGAACTAGTGTGTGTACGCTTCATGGATTGTAAGGAGAGGTGGAGTGAATAGAAATGGTAGGGTATTATACCAATGTAATGTTATTCTTGTAGGTGTCGAGGACGGGCCGCAGAGCCACCTCGATGAGCACAGGGGATAGGCCAGCATAGGGCCGGAGGCCACACATAGGCCAGAAGTGAGGCTGTCAGTGCAGGACAGTAGAGGCACATAAAGTCGTGGCAGTCAGGCCACGGACAGGGACGTAGATATGAGCGTGAATGTGATAATGCACTATTGCCATGTTGAGGGGAGAATGTACTATTGAAATGATAATGTCTATTGAAATGATAATGTGTTATTGCCCTGCTGAGGTGCTAGGGGAATGCTAAGGTGTATGACAATAGGGAGGTGATATTGAGAGACTGCGGTGCCAGTGAATTACTAATGTGCTATTAAGACCCTGAGGGGAGAGGCTGAGGCCGAAGTGCCTTTAGGAGTAACTACCGGATTGTGGATCCGAGGGAGAGTGTGTGTGAGAATAAGGCCGTTGTACGGCAGTTGATTTCAATAATATAATGTATGTAATTGCGCTATTATCTGTATAATTATGTTTAATAAATGTGTGAGTCTGATGGATTGTTCTGTTAAGTCTTAACTTGTTTGTTCGTGATTGTTGTCCTGTCATAACTTATTACATCTCCCAGTCTGGGATTTGTGACAATCATCATCATCATCACCACCACCATCATCACCACCACCATCATCATCATCATCATCACCACCACCATCACCACCACCACCATCATCATCATCATCATCATCATTATCATCACCTTCATCATCATCATCATCATCACCAACAGCATCATTATCATCGTCTTCATCATCATCATCATCACCACCACCACCACCACCACCACCACCACCACCACCACCATCATCATCATCATCACCACCACCACCACCACCACCACCACCACCACCACCATCATCATCATCATCACCATCCCCACCACCACCACCACCATCATCATCCTCACCATGATCATCATCATCATCATCACCACCATCATCATCACCATCATCACCAACACCATCATTATCATCACCTTCATCATCATCATTATCATTATTTAAATAAAGCAAGCCAAAATGTCCCAGTGAGGAGATTTAGATCAGCCTGAACATTGAGATCTCACCCAAGGACACCTACGATTGCCATAGCGTCCAGTCACAACTTGTACAATAACAACTGTAGTGAAGAGACGGTCAAAAGTTAGCAAAAGCATTCTGAAAATATTTTACACCATGGCTATTCAGAGCCTTTTGATGTATGGAGTTGTCTGTTGGGGAGGAAACATCTTACAAAAAGATAAAAATAAGATCAATAATTTAATTAAAAAAGCATCCAAAATTTGTATCTGTGATCTGCCATATTTTGATGAGCTGTACACTGGTGCTTGTATTAAAGAAGCTAATATTATTATAAATGACCCCCAACATCCCCTGAACAAGGAATATATAAGATCTGTAAGAAGTTTAAGGCTGTTGTCAAAGAAAACTAAAACTGAGCGCTACTTTAAATCGTTTATTCCATCATCAACTAGGATGTTACAATAATGTCGTCATCTTGATCGTAATCTGTGCACAGTTGAATTATGTCCTGCGTGTCAGGTCAATGTGTTTTAGTTAGGGAAGCATATTGTGTGCACTGTTAATTTTGTTAATTTAGTTAATTTATCAGTGTGTGTGTATATATGTGTGTGTGCGCGCTATGTATCATACTTTCTGCTTCTGTAACTGTATTGTTATGTATTCAATGATCAAAACAAATTTCCTTGTACAAGGACGAATAAAATTTATCTTATCTTATCTTATCTTATCTTATCTTATCTTAAATGTACAACCATGTGGGTGTTGTTTTGTTTTTTCGCTTTTGTCATTTCTCATATCGTACATCATGCGTCATCTACTCGTTGTCGGTACATACAAGTCAACATCTTCATCCTTGGTGGTGGTGGAAGCGATGGTGGTGGTAATGATAATTTATGGTCGTGGTAGTGACTCAGTCTTGTATCTTTGGCAATTTTCAACTGGGCAGGTTTGTCTGTCTGTCTGTTTGTTTGTTTGTTGCTGTGTTTCTTTCCTGGTGTTTTTCTTTCATAACTGCACATAAACATCAGTGAAGGATTTAAATTTAATTTTTATGGAGATCTAGAGAGAAGAAGGACTAATGTCGAATTTTAAAGAATTTTGGCTATTTAAAAAAATGATTACAATGTCTGTTTTACTGCAAAGCTCAAGTGTTTTTTCTACTTAAGTAAAGCCTCCCTTTGATGATGCTTTTCTTTATCTCCATTCACAATGTACTTGAGCACTTTCAAGTGTGAAAATGGATTTTTATCAGTTTCATACGCAAGTCACTTTGGTCGTTTTTCCATCCAGACTTTCATATCTCTACCGTTATCTATCTGACTCGGACTCTAAACCCCTCCCCTACCCCCTCAACACATACATAATAATATGCACACACGTTTGTTTGTTCATCTGACCAGGTAAATACGGCGTTCTTACAGTGTAGAACATAATTTTGGTCATCCATCTAACAGTTCTCGTGTAGGTTCACTGGTTACTGTACAATTTCTAATCTTCTAATACAGTGGTTCTGAACCTGACCGAATATTGATGTCTAGGAGGCGAAAACTAAGAAGGGGTCAACAATGGGTCAAAAAAGAGGAAAGGGGAAACAATGGATCAAAAACAAAGTAAAGGGTCAACAATGGATCAAAAACAAAGTAAAGGGTCAACAATGGATCAAAAACAAAGTAAAGGGTCAACAATGGGTCAAAAACAAAGTAAAGGGTCAACAATGGGTCAAAAAAGAAGAAAGGGGAAACAATGGATCAAAAACAAAGTAAAGGGTCAACAATGGGTCAAAAACAAAGTAAAGGGTCAACAATGGATAAAACAAAGTAAAGGGTCAACAATGGGTCAAAAAAAAATTAAAGGGCCAACAATGGGTCAAAAACAAAGTAAAGGGTCAACAATGGATCAAAAACAAAGTAAAGGGTCAACAATGGGTCAAAAACAAAGTAAAGGGTCAATAATGGGTCAAAAAAGAGGAAAGGGGCAACAATGGACCAAAAACAAAGTAAAGGGTCAACAATGGGTCAAAAACAAAGTAAAGGGTCAACAATGGATCAAAAAAGAAGAAAGGGGAAACAATTGATCAAAAACAAAGTAAAGGGTCAACAATGGGTCAAAAACAAAGTAAAGGGTCAACAATGGATCAAAAACAAAGTAAAGGGTCAACAATGGGTCAAAAACAAAGTAAAGGGTCAACAATGGGTCAAAAACAAAGTAAAGGGTCAACAATGGGTCAAAAACAAAGTAAATGGTCAACAATGGGTCAAAAACAAAGTAAAGGGTCAACAATGGGTCAAAAACAAAGTAAAGGGTCAACAATGGATCAAAAACGAAGTAAAGGGTCAACAATGGGTCAAAATAAAGTAAAGGGACAACAATGGATAAAAAAGAAGAAAGGGGCAACAATGGATCAAAAACAAAGTAAAGGGTCAACAATGGGTCAAAAACAAAGTAAAGGGTCAACAATGGATCAAAAACAAAGTAAAGGGTCAACAATGGATCAAAAACAAAGTAAAGGGTCAACAATGGATCAAAAACAAAGTAAAGGGTCAACAATGGATCAAAAACAAAGTAAAGGGTCAACAATGGATCAAAAACAAAGTAAAGGGTCAACAATGGATCAAAAACAAAGTAAAGGGTCAACAATGGATCAAAAAAGAAGAAAGGGTCAACAATGGATCAAAAACAAAGTAAAGGGTCAACAATGGATCAAAAACAAAGTAAAGGGTCAACAATGGATCAAAAGAGAAGAAAGGGTCAACAATGGGTCAAAAACAAAGTAAAGGGTCAACAATAGGTCAAAAACAAAGTAAAGGGTCAACAATGGGTCAAAAACAAAGTAAAGGGTCAACAATGGGTCAAAAACAAAGTAAAGGGTCAACAATGGGTCAAAAACAAAGTAAAGGGTCAACAATGGATCAAAAACAAAGTAAAGGGTCAACAATGGGTCAAAAATAAAGTAAAGGGACAACAATGGATCAAAAAAGAAGAAAGGGGCAACAATGGATTAAAAACAAAGTAAAGGGTCAACAATGGATCAAAAACAAAGTAAAGGGTCAACAATGGATCAAAAACAAAGTAAAGGGTCAACAATGGATCAAAAACAAAATAAAGGGTCAACAATGGGTCAAAACGAAGAAAGGGACAACAATGGGTCAAAAACAAAGTAAAGGGACAACAATGGGTCAAAAACTAAGTAAAGGGACAACAATGGGTCAAAACTAAGTAAAGGGACAACAATGGGTCAAAAACAAAGTAAAGGGTCAACAATGGGTCAAAACGAAGAAAGGGACAACAATGGGTCAAAAACAAAGTAAAGGGTCAACAATGGGTCAAAAACAAAGTAAAGGGTCAACAATGGATCAAAAACAAAGTAAAGGGTCAACAATGGGTCAAAAATAAAGTAAAGGGACAACAATGGATCAAAAAAGAAGAAAGGGGCAACAATGGATTAAAAACAAAGTAAAGGGTCAACAATGGGTCAAAACGAAGAAAGGGACAACAATGGGTCAAAAACAAAGTAAAGGTTCAACAATGGGTCAAAAACAAAGTAAAGGGTCAACAATGGGTCAAAACGAAGTAAAGGGTCAACAATGGGTCAAAACGAAGTAAAGGGACAACAATGGGTCAAAACGAAGAAAGGGACAACAATGGGTCAAAAACGAAGTAAAGGGACAACAATGGGTCAAAACGAAGAAAGGGACAACAATGGGTCAAAACGAAGTAAAGGGACAACAATGGGTCAAAACGAAGTAAAGGGACAACAATGGGTCAAAAACGAAGAAAGGGTCAACAATGGGGCAAAAACGAAGAAAGGGACAACAATGGGTCGAAACGAAGAAAGATTCAACAATGGGGCAAAAACGAAGAAAGGGACAACAATGGGTCAAAACGAAGAAAGATTCAACAATGGGGCAAAAACGAAGAAAGGGACAACAATGAGTCAAAACGAAGAAAGATTCAACAATGGGGCAAAAACGAAGAAAGGGTCAACAATGGGGCAAAAACGAAGAAAGGGTCAACAATGGGGCTAAAACGGTGAAGGAGGTGATTGGAAGGAAGGAGGGGGGGGGAGAGAAAACATGAACGAGGACAAATTGGGGCACAGACATGGGAAACAGACAATTTGGAGCCTAAAAGGGCGATACCATTACAAAGGATAAGAACCACTGTACCAACACATTCTGAAGTAAAGTTTATCACAAGTTACTGTCTCGCCTGCAGGCAATCTTAGTCTGATATTTTAAATGTCATTTTCTATGATCAACTGGGCCAAGTTCAGTAGATTAAACATTTTCTTTGTATAAGATAATAATTATCATTCCAAAATTCTCTTTCATACGAGACAATCGTAAACAATTAAAGATAAACTCATTCTGTGTTGCTCGCCATCTTGCTCCAATATTCAACCAACCACAGCTAATGTGTGACGTCACCAATCACTGAGGCAGCCCTCCATCCCGACCCCCCCCCCACCCCCTTAATTACTGACGCTCAGATTTGCCTGAATGTGTTAACTTGTTAAAAACGTGTGTGTAGCGTATTGCAAACAGTTCATGAAACACGAAATCCGAAAGATTTCCCACAGCACAAAACATTCCAGCATTTCTCAATCCATAATTTTGTTACATTTACTACAATGTTTCCATAGTCTGACATCACAGGCTGGTGTAAAAACCCTCCCACGCTTTCATAAACTCTGTCGCCTCTGGCAGTGATTACACATTGTTGAAGTAGACTAAGCAGCCTTACAGAGCAGAGTATAATTGCATTGCATAGTTGCTTGTAGCCCTATTAAAGACTCTGAAATCACATCCACAGAGACAGCTACTAAAGGTAAGCCTGTCTGATTTTCTGGGAGGAGTTTCGTATGAGTTACATGATGGGGATACTACAAGGAAGCGACTCTAGGAGCGTCCGTGATGGGGGGGGGGGGGGGGGGAGAGCCCTCCTGGCAAGACAGTTAGTCCTCTAGATGGAGGTTTTTGCAGTAAATGTCGGGCGCGGCGATTAACACTCAGAACATGAAAAATGTCCCACACTAAACTTCCGTAACTCATACGGTACACCTCTCGATTTTCTCAATTTGCTTGTTCATTGGCATGTCAATATGTTGAAATACCGGCATCAAAGATATTAGGAATTCTGTTGCTTATCTTGAAAATATTTGGGGGGGGGGGGGGGGACTTCCCTTTCAGTCACGTAATAGGGATAATATTATTTTAGCGATTAACACACAAAATGACAAAATGACAGTGAAATATGTGCCCGGCTGAAATTATGTAATTCATATGGTACTGTACTCCATCCAATATTTGCTTGTCTGGCAGAAGAGAGAAAAGTCTACACAGGATGAATAAACAAAAGTGTAAAACTGTTGATTAATTAACACAGCTTAAGAACAATCAGAGTTTTTGAATCATTTAATTTTCGCACCGTTTTTCTTTTGAAAAGGGGGGGGGGGCTAGAGGGGGGGGGGTGTGCATTATAAGGATTGGTAATTTGTGCGACACTGTAGACAAATATAATTATTTCCATTTTATTCTCAAAGTTAAACCATTCTATATGTCATTAGCAGACAATGAAGTTCTATTCAACAGTTAGGCCAAAATTACAAGTAAGGCCAAGACACACACATTCAGCAGGTCATTGCCTTGTTCACAGTTGGGATGAGTTCTTTTGTTTCTCGGGGGCCTCAGCATAGTTGTTCACAGTTGAACATGCTGTAAAAGTTTTATAGTCCTATTTTATCATTGGGTCAAGTGGTTTAGCTCCGTCATTTCATGTACAAACCCTAGGCATAAAGAGCATGTTCTAATCTTGTCAGATTAATTTGTTTGTGACATTCGCATGTTCTTCACTGTCCCGCAGTGAAGATTGCTATGAAAAGGTCAAAATGGCGATAACTCAACTTGTTTTAAAATTGATTGAAATATTTGGCATGCTTGTCGCCCTTGCCAGCTTGCAGGCTGTGTCCTCATTTGGGGGTTAAAGACTGAAACCCGGAAGGTTTAATTTAAAAAAAGAAAATTTTCGATATTAAGTCTGATAAGGGAAGTAATTGAGTTTTTTACTTTTCCTGAAAAATTTACGATATTTTACTACGCGGCCCTTGATGAATAAATTTTGTATTTGTATTTGGTATAATTATTTCTTTAATCCCATGTGGGAAATTTGCCTCAGTGTCATTGCAGCCCAGTTACAACTAGAGCAGACATGCGTTACCACAGTGCGACAACGGCCGGTGGATTATTTTGTTGTCACATGAATCTGGGGCAGTATTTTCTTTTCAACTTTATATAATACTAAACATAATGGACAGGGGGGATGATTATGCCTACATCGCAGACTAATAAATTAACCAGGCTGGAAACAAGAGCTTCGGGCTGTGTCGTTTTTTTTTACGGAATTTCCCGAGCGGCGACTGTATAACCAACATGGCCGCCGCTCGGGAAATTCCGATTTTAGTTTTATCTGCAGTAGACATTTCCTTTTATTTGTCAAGATTGGTTGTACATGTAGTAATTTCTTGGTGCGGAACCAAACTTCCGCGTTCAGTACCCGCGTCAAAATGGTGTCATTCAAAATTGTAGCTATGCTGAAGCGTCGGTCGCTACCTTA
The DNA here is from genome assembly GCA_963931925.1 of Onchidella celtica. Classification (NCBI taxonomy): domain Eukaryota; kingdom Metazoa; phylum Mollusca; class Gastropoda; order Systellommatophora; family Onchidiidae; genus Onchidella; species Onchidella celtica. The sequence goes on along the minus strand of OZ007575.1, from coordinate 57,399,830 downwards.
AACCTAAAATGGCGGATGGTTCATGACCTTTCGCTGTTTTGTGACGTCACACAATGGGATCATCCAGTCCGAGTATTTTATTAGTCTGTGGCCTACATAGCCTATCGACATTAGAGAACTAACATAGTTATATATTTTTTGTTGTTTATTTGTTTAGCTCTTACTATGTATAATTAGGTTCATTTATCTTGTCCAATAATTATGTTATTAGGATGTTAGTTTGCAGGGTTAGTAACTGGCTCCATCCCAAGGTCCTAGCTCTTTTCAAAGGTTGCATCCCTTTACGAAAACCTACAAACCAAAGTTGTTGACGTCATGTTGAGACACCAGTCAGGATCTAAAGGCTGCATTGTCCCTGGGATTTGCTGGGTGATTTAAATATCTTTTCTCTTGCCCATCATGTAAAATCTGATCCTTTCTTTTACTGTTCAGAGATGCTGTTCATGCAGTTGAGGGATAAGCAGAACCTTAGACATGAAAAGGGCGGTGACCTAATAAAATAATGTTGTGAAATTATATCACTGAAACTATGAAGTCACTCAGGTTCTTACACAGCACGGTGCGAGGGCGAGGATGAAAAATGAAATTTTATTTATGTGTGGTGGCAGTTGCTGTCCTTGTTTTGTCCCCTCCCCCCCCCCCCTCTTTATTTTTAAAGGGGGTGGGGTGGGGGTGTATTTTAAGATGTGATGGAAAATGTTTGTTTGGAACATGAGTACATGTATAAATTTATGCAACATATTGTTTAAATACTTTGTACTCTGCTGTCCAGAGTTCATCTACTGCATGCAGAAATGGCATCAATGAATACATTTCTCCTGTGTCCATTAGTTTTTGGAAAGGTCAAGTTTGATGATGATTTGTCACTGCAAATCGGTCACTGTAAATTTTTTTATTGTTGTTTCAAAAATGTACCATGGATGACTAAATTAAACAAACGTAAGATCTGATTCTGATGTATTTCTGATCTTCACTGGAGAGAGTGAGAAAATGTCGTGTAAGATTTAAATGTTGTCAAATTCCATTTGCTTTAGTTTGTGTCCATCCTTATTGCTGCTTGGGAGGTTTGACATTTTTGACACCCCGAGATAAAGGCCTGCCAGCGGAGGGGGAGGGGGGGGGGGTTGGAAGGACTAAGCCATGTCCTTTTTTTTTTGTGCAAGGTTGGGCGGGGGGGGGGGGGTGGGGGTATGGCTATGTTTTATTATCATTTGATATTTTTAAATTTTATTTTGTTTTATTTCGTTATATTTCCTTGTTTTTTTGTTTTTTTTTCTTCATTCATTTTGTTCACTCTGAGTTAAGGCACGTCCTGCTGTTTCATGCACAGTTATTATACTGAAACCCTCCAGGCTGTGGCTGCTGAAAACCATTCACTGACTCAGTGTCCAGAGTTTGAGAAAAATTGTGCATGGGGTTGGTGAATTCTGTGTGCACAATATTTAAACTCATCCAGACCGTGTGTCACCGAAGACCATTCTTTGACCGATGTTTGAGACAAGTTGTGCTTGGATTTTGTTCTGGTTTCGCACAATTTGTGAAACCGTCCAGATTTTGTTCTGACGGGGACCATTTGTTGGCGTCAGTTTGAGAAATGTGCGGAAAGCCTGGGGAAAGGGCAGGTCCGGGATGCCACTCTTGTCCACTCTTGTCCACTCTTGGTTGTCAGTCGGTGCTCTTAAAGGTAGTTAGACTTGGGAAGGGAAGGGTGAGGGGGGCAGTAGCTCTAGAATAATGTGTGACCAAGACATGTAATTGTGACTGTATTTTCCCACTGTATAAAAACCCCCACAGCCCTTTAAATTGATGTCAAATGTTTTGGAAAGACGCATACACTGCAGATATACCAAAGCAAAATAATGGTGTTAACACTGCTATAGAACGGTTATTGCATTTCGGCCTTAATTGAACTGTACTCGTGAACACTAGTTTGACGGTGTCGGGCGCGAACCAGCCAAGTCCCAAAATTTCACCTTTTTCTGTACAATACCAATTTGTGCAGCTATGAACCCCCGCGTCATAATTATGTAAAAATAACTCTTACCATTATCCAATAGAAACACTCACAATAAACGTGATCAAAATCGCCGGTTTTTTTCAAACCTTGCTGTAAAATTTGCTTGTCTTTGTTACGATTTGAAAGAGGGGTGTGCCCTCCAGCGTTACGAGGTGGGTCCTCGAGTGTTACTTTGGGGATTACTAAATTATAAATTTAGGTGTTCGACTGCATTTAAAATAATTATCGAGAGGTTTTAGAAATTACTCTACCATACCATGCCACATGCACTAATAACAATTTCAAGTACGTTATATCAAGGACCTTGTAGGGCCACAAATTTATTACTTAAGATTCCTAACAATTTCGTCTATCGTTTACATATTAAAAGACAACATCAGCAGCATCAAATGAAAATACTAAAATACATAACTATCAATCTCCTCTAGAGTCTTAAGAGATTTGAAGCTCTATATCATTCTGATTCATTCACAGTTTACCTAGCAATTATTTATCTTCAGAACTATAGACTGCCTACTATCTCACAAATAATATAGACTCTACTTATGTCTCAGCCGACAATATTAACTCATTTAACTGCTTATAAAGGATCAAACCGTCAAGACACACTGACGTAGTTAAGATAGATCTAGATCTGTTCTAGGATGGGCTGGCAATCCCCAGCCTCATCCAGACACATCAAATTACAATTTACAAATGTGTATATCAGTCACTCTTTCTAGATCTTAATTGCAAGTAAAACTTTATGGTCTTGCATTCCTTTGGTCGCACTTCTACTGGAACGTTAGGGTCAGATTCACATCATCTCGAATCATTTTGATGGACTTACGATTGGTTCCCTGAAACGATTCAGGGAACTGGAGAAAAGAGCTGTGGGTTATTTTCATTGTCTATCCAGGACATAGACATGACTTAACAGTCTGTTGGTTCTCTCTGGCTGAACCCCTAGCCGACCACCTTCGTAGCTGGAAGATCTACATGGAAGTGAGGTAGCATAAACATGTCACCGCTTATCTTCTGCAACTCACGTGACTGCTCAAATTTGATTGGTGCATTCACTTCGAGCTCCGCTCGCAGCGCCAATAGATTCTATTAATAGTAACAGACAAAGTCAGACCTAGGATGTCAAAACCTTTCGCAAAGTCTCTACACCCTAAACGTTTTATGTATGAATTTCTTCACTCCTTATTCGCCCCGTCTTTCCCTGTTAAAGTACACCCAAACCACGGGGTCGAAAACTGCATCGTCACTGTTAATTTATCCATTCGTTCTATCCTGACCCACTTTCTTTCCATCTCTAAGAAAAGCGCTACAAAAACAAACTGTCCACGGGAATAGTTCAAGGACGTTTGCACTGGCTAAAATCAATGATGCCATGTAATAAACAATGCGTGACCTAGCACGGCAATTCAAATCCTAACCCTGACATATCCCCCACCCCAGTGAAAATTTTAAATAAAATTTACACGATAAGATCCAAGAAATCTCAAAGTTATTGTGGTAGGGGCTTAAGTAGTACTGTAGAAAGATGAGCCTTACTTGAGAAGAAAAATCTAACTAAGAACGTGCATATTGGATGGACAAAAAGCATACAATTATTGATGCCACGTTCTATAGAATTTATTCTATTTAAACATTCTTACTGCACACAATCAAAATTCTCAGAAACATCTATAATAATAATGAGTATATCACTGTATACTGCTGGATTAAAGTATAACTATTATCAAATAATGAAGCCTTACTGAAGAAATAGGCTTATAATTATTTAGTCGACACACACAATTGCTGCTTATATACACATTCACACACAATATATTGTTAATTAAAATACTGTGGTATCCAATGGCAGCAGTAGCTCTGGTAGCTTGGTTTGCCATGTCTTCATCTCATTGACCCGCTGACAAGGGCGTCAGGTTTGCCAGAAGTTCAGGTCACAGTCAGGAATGACGCTGGTGGAAAAAGGATATTCACAAAAAAAAGAAAGGTGGTAAAAATGGTTCATAACGTAATGAACAAGATAAATGTGAATCCATCCACCGTCTAGAATTGAGGGGGACAAGCACCATCCAACCCCAATACAAGACAGACTCTGTAATAGAGTAATGAAATTTTTGGTCTGTCCTACTTTTTACAACGGATTTCCGTATAATGAAGCCGAAATAAAAACGGCGAAAAGTTAATTAGCTTAACGTTTACATTTCAAACTCGCGTGGTGCTGCCTTAAATGCAACAATAGTATAGAACTTTCTCAATTTAATTAGAATATGATTTAATTTATTTAATCTTCGTATCAAATCCGGTATAGATGAGATGGCACGAGGCGATAGCTAGTTAATCCAATGCGCTTTACGCAAGCCATGCACACGTCAAGTGTCACAGTCATCTCGGTATATAGTCATATCTGGCATTACGTTAGCTGGTCCACGGAACGCGGACAGCCTAAGACATAATCGGTATAAAAAAAAACCACTCTTCTCCACAACTCAAGACGCGACCACGCAGTGTCCTCTGTTACCACTGCAAAAACTCTCAAAAACGCGAACACGCAGTGTCCTCTGCTACCACTGCAAAAATATATCTCTCTCAACGCGACGAATCAGCAATATCTCTCTCTTCTCAATATTCAACGTGTCTTTTATAATGACATTACCTCAATACTGATACGAACAAGTCCCATGAGACAATAAACTCTTTGCTCCTCGGGCGGCCGCACAGCCGAAAATAACACCAATATTCACCACATATCCCTACTCAAAAAAAAGTCACTTCCCTAAGCAGCCTAGTACTGCCCTCTCGGGGGCTCGTCAATGTTAAAACGAGATCGGTTATATCACACTAACCCAGAACTGGCAGTATTAACTGCACGGGTTCTAATAATTCACTTAATGTCAATAATCCAGATTAAAATTCAACGTGGTTTTAGCACGTGAAATACGTCAGGCATATATTGTAAATCATAGCAATATTAGTATAGTAGTTGAAAGTTTATAATAAGCAAAAAGAAATACAATAAACAGTACATATACTGACAAGTAAAACGAACGATAACAGACCCTACAAGTCCTAACTTATATTACAGAAAGTTTAAGAAGAAAACAGGAGAGACATCTTCCTAAAGAAAGGTGAGGAAGTAAAAGAACGCCACAATCTATACGAATAATGGATCCCTAATAGAACTATTCACAGAGAAGCAAATCCCCCCGAGTTATTTTACATAGCCACCAAGGCCTCCAATATCCTTCGTAATGGCAAAGAAGATATGCTAACCTATGATCCCAACCAACCTCCCGCACTTAAACTAAACATATAATAAATAGTAAAATGGCCTGGAACACACACACAGAGCGGAAAGTACGTCGCCCTCCCCAAGACTGTTAGATAGATGGATCACTTATCTTTATTTTTGAGGAATTCAGATGGTAAATATCCTCAATCCATAGCTCCAAGCCCAAACTTGTATTTCTGTCTGAAGTAGAACTGGATGATGAAAGGGTTCCCTCGCCGGTGTCCACGGGTCAATGGGAGGTTGAGTTCACCATATGAAATTGAAATAGAAAATATTCGATTAATACAAATTGTTTAAACTCTATAATAAAAGACCTGAAAAGATAATATTACAAAAGTGCAATATTAAATGATGGAATAAAAAATACAATAGGTGTTAAATAATTTATCTAAGTGGCATGGCGTTATCTAAGGTTCTTTAAGGGTCCCTCTCCAGTGTTACGATTTGAAAGAGGGGTGTGCCCTCCAGCGTTACGAGGTGGGTCCTCGAGTGTTACGTTGGGGATTACTAAATTATAAATTTAGGTGTTCGACTGCATTTAAAATAATTATCGAGAGGTTTTAGAAATTACTCTACCATACCATGCCACATACACTAATAACAATTTCAAGTACGTTATATCAAGGACCTTGTAGGGCCACAAATTTATTACTTAAGATTCCTAACAATTTCGTCTATCGTTTACATATTAAAAGACAACATCAGCAGCATCAAATGAAAATACTAAAATACATAACTATCAATCTCCTCTAGAGTCTTAAGAGATTTGAAGCTCTATATCATTCTGATTCATTCACAGTTTACCTAGCAATTATTTATCTTCAGAACTATAGACTGCCTACTATCTCACAAATAATATAGACTCTACTTATGTCTCAGCCGACAATATTAACTCATTTAACTGCTTATAAAGGATCAAACCGTCAAGACACACTGACGTAGTTAAGATAGATCTAGATCTGTTCTAGGATGGGCTGGCAATCCCCAGCCTCATCCAGACACATCAAATTACAATTTACAAATGTGTATATCAGTCACTCTTTCTAGATCTTAATTGCAAGTAAAACTTTATGGTCTTGCATTCCTTTGGTCGCACTTCTACTGGAACGTTAGGGTCAGATTCACATCATCTCGAATCATTTTGATGGACTTACGATTGGTTCCCTGAAACGATTCAGGGAACTGGAGAAAAGAGCTGTGGGTTATTTTCATTGTCTATCCAGGACATAGACATGACTTAACAGTCTGTTGGTTCTCTCTGGCTGAACCCCTAGCCGACCACCTTCGTAGCTGGAAGATCTACATGGAAGTGAGGTAGCATAAACATGTCACCGCTTATCTTCTGCAACTCACGTGACTGCTCAAATTTGATTGGTGCATTCACTTCGAGCTCCGCTCGCAGCGCCAATAGATTCTATTAATAGTAACAGACAAAGTCAGACCTAGGATGTCAAAACCTTTCGCAAAGTCTCTACACCCTAAACGTTTTATGTATGAATTTCTTCACTCCTTATTCGCCCCGTCTTTCCCTGTTAAAGTACACCCAAACCACGGGGTCGAAAACTGCATCGTCACTGTTAATTTATCCATTCGTTCTATCCTGACCCACTTTCTTTCCATCTCTAAGAAAAGCGCTACAAAAACAAACTGTCCACGGGAATAGTTCAAGGACGTTTGCACTGGCTAAAATCAATGATGCCATGTAATAAACAATGCGTGACCTAGCACGGCAATTCAAATCCTAACCCTGACAGTCTTGACTTGGCTGGTGTGTGCCCGACACCATCCATTTGTGAAGTGAACACATGTTGATGCCTGCTGAACTGTGTGGTGTGTAGTATGTGAATAAAGTTCCTGTTCTATTCTGCTTGGCATTGTTTTCTTTGTTTAGGAATGGCAGGATGGACTTTGGAGTGTACAGTTTGTAAGAGATTTTGTTAGTAGGTAAAAATGTCTGAGTGGGTTGGAAGTAAAATATTTCAATAATTTTTTTTATTTAATTTAAATTTCTTGAGACAGGAGTTGTGGGTTTTCTTTTTTGTTGGGGAGGGGGGGGGGGGGAGGGGGGTCTTGCTAAGCAAAGTCAAAATGTGGGGAAAAGAGAAAGTTGTCTTTCAAGGACTGGAGTTTTGAGAGCCAGGACTGTTTCTGTATTACCCATCCACTTGTAATATTTCTGTATTATTACTTACGCTTTGCTGGCTACCACTTTTCCTTTTTGCCAATGTTCAGTGGATTTCTACTCAAAACTGCTTTAAACACCACAGAAAATAGAACATTTTCATTGCAGGATTTACCATGAACCACAAGGTGCAAAACTGCAATGGCGCAGCTGAACCAGGGTTCACAAAAATGGGCTCTCACAATAAAGGAAAAAAAAGCATTTATTGCTGGTGTCTAAGACTAGATTTTTTTTTTTTTTTAAATTGAATTACATCTACAGTATATGGGGCCCGGGTACCAAGATCTTTTAAGTGTTGAGGGCCTCTAAAGGCCTTAATTCAGCCCTGACACCCAAGGCGGCCTTGAACAAAGTTCAAATGTAGGGCAGAAAGAAGAGATAACAAAGCTGTTGGCCCTATGTCACAAAACTCCTGTGTCAAGAACAGATTTAATTCATAAATGTTTCCACTGACTAAATTTTTGTGAGAGAGCAGTGAGTAATTTTTACAAACGTAATTATTGTGCGAGCCAGCATAACTTGGTCTCGTGGGCAATTTGTTTTGAACCGTTTTTTTTTATAATAGATAGACAGAAGGTGTGGGGAAGGATAGACGGACAGCGTAGGTGTGCATGACTGAGCACTTGTTATATCTCGTGTTTTGAACTAGGTTTAGTAAAGAGGGAAGGGGTGAGTAGGAATTAAATGTTATTGAGACGTCTGTTGACGTACAGAAAATACCGTGATCCAGAGTAAAAGCTCGGGGTTTTGAACATGTTAAGAATTTATTGCTATAAAATTACATTATATTGTATGAAGTAATTCGACCTTTGATGTCGACCCAAGGTCGTTGCGTAGGGCTGTTACTTAAAATAACTCAGTTCGGCAGCTGAGCTAGAAGTGGTTGCACCAATCACAATCCAGGAATTAGACGGTAAGCTGCAGATGCAGTCCAGTATTTAAGGCCATACAGAACTTAGTTCTGGGCCACATGTAGACAATCCATTTACGAGGTGGTCGGCGATAGTCCTCAGCCAGATGAGAGTCATAGAGACGCAGTTGAGCAGTCCATTGTGAAGGAGCCTGATTTAAAGCTCCAGAGCCTAAGCTACTTGGTTTGATATAAACCCACAGCGTTTACATCCAGCGCTCTCACTCCTAGTGAGGGCCGCATGGTGAGAGTCCATACTAATTTGTAATGATGAAAGTGAACCGTTCTACTTACTTTTGAAGACAGTTTCAGAGCTACCGCCAGACAACGCATGGTTGTACAAGCATTCTCCATGGCGTGTCTAGAGGAAATGTCCATATCATAACATGTCTCATTGAATTAATAGAATTTAAACTGTTATATCCGTCGCCATGTGCGCGGATTCTTTTTGCCATATAACTCATATGACCTGCAAGTAGTTAGAGTGAATACGTTAGTCTTTATAAAAGCTGTAGTTCCATTAGTTAGATTCAGTTGCCTTTGAATTGATATTTATATTTATAATTATATTTGTTACATTAATTCCTGTAATTAAACTGCCCTACAGTTCTGCTAAAATTGAAAGCAATTGATTTATTTAGTTTTTAGAGTGCAAGTATTTATTTTTGTGTGTTCGTCGATTGTGGGAGCGGACCTCGAAAGAGTGTCAGTCGAATTCTCCCCATCTAACCCACATCGCTACAATAATAAATAGTGAAAGAAGGAAGGTTTGTCTCGCTATCCTGTGTCTCGGTTTCTACTTTGTCTGCTTGACCTTGAGAAAGTGTATAGACTAGACGTACTCATCAAGTGATAAACAGTTCAGTCAGTTCAGTGTGCAATGCCGTAGGTCTGCTTGAGTACTCACTGCTCGGCTCGGCTCGGCTCTGCTGTGCTGGCGGGCTGGGATGACCTTTAAACAACAGGCGTCTCTCAGATTTAAACAAGTACTGAACAATGGTGTGCAGCGAAGTAACATCGTTGAAATCTCCTGCTATCAGTTCCGTACATGAGTATATTTCAGTCATTATTATATTCAGTACTGTTATGTAACGGCTCCACAGTTCAGTCAATGGAGACGTAAAAAACGTATAAAATCAAATCAAGAAAAAACAATGATGAGTAAAGAAGAAAGTTTCAGGTTTCAGGTCTCGCCCAGATCTCCTGCTACATGAAATACATGGTCACAATGATGAAATAGATCACAAGATTAATTATCTATGACATTAAATTGACCACCCTGTACAAAACATAGCAATAATAATATTAAATAACACGACATACCGAGTGCTGTCGAAGACGTTGTGTTTTCAAATAAACCTAAATCTTGCTCATGGTAATTTCATAAGGTTGTCCTCGACAGAAAAAAAATTATTGTAAATCAATGTTCATGGATTACATTACAATGTAGCCCTATTGACATGCCACGCCATATGTTGCTGTTTTTTCCCTTCTTTCAAGCCAACTGAGATGCCGGGCCTTGTCTCGGATACATCTTTTTCCTTGGCAGTGGTTTGATTTCTGTGTGCTAGCTAAAGATGTGAACTTACCTGGCCGTATCCGTTCCCTTACCAGTAAGTGGACAATATTGGTAAAAGTAGATATATATATATATATAAAGAAAGAACTTGATTTTGTTTCCCATTATCAAACGATTTTTGTCTTTTAAATAAGCAGCTTCTTGAAATCTTTATTAATTAACGATAAAAGTGATAAAAGTACTGTAGTAATAATAATTCTAATTCGCAACACTGTGAAAGGTTTCTTGATACATGTACCAAAGGAAGGAGTAGTCATATACCTTCAAAGACATTGAAAAAAGACTGAAAAACATTAAAGCGAATAATTTCAGAGGAAACTGAAGAACATACTTGTGTACAACACTCACCGAGTCCTGTGTGGAGTGGCTGAAATAAGCTGTTGATGTCCCGGGGCTGAAATATCACATGATTCATTTTGCCTTGCTACGCGGGTGATTGGTCAATGGGCTCTCAAAGTTTGAAGAGAGGGCGCCATTTCATGACACTGTAAATACTCATCTCTGCATCTGCTATTGTGTCTTTCAGATGACGTCACAGAACTTGTGTTTCTACGAACTTTTGAATGTTAATTCAATTCCCATTTCGTAGGAAGTGCCAAGACAGTCATGCTTCGTTCTCCCAAGAGTTTTAGTACTTGTTTTCGGATTACAGCTAATCTTTGGAAGTGCGCATGTTCAGCAAAAGTGCAAAAAAAGACCCCTGGAGTTTCATAAAGAACAGCTATCACAGCTCAGATGACAACGTTTCACTGGATCTTAAAGGCCCAGATTTGAGAACCACTGAATTTAAGTATGAAGTGGAATTTTGGTGAAATTTTACCCAGGACCAAACAGGAAGCAATTAATGTAATGGTTGGCGATGTATCTGCCTGTTTGGCTTTTGACACTTTGGCCCATCATTATATAGCGTGTTCTGTTATTTATGTACTTAATCATCCTGTAAATGGCAGACTTTCTGCTCAGCTCTGTAATTTCAGTGGGGGGGGGGGGGGGGTCCCTGGCAAAAGCCCTGTAATTTAAAGATTTGAAAAAAAAAAAAAGTTCTGGAACTAATGGATTAACTTTGGATTCTCCTAGGGATACTAGTTGTTCAATAATAAAAAAAAAAGACTGTTGTTATAAGTACGTACGTTCCCCAAACGTTCTGCACTGTTGTTAGGATTATTTCGGGAGGAACTCTCTAGCTCTGGAGTCACAAAAAATGCGTACCTCTAGTGCAAAAAAACTTAGGTAGGTACCGGTGCATGTAATCACATTCGTTGAGAAAAAGTTCTGGAAACAGTGGATTAACCTGGGATTCTCCTATTTGGCTGAAGTCATTCAGTGTAAAACAAATTCCCCCCCCCCACCCCAACTTTTTTTTGTTTTGCTCAAATCTACAGCTGGAATGACAACTTCAAAAATCATAAAATTATTTTTCTCAGGTGTCAACTAATTTAACCTAACAGCTTTTGATCAGTCTATCGAATTCATTCACGCTTCAGGCAAATTTTTTTTTTTTAAGTTATTAAAAAGAATGATACAATGATCTGTTTCATGCTCCCCTTGATAACTCAACCGCCCAGTAGCAGGCTACATTTGGCACGCGTTCGCTGTGGTGCGCAGATGGCTTAACGCGCATGTAATCTATGGACCCGTTTCATTTACCGTCCTCCATATCACGTGATTTGCAAACAAAATGGCGGTGTGCCCCACTTGTAGGGCAGAAGCGGTGGACAACGGTCGAGCGATGCCATCCACTTGTTGGGCACCCAACTGTACAAACCCGTTACGCGCTGGTTCTGGCATAAAAATGCATCTTTGCTTATATTGTGCACATATTCAGATGCCATCACTAAGGCAAGTGGAGGTTTTTGCCCTACACGGTGCTTTCCGAAGCCGTGCGGCTCCCTGCAAACAACCGTAACGCGGAAGTGAAAAGGGTCTATAGCGAGACTGTAAATTATTATGGGAAACATTTGAGATCGGGGGGGGGGGGAGGTTGGAGAAGAGAGATGTGAGCACAGAGTTATCCCGGGTACGTCATGCAGTTATCTTATATAATTAAAAAATTACTCGCTGGATGTTTGACCAGCCCTATCACTACTCACACAGCTCAGATTTGGTTCAACATTTACAGATGCCGTCCTTTGGACCCGTAGAAGTTTTCTTTTTTTTTTTTTAGATTTGGAGAACTGAGATGGTAGGAAGTATATTTTTTAGTTTCTTTTGTGTGGCTCATTTTACATTTTGGTTGAGAAAAAAACAACAAAATACGGGAAAACTGTTCTGATAGATGTACAGGAACCTCAGAGTTGGAGCTATACCCAGCCGTGCAGGAACCTCAGAGTTATACCCAGCCGTGCAGGATCCTCGGACTTGGAGCTATACCCAGCCGTGCAGGGACATCGGAGTTGGAGCTATACCCAACCGTGCAGGAATCTCGGAGCTGGAGCTATACCCAGCCGTGCAGGAACCTCGAGTTGGAGCTACACCCTGACATGCAGGATCCTGGGAGTTGGAACACAGCCGTGCAGGATCCTCGGAGTTGGAGTTATACCCTGACATGCAGGATCCTGGGAGTTGGAACCCAGCCGTTCAGGATCCTGGGAGTTGGAACCCAGCCGTTCAGGATCCTGAGAGTTGGAGCTATACCCAGACGTCGTTCCGACGGGAATCTGATGACTAGGATTGACGTCAAGTTTGCACACAGGAATAGCATCGTTCCTATGAAGATCCGCTGGTTACGACATCGAGCAAAGGTCTGATTGCTGTAGGTAATCCGCCCCTGGGGTAATCCTGTCAATCCTATGGGAATCTAGGAGTAGGACTGAGGTAGTGGACGCCGGCTGAGTAACGGCTATCAGTGAGTGTGGGAGAGCAGGTGTCAACAGCTTTGGCTGTTTTCCCTCCCTGTCCCTCTCGCACCAGTCACTTCTACACAACTTGCTGAAATAAATTTGACTAATGGCCGTGTCATCTGTTGACATTATGACCTGAGGCAATTTACTGACGCAAAATCTTGCTTATTTTTAAAGCACATGTATATATTGCTCGGGGGGGGGGGGGAGGAGGTTGTTTCACATGACATCACGGAACTCGTGCTCCTACAGAAATTAATGTTGAATTTCAATCGTGTTTCACCCGAAGTTGCAAGGCCATTGTGTTTCTTACCCGTAAGACTTTCAATTCTTCTTTTCTGGATTACAGCTGATCTTAGCAACTTCTCAAGCTCAGCCGCCGTGCAAAAAAGTAGACAAATAACAAATCTTTTCAAGTGTGCAATCTCAGCCGAGATTGCATGGAACTTCTCACTTTGGTTCCCAAGATCCAGCGAGCGACCGCCCAGATTTACAAAAGGTCAATAGTCAGACAAGTCTAAAACTTATCCTCCCTCCCTCCCTCCCCCCCACCCACCCGCGTTTGTTTTCATCTTACCTTTGTACGGAATAGCAGCTGGTCTTTCTCTTCACTATATTTTACCCCTGACACTCATGTTATTTGATAACGTCCATACTTTTCTAGGGAGTCATCCTTCTCCCCTCTCCCGGTACACCTTCTCCTCCCCCCCTTCCGTTCAAAGCCCCCTACCCCCCCCCCTCCAAAATAAATCAAACAGCCTTTAGAATGCTGGAGGTCAGTCACTCTGATGTATCAAAGCTTCTAACGGCATCTTGAACAGACTACTTCACTGTTTCGTTCTTAAAGTAGCATATTATTTGATATTTATATAAGTCTACAACCTATTTTCTTGGGAAAAACATACAGTACAATGAATAAACGAAACCAGACTTTTAAATTCATCACTAACTCTGAAAAAAAAAAAAGCGTGCGTAAGTTTCAAAAATCCCTACTTACCCCACGTGCGCTCTTCAGAAGCTAGAGGCACCCCCCTCCCCCCTCCCCTCCCCCGGCCTTTCCGAGAGTACCTACTTTATGGATCCCCCCCCCCCCCCGGTGTGTAAAACTCAACAAAGCTAAAAGTCATGTAAGTTAATACAGGCTCAGTCCATCACGGCATGCAATGACTGCCAGTACGCAGTTTGAGGGCACCGCTAGATCTGGCCGACCTGCGTGGGGACACATTATCTAGATAATCTAACCAACAATTTGCGGGTGTCGCTGTAACTAGGGGCCGTGAACTCCTAATGTCCATTTCCGGCATCATCCGTTTGACAAGTAGTTCATGCAATCTGCACTATACCACCCCCCACCCTCACCCCTTCAGACATGAGCAAAGCTGGTAATAGGCCCAGCCTAGATGGGAAACTTAAGCCCAAAAACTTCAAGCTGTTTATTAACTCCTAGAAGCCGCTCTGAGCGGCTCATTTGAAAAACTCTCCGTTCACCGGAAAAATTATACTGGGAAGTGTTCTTATTTCAATATCCAAGACTTGTGATTTTCTGTATCTCAAAATGCTGTCCAGCAGCCTTTGATGAGGTTGTAGAAAATTATTTTAAACACCAGCCACTGACCACTCCCATCCACCCCTTAAAAAAGAAAAAAAAATCATTTTAATTTTTTTTTTTTATCTAAATCAACAGCGTGTCATTCGTAGAAGGATTTGAACCAATATACTGTGCTTACCAACATCGTCGTAATTTTCTTCACATAATTATATAAGAAAATGAACGAAAGACGTGGTACTGAAACTGCAGTTTAAATAAAATTATTTTTATTTCAAACATTTTAAACAGTTTTTCTCTTTACCAGTCTTGGCACAAAGAGGGTTAATATGAGACGAGCGTACCCGACTCTCCGAATCTCCAAATTTTTAGCGGTTCGTTGGTGGCTGCATATGGTAGGCTCTTCCTCTCACTAACTTGGGCTTTATTTGTTCCAACTTCACTATTTGCACAACTGAGACATTCGACGCTAAAAATTTGCGGCTTCAGTAGTTATGATACAAAAGTTCGAATAAATCGGAACTGTGAAACAGCTTGATAACTGCCACAATGCATTTTAAACCCATGATAAAGGGTGCATTTTGTATACTTCTTCTACCTGCTAAAAGATCTCCAGTTTAGATAGAACAAACAAGAACAAAGGTCCCGTTCTTTCCTATGGTTCTGTTATATCCTGTCTATCGTCTCGCTACTTCCTAGCACAGCGTCGGATATTAATTGTTGTATGTGCATTTACAAAAAGGTTAAAACGCATATAGCAATCGGTCACAAACACATATCTCGAAACGTTTTTAACCGATTGGAATGACACTTGTACGTCATGAAATTAGGAGTGAGAGAACCACTTTCTTGACAAAATCTCAAAATGGGCAAAATTTTGCATACAACAATAATGATAGCAAATGCCCCTCGATGTTGTGGCCTTTGCCGTGTCTGCGGACTCGCTCCAAACTCAAACCGCATTTCGTTTTTCTCAATCTGAGAAAGTTGTGTCCTCTTTTCTATTTCCACTTTTTGACTGAACTGAGTTACACACTACACACTACACACTACACACAACACACTACACACTACTTCTCCGTGCGTTTTCCACTGTGTGTCAAAGTATCAAGCAGATTCGGTATGTAATTTATATAAATAAGTATTATTAAAAAGAAAAAAACAAAAAATCTTTCCTCTAAAATCTATGATCACATGAAACTTCAATCCTCAATTTCTCGAAAGTTGACGGAAGGGAGTTAGAACTTCGACATTCTGGGGGTGGGTGAGGGCGGTTTGCCTACCCTTTGTGTGGACCATCTGTTTGTTTCGATGAGAGACAGAAAGAAAAGTTTAAGTGTTGAGATGTGGGCGGATTATTGATCTGTCACCGTCAGATACTGGTTTGTCACGCCACACTGACACTGCTGGTCAGGGGGTCATCCCTAAGGTACTTACCCTCGGTTGGGGGGGGGGGTGGACGGGTGCCCTCAGCCGATGAAAAGCGCAAACAGACGCAGAGAAACGGGTGTGGGGGCGGGCGAGTGGGTGGTATTTCGAAATCACGCGTACGTTTTCCGACACGGTAATGAATTGAACAGTGGAATAGTTTAGCTGATTTATTTAAATATTCTATTTTCAGCAGAAGAGGTGTAGAGTTATCTAAAAAATAAATGTCGGCTGTGGTTTTAATGAGACACTCGAACTGTCTTTGCGGAACCACATTGAACATTGCGGAATATTTAGGCTTTATCACGAACATGCGAAGCTCGTAAAATGGGGGAAAGGGAAGGGCTTGAAGGTAAGCGTAGTAATAGCGGAAAGTGCGGAGGTGCCAAACTCCAGCCTAAGCACTTTATAAAAGGCCCCTGATCCTGGGCCCCCGAGACCAGAGATTAAATCTGTCTAATGACCGTCATCATAGCGACTCAAACTGTCCGGAACATTCCTTCTGTCAAATAGAACTCTTGCAGTGTCTTAGCGTGTGTTGTCCATGACATGGTTCTAAAAATCTCTTCTACGTCCCATCACCGGAGTCCACAACTCCCATATTCAAAAAAAAAAGATGGTTTTGCTCTCAAACACGTGCTGCACTGACTTCATTTTAATACAAAATTTATGTATGTCTCTTCCTCCCACCCCCTCCTTCCTTTTTCTCGACCCCATCCCCTTGAACAAAATAATAAAATAAAAAAATTCACCCCCCCCCCCCAACCACCATCACTAACAACAACGACAACAACAACAGCAACAACAGCCAAGACAGCCACAGTTTCACAAAAATGTACAGTAAAATTACAGGTAAATTTCATTTTTTTAAAAACTCCCCCCCCCCCCCCTCTCCCCACCACAAACAAACCTCACAGGATTTTGAACTAGTCCTACCGCTGCTCACATAACTCGGATTTCCGTCAATTTGTACATGTACATGTGCCTTTCTTTTGACCTGCAGATTTATTTTTTTAGGGGGGGGGGGGGCGGGGGTGGGATTTGGAGACGAATAGATGGGGAAATATTTTTTCTTTTTTTTTAGTTTGCTGTGTGTCGCTAATTCTCGCTCCCTTCCATATTGCTTTGTGTGCTTTGTGAGTGTGTCTGAGTGTGTCTGTGTGTGTGTGCGTGAGAGAGTGAGAGAGTGAGAGAGAGAGAGGGGAAGAGAAGAAATACAGGGAGAAAGAGAAGCGTACACCGTTAGGGATGGAGGAGGGGAAGAGAGTTTCTCCAAGACAACGCCAGAATCGACAGCCAGTGAGTTATAACTGGTGAGAAATGAGCACTTCCTTTCTTTCTTTTTTAGTTCATTATTTTGGTTTTATCTGTGCTGAATTAAAAATGAAAATAATATTTTAAAAAATCAGCCACTCCTAATCTGTCATTAACCTGACAAAATGAAAACAAATTTTAAAACCCTAAACCTTTATGAATTGGTTCCATAAGATTAGGACAAAGACCACAATTTATCTCAACGTTCGAGGATTACTGGCAATCCGCTTAACTGAATGTGTTCATAAAGGGAACGTCGTCCATGTCTATTGTCTCAAGGAAAAACACAACGTCTTTTGTTTTCTGTGTTGATCAATAAGATTTCTGTTTTTGTACGTTTAACTGAAGCCACGTATGTCATTGAAGGGGGATACAGATGAGTACATTGGCCAGCAACTGATGGTATGAGTGTATTTTTGCCCTGTGTGTGCGTATGTACATGTGTGTGTGTGTTGTAAGTGAGCTGGAGGAGAGGAAGGAAGGCACTGTCAACTCAAAGGTTATCTATCCACCATGACGTCAGTCACTCCATCCTTTCTAGTCAAAGGGAACGAACAAACCACATCTGTGTTTCTTTTCAAAGTTTGCAATGGCTCGTACAATCTGTCAATCATTAGAACTGCTACTTTATCTATTTTGAAAAAAAACAAAAAGGGTGATTTTTAACCAGACTTACCGCCAGTCCTACAGTTTGGACTAGCGTTAGATTTGGAAATTTGTCTTACTTTTGCCATGTGTCGCTAAATTTAGCCTCAGTCCTTTTTTTTTTTTTTGCATGAACTTATGAGCCCCTGACGTCATCATTCTTTGCAAAAATCTCGATCTGCACGAGTGCACACTGTGTAATGTTCTATTTAGATTATCTGTAGCTTACTGAATTTTGTGAACGACCCCTGTAAGGCATCACAGCTAGTACCGCCGAGTTCTATAGATAGAGCGGGAAGTACGTCAAGTCACTGTGCACCCTGTGGTGCCTCGAGGCGAGGAAAAAGGAGGCAGGTTTCCACAAAAAAAGTTTGAAAAATATCTGTAAAACGCCGTGTATTTATGTGCGGAACCCCGTTTTCTTCTGATGCGGCGTTTTTTTGTCTTTTACCGTTCGAAGATCGGGACCTTTACTAATGGCGATAGTAAATCACGACTGTGTGTCATGTTAATTTCTGATTACTTATGCAGTGTTATAACAACTCCAGCAAGGACCGGTGGCTAATTTTATTGTTAAGGACTTGACAGGAGAACACTTATGTGACGTGACTCGTATTCTTCTCAATTTGCGATCTGTGTGACAGTCACCACTGGATCAAGAGGCCAGCGGCCTGTGTGAAAGGTGCCGTGAGTTCAAGTTTCCCCTGCATTTCCATCCAGATTTGACTGAAGTGCCCTGTCCCCAGACCAGCAGGGTTTCTTTTTCCTTTCTTGCGTATACACGGGGCAAAGCGTCCTCTCAGCATTGCAAGACTCTATCTCCACTTTTTTGGCTGAACCAAGTTACAAACTACTTCTACATGCCTTCTCCATTGTGTGTCCAGGTATCAAGGATATTCGGTGTGTAATTTGTATGTTTTACTAAAAAGAAAGAGATTTATAGTTCTAAAAGCTATGATCACACACACCTTCAATCCTCCATTAAATTTCTCAAAAGTTGAAAGAAAGGAGTTCGACCCTTTTCATTTTAAGAGGACGAATGCTGGAGGGCACACCGAACACAGTGGGCTACCCACAGTGTTATTCAGCAATTGCCAGTAGCGTGGCCTGTGGTGTGCCGAAGGGGCGATTGCACCGGTCGCCAAATTCTTAGAAGAGGAAAATTTCGACAACAACAATAACAATAATCCAGATATAATGAATACAAAAAAATAGCACACCTCCCCCGCCTCCCCCGAGGACGCAAATTCTCCTAATGATCGAACAGTCTACAGTTGTTCAACTTGACGGGGCAGATAAATGTTACCATAATTATGCCAACAGCCCACGGGTACGGGGGCGCAGTCTTGGCCTTGTCCCGAGGGCTGACAGCCCACGTCACGCCACTGACCGCCACAAACCACATGTTTATTATTTTGTAAGGAACTGGAGAGAAAACTGCATAGTTCTAGATTTTTCTGGTGGTCTCGGGGTTCTGGGTGTAAATTTTGAAACTGATAATTTTGATAAAAAGATCATGTTTTTTGTACGGAAAAATGTACCGATGATTATTAAATTTAAGGTAAATAACAAACTTATGAAACAGCTAGATATATTCTGTGCTATAGCTTATTAACCCACTAGTGGCCAGACAGACTGCCTTAATCTGAGGTTTCTTATGCACAGGAGACGGCATTTCCATATACATGGAAACATCCTCTCTAGTTCACGACTTGATGGAGTTTTTGAGTTTTGCATGGCCGTTCCCGTCGCCGCACACACACAGGAAAACACAACTTTGTCCACAACGTCTCAAACAGGTCAAACTAATTTAAACTGGTGAAATAAATGCAAAAATATCAGTATTAATTGTGAAAACTTCTTGCTTTATAAATAAGAAATTGTAAAAAAAAATAATTAAAAATTGTATTCTAAATTGTTATGTGTTGCAAAACATGGCCCACACGGCGTTAGATGGTGAAGGTTCTATGCCATATTGCTTCATTTGTTATGTCTTTTCCTGAGTTATGAAGTGTTTATGTAATGATACGTCAGATGTGTGTACTATGTATGTGTAAGATGTGTGTAGTATGTATGTGTAAGATGTGTGTACTATGTATGTGTAAGATGTGTGTACTATGTATGTGTAAGATGTGTGTGCCATGTATGTGTAAGATGTGTGTATCATGTATGTGTAAGATATGTGTACCATGTATGTGTAAGATGTGTGTGCGATGTATGTGTAAGATGTGTGTATCATGTATGTGTAAGGTGTGTGTACCATGTATGTGTAAGATGTGTATACCATGTATGTGTAAGATTTGTGTATCATGTATGTGTAAGATATGTATACCATGTATGTGTAAGATGTGTGTGCCATGTATGTGTAAGATGTATGTACCATGTATGTGTAAGATGTGTATACCACGTATGTGTAAGATGTGTATACCATGTATGTGTAAGATGTGTATAGCATGTATGTGTAAGATGTGTGTGCCATGTATGTGTGAGATGTATGTACCATGTATGTGTAAGATGTGTATACCATGTATGTGTAAGATGTGTGTACCATGTATGTGTAAGATGTGTGTACCATGTATGTGTAAGATGTGTATACCATGTATGTGTAAGATGTGTGTACCATGTATGTGTAAGATGTATGTACCATGTATGTGTAAGATGTGTGTATCATGTATGTGTAAGATGTGTGTATCATGTATGTGTAAGATGTGTGTATCATGTATGTGTAAGATGTGTGTACCATGTATGTGTAAGATGTGTTGTACCATGTATGTGTAAGATGTGTGTATCATGTATGTGTAAGATGCGTGTATCATGTATGTGTAAGATGTGTGTATCATGTATGTGTAAGATGCGTGTATCATGTATGTGTAAGATGTGTTGTACCATGTATGTGTAAGATGTGTGTATCATGTATGTGTAAGATGCGTGTATCATGTATGTGTAAGATGCGTGTATCATGTATGTGTAAGATGTGTGTATCATGTATGTGTAAGATGTGTGTATCATGTATGTGTAAGATGTGTGTATCATGTATGTGTAAGATGTGTGTACCATGTATGTGCAAGATGTAAGATTCGTCTGTACCATGTATGTGCTCTTGAACGATTGTTGAAAGTGAATTTCCTTATAGGATAATAAAATAATTCCATTTTTATCTCTTCTTACCTTATTTATGACTAACTGACTGACAGATGTCTAGGAAAGAACATTTAACCAGTTTATCAACTGTGAACCAATCAGCTTTTGACAGAGGACATGGGAAATCTCTCTAAAGAATGCAGGTCTTCTAGTGCAAGAAGGTCCAAGCATTTATCTAGGTCAGACGTTCCCAACTGGGGGATACTTTCACCCCCATCCCCACCAATGGGGAAAGTTGGCGGTTTCTGGATTTTGTGCTTTATTTTTTTTTTTTTTTATTACTATTTTTTTTTCTTATGATCTGAGGTTGAGAATAAAATTTGAATCAGGAATATTTTGTGAAAGAACAAAAACAACTAGATCTACATGTAATTTTATTTTCATTCCAGCATTTGTGACTCAACGATCCATATTATTTTTATCTCTCTGAACTGCTGTGTTGTCAGAAAAGTAGTCTCACTCAGAAGAGAATATTATTAACCCTGGGAAAAATGAAGATTTGTTCTCTCTGTCTCTCTCTCTCTCTCTCTCTCTCTCTCTCTCTCTCTCTTCTCTCTCTCTCTCTCTTTCTCTCTCTCTCTCTCTTCCTCTCTCTCTCTCTATCTTTCTCTCTCTTACTCACTCTTTCTATTTCTCTCTCTCTTTATATCTCGCTGTCTCTGTCTCTGTCTCTCTCTCTCTCTCTTTCTGTCTCTCTCTCAGAGCTATATGACTTATTACTAATGT
This sequence comes from Onchidella celtica, assembly GCA_963931925.1. Classification (NCBI taxonomy): domain Eukaryota; kingdom Metazoa; phylum Mollusca; class Gastropoda; order Systellommatophora; family Onchidiidae; genus Onchidella; species Onchidella celtica. Next base: position 57,378,213 of record OZ007575.1, on the reverse strand, counting down.
TATCATAGCCCAACATTTCGGGTACACTTCAGTAAACTGAACAAGACAGTAAAGGGGGGTAAACTCACTGGTGAAATGTCGCCAGGCGGAAACTGCTGTACAAGAAGGCCGTGACCCGCCCATCTAGGAAACCATTTTTGTGGTCCCTGATCTTTCAGTCTTGTAAGGTTGTGCCATCCCAGCACTGAAGCCATTAGCTTGGCAAAAACGGGATGGAAAATTCCTGTGCTGTCTGTCTGTCTGTCTGTCTGTCCGTCTGTCTCTCATGTCTGTCTGTCTGTCTGTCTGTCCGTCTGTCTCTCATGTCTGTCTGTCATGTCTGTCTGTCTGTCTGTCTCTCATGTCTGTCATGTCTGTCTCTCTGTCTGTCTCTCATGTCTGTCATGTCTGTCTGTCTGTCTGTCTCTCATGTCTGTCATGTCTGTCTGTCTGTCTGTCTCTCATGTCTGTCATGTCTGTCTCTCTGTCTGTCTCTCATGTCTGTCATGTCTGTCTGTCTGTCTGTCTCTCATGTCTGTCATGTCTGTCTGTCTGTCTGTCTCTCATGTCTGTCATGTCTGTCTGTCTGTCTGTCTCTCATGTCTGTCTGTCTGTCTGTCTCTCATGTCTGTCATGTCTGTCTGTCTCTCTGTCTGTCTCTCATGTCTGTCATGTCTGTCTGTCTCTCTGTCTCTCATGTCTGTCTGTCTGTCTGTCTGTCCGTCTGTCCGGTGCTATACTTTGCCACCCACTGATGTCTAAAGTCCACGATTAATAACACGACTAGATGAAGAGAGTTTTTCCCAAAACTGGTCAGTCAAATTTTGCATGAGTAATGGCCCCTTTCAGATAGTCATTTAAAATTAGTGTAAAGCACGGTGTAAACGTTCAGTTAAAACTTGCTATGTCTAGTCTTTTTCCGAAGTTATAAGTGAAGACTTTCAAGTTGTAACTGAACACTTACACCGCGTCTTACATTAATTTTGAATGACTATCTGAAAGGGGCCATTACTCATGCAAAATTTGACTTGCCCAGGTTTGGAAAAATTCTCTTTATATGAATAATTTACTCGATAAAACCATAATAAGTATTTTTCCCCAGTTTCTCACAGGCTGAACCATTAAGGCAGCCTTGAAATCCAAGTGGAAACAAAGTCACCCAGGCCATGTAACAGATGATGCGATACACTTGCTCGGCAGAAAGGAGCAAACTGTAATCTATAGGCCAAGAACTGGACATAACAGACTCCGACAGCATCTTTACAAAAAATTCAGCGTTGGAGAAACTGAGACATGCCCATGTGGAAATTCCCCAGAGAATGCAGAACATGTCCTCCAACAATGCCCCCTTTACAGACAACAGAGGGAAGACAGCTGGCCCCCGAGGTGCGGCACTACACACTAAGCGGGACAGCAGAGGATCTCAGGAGCACAGCGTCCTTCAGAAAGGCTACCGGCCTCCTGATATAAAGAGTCTGACACGAAGAACGTAGAAGGAGAACAAGAAGAATAGGCTGAACATTCTTGTCTTTTCGTTCCTCCCGGGAGCAGTTTAAACTGACCTATATTAGGGTATGGCAGTCTTAATACAACTGGGAAGAAAGCAAGTTGTGTTCACTGGTCAGCTAGAGCTTTCTGTGGGACATGTCACGGTCACCTAACAACAACCAGTTTGATAACTGGACAGATAAGACTATTTTATATTGTCCTTTTTCCTGTCGTATTCTTAAATGTGAAATGTGTATTGATGAAGATATGAGAAGTCAGCAACAGTGAAGTATCCAGGCTGATCGTGGAAGGTGCAAAGTTACCATTATCTTGCTGACGTGAGAACGAGGGAGAGAGATAGACAGACAGACTTTGTGTGAGAGAAAGGTGGGCGCGGAAGGGAGGAAGGTACATAGAGATATAAATTATTTTGTATTGAAATGAAGTCAGTGCAGCACGTGTTTGAGAGCAACCATCTTTTTTTTTAATATGGGAGTCGTGGACTCCGGTCGTGGATGTAGAAGAGATTTTTAGAACCAGACAGACAGACAGATAAACAGACAGACGAACTAATAGACAGCAGAGACCACAAGATAGACAGATAGACAGGCAAACAGATTGGCTGTCGGGCAGTCAGACAAAAATAGACCGACAGACAGACAGACGGAGATGAGAGCACAGATTTATCCTGGGCAATGCCAAGTACATTTTCTGGTGGGGAACAAAAAAAAAAAAACGTTCACTGGACGGAGGAATCGAACCTTGAGTCCTGTTGCGATCAGTCCTAGACGCTCTCACCACTTGTTGTGTCCGCATGTACCCACAGGTCACCTCTAGCCTGTTCTCCTATCTGACCCCCTCAACACAACGACATCATTATTAGCCATGCTTGCCAACATCATCATCATCATTAATTTCACCATCATCACCGTTATCATCATCAACATTTTCACCATCACCATCATCATCGTCATGACCAAGGCCAAAATCACCACCGCCTCATTCAACACAACTACATCACCACCAACATCCACCAACATCTATATTATTAACTCGAGTTGTACGACGCAAATTTTACTCTACGTGTGTTATATTGCAGGTCTCTTCACCTGAGTGACGTTTGTACAGACATAAAAACAACCACGAATATTGCAGGTTTATTCAACCCCGTCACTTTTATATTGGAGAATATTGTTTTGCCTCAGATTAGAAGTTTGTGATATGGGAGCACTTTATTTCTTATTTTTATGAGCCTTTGCCGTACTACTGGCTTTAATCAGTCACATCTGCCAGTGTTTTTGTTTGTTTGATTGTTTGTTCCCAATGCTGTCCTGTCTCAGCCAGTCAAAAGAATGCTCCAGTAATGGTGCAGGGTTGAAGGATTAGCAATAGGCACGTGCAATGCTGGTAATAGGCTCAGGACGGATGGGATATATAGGCCCCTCCACCCCCCACCCCTTGCATTCTTTTGGGGGGGGGGGGAGGTACTTTTTGTATTTTGAGTACTTCTTCAGTCCAATTTGGGAAATTTGCCTTCGTGTCATCCGAGACACAGAACCGAGACAAAGCAATTCGTCACCTTCCGTCGATCGACTTTCACGCGTGCCATCCATGTCAACAATACAACAGTGCGCACCACACCCCTTCACAACTGAGCGAGAAAGAGTAGTACTCACCGTACTTATACGCGAGCAATTGGTGGACACACAGTGTGACAAGGAATGGGTCGTCTCGGTATTCTGTATCTCGGGTGTCATTGCAGGCCAGTTACAACTGGAGCAGACACGTCGTCGCCATAGTGCTGCGGCGTTGTTGTTGTTGTTTTTTTGTGAGGGGGTGGAAGGGTGGTAGGGATTAGTTGTTGATGTTGTTGTTGTTTTGTTTTTTTTTATTTTGCCCGGGCAACAACCTTGTTCGGTCTCCTCTTCTCGATTTCCAACTTCCAAGGTATCTTTAACGTGCTCAACGTGCACACGTGCAATCCAAGTTTTTCTTCCATACCTGAGAGGGCTAGATGCTCGATCCTACAACCATAGAATCAGGGACAGAAAAACATATTTTAAAAATCCCCACATTTCAACATGCCTGCGCCGACTGGGACCGAACTCGGTACCTTCGGCATGGGAGGAGAGCGCCTTGCCTGTAGACCAAAGTAATTACTGCTGGACATTCATTAATCTACATTTCACCTGTATTAATTTAATACTATGAATCTCCTTTATTGTGTGAATATTTTCTGCTAAAGGGCCCAAACCCAAACGTCTGCCGGTCTCTCTTTTCAATATCAATATTCTTTACCATGGCCTTTCCACCTCCCATCACCTCCTTCTGCCTCTGCCAGCGGGAGTAGCCCATTCCCCTCAAAATCGTTGGCCCACCCACATCGACCGCCCCCCCCCCCCGGTCTAATCTGATTGCCAGTCCGGCTTCAAACTCCGTAGGCAGACCAGAGTAATTCTTCCCTTGGCAGTTGAAATAATAATAATAATAAATAACATTTATACAGCACTTCTTCCTACAATCTAGCCCTAAGATGTGTGCCATGTTTTATCCAGGTTCCCTGGCCCATGGTTACTCCATGTAATAAGTCTGGCATTGAGTTAAACATGTTTCTGTATTGACACGTAAGATATGTGTGTACCATGTATGTGCTGTTAGACGTTCTGTGGAAGTGAATTTCTCTCCTAGGATAATAAAGTGATTTTTACCTTATCTTATCGTGTCTTGTCTTATCCTTTCTTGTATTGTTTTATCTTATCGTGCCTTGTCTTATCCTTTCTTGTATTGTTTTATCTTATCGTATCTTGTCTTATCCTTTCTTGTATTGTTTTATCTTATCGTGTCTTGTATTATCCTTTCTTGTATTGTTTTATCCTATCGTGTCTTGTCTTATATTATCTTATCTAAGAGTTTTACGTTCATTCTAACAACTAATGATCAATTCATCAATACAAACAACATACCACAGCACATGACAACAATCAGAAACAACTGGGGACACCGTGGTACATGGTCTAGAGGCAGGGCGCTCGCCTTCCATGCCGTAGGCACCGGGTTTGAATCCCGGTCGGTGCAGGCATGTCGGAAATTCGGGATTTTCCTCATATTTTCCAACCCTGATCTTATGGTAGGTAGGATCAAGCACCTAGTCTTCTCGGGCAAGAACGAAAAACTCGGAGGGCCCGTGTACACGTTGCGCATGTTAAAGATACCTAGGCAGTTGGAAATCATGAAGAGCAGGTCGAACAAGGCCGCTGCCAGGACAAACTTCTAAAAAAAACGAATCCCTTGCACAACAAGAAAAATGAGGACAAGAAAGATGAGGTGTAAATGCCAAGGGCAGAGAACCCTCTTAAATAAACACACCAGAAACAACTGTGGCTGCATTCCATCGCTTGAAAAAGGTTTTTGGATGTGTCTTGAAAATGTCAGTGTATTGTACGTCTCATACGTTCTGCGGCCGTGAATTCCAGATCTTGGGTAAACAGGGCTCAGAAATTCATTCAGAAACCATTCAGAGTAACAAGACACACACACACACCGCATTGCTTTCCTGCCAGGTTTATTCAAGGACCTCGCCAGTGTCACGAAAACGTTCCACTGGACATCAGTAGATGGAATATCTGTTGTCCTCAAGACGTAGCATTCTGTTGACCATGCGGAGAACTCTGTCTAAGCACTGTTCTCTGGTTAAGCCATCGTGACAAGACGGCCTGTAGTTCCTCACTGTGCGTGCCTGTCTAGAGGCCACGGTTTCCACAGGTAACGCAGCACTGGCAGCCACATCGCCAGAACCTGGACAAAATAAGAAAAGTAAACAAATAATTTAATAAACCTGGATTAGAAAGAAAAGGGGGGCCGTTGGTCTAGAGGTAAAGTGCTCGCCTCCCATGTCCAAGGTACCGGGTTCGATCCCTGGTCGGTGCAAGCTTGTTAGAATTTGAGGGAAAAATTCCTGTCCTGATCCTATGGTAGGTACGATCGAGCACCTAGACTTCACGGATAAGAATGAAAAACTGGGAGGGCCCGTGTGTATGTTGAGCACGTTAAATATACCCTGGCAGTTGGAAATCGAGAAGAGCAGGCCGAACAAGGCGCTGCCTGAGCAAAAATTAAAAACAAAACAAAACACGCAAACGCACACAAAAAACAAACAACCAAAAAAACTAATACCTAACACCAGAAACATAAAAAAAACAATAACAACCAGAAAGCTGAGGTGGAAATGCCAAGGGCAGACAACCTCCTCAATTAAAGACTTAAAACCAAAGAGAAAGGGGGAAAAAGCTGAAACTACTTGTCCTGACGCTGGAAATTTGGTTACACTCCATTATCATAACTACTTCACATACGTGGTTCTGCCATATTCTGTCTATCGTAATGCTCTGATCTGACCGTTATTGTCTCCACGTGCTTTCTTCAACCTCAAACTCAAAACTTTAACTCACACATGGACACTAACACGTGCAAAGGTCACTGCCCGGGCGAGTGATTTTTTTCCGTACGAGCTTTAGCAAATTCAGGAACGGAGCAGCAACACACCCCCAAAAACAGGTCATCGGCTATGGGATTTCTCGTCCTATCGAACACTGCCATGAATCCTGCAATCTCTGGATTGTGCCTGATTATGACTCTAAACGTCACCGAAAATCGCTGGGATGTGTTGGAGCTGTCCTGTGTTTGGGTGTGTGTTGCTGCCCCGCTCCTGAATTTGCTCAAGCTCGTAGGGGAAAAAATCACGCTGCCCAGGCAAAATTATTGAATAAAAAAAACAACAACCCAAAACAAGAAAATTGAGGTGTAAATGCCAAGACCAGAGAACCTCCTAAACTGAAGAGCTAAATAACAGCTTCGCGTCCGCCTATAATATTATGCAGCAATTTGTCTGTTCACACTCCACGCTTGCATATTCAACACTGGCATGCACACACCAAACGTACATGCCTGAGCTCGTGCCAGTAGAGATATCAAATCATATGTCAGGAGGAGACACAACTGAGGAGGACTGCAGACGGCGGAAATGATTTACCTTATTGCAGAGACTAACTTGCCCAGATCTGACTTCCAAGTACAATTAATGAACCTCTAGGGCCTAAGCCGGACAACGGAAGATCTTCAGAGGAAGAGTAAATCGTGACACAAACTGCCCTTTTGAGGGTTAACAAAAAGCGCGTTTAAGGGCTCAGATGACGACGTGACACCATGGCTGACAAACAAAACCCAACAAGACGAGAAACCAGACAAAAAACATCAACAAAAAACAAAAAGTGAACTGGAAATGCCCAAGGGGTACCGTGCAACTCTTTAAATGTATTATTGCAGTTTGCAGTTTTCTAGCAACACTGTACACATTCTGACAGATCACGGGGTGAAGGAATGCCCCAGACACCAGATTTATGTGCTTAAATATACTCAAGATTACTCCAGCTCTGGAAAACTATTTATAAAAGACGTGTTTTTTATGACCCGGTTCTAAGCTCGGGATTCAGCAATGATCGCGCAAAGTCTGAATACTGCGCGTATTACGGGTGGAAATAAGATTCAAACTTTGACCATTGAAACTTCCAACGAAAGACGAAATGCACTCCGAAATTTCGTACGAGCACAAGTTCTGTGACGACATATGAAACAATTATTAAGTACTGGCTGGACTAAGGGAAAATAACCACGATGGTAGTTTTCTTTTTCGTATGATTTTCAGGTTCTCTTTATGACAACTTTGAAAACAGACATTTCAGCCCCTTTTGAACAGTCTACTAATTCTTCTGATTTTAATGTGAACATTAATTTCTTTAGGACAAACTCCGTTTTTCTAATCACTCCTGGGAGAAGTGATAGGGATCTGCAATAGGAATTTGCTCTCGACGAATTAGATAAAAACAGGGTTGGGGGAGGGGGGGGGGGAGTGGACAGAGAAAGACGGCAGTCACTTGAAGTCTCTAGACGTCGAGTTGATTTGAACTGCCAATACCGCATTTAATCGGATTAGCCTGGGTGGACCTATAATGTGCGATGTTCTATGGAGAACGTGCTTTGTCAGTGAGTACAACTACTTTCCCGACACTCCCACGTTTTCTCCAGCCCTGGTGCTCGGTATGTCTTGTAAAGCTTCTCTCCCCTACTCGTAAATTCGTGTTTCGTTTGAAAAAACACAAACCTATGACGTCAGCGGTCACCGACATCTATTATGATCGCACTGGTACGGCATTCACGATCTCTGACGGCACTGGGAAATTAAATCATTAATTTAAAAAAGTAAGCCTGTTAATGTACAGTCTGTGAGCCCTCGGCGACATTTTGTACGAGGTTCTAGATACGACTTGGTAAAACGGTTAGACGGAAGTTAGCATTAGTCCAGAGATTTGTGAATGAAAGTCGGATGTTATCGGTGGTTTTTCAGAGCTAAAAGCTTTTTCCTCTGACGCATTCAATCTAAAGATGGAGAGGGGATAGATAAATAGACATGTCAGTAAGGAAAAAAGTTGAGTCGGTCCACCCACACCAAACTACGTCATGATCCAGTCCAAACCGGCGCAGCCTTACGAATAATAATAAGAAGAAAAAAACGTCTTTCTGATGTGATCAGCATGTCCGTAGTTATTTTGTCCAACCTGGGAACTCATTTCAGAAATTTCACTTGCTGTGTATTAAATAAACTTTAACCTAATCTTTTGCCGTAATATGATTGTTTAGCTGCCATGGACATATTAATGAAGACTTTGGCCTGGTTTTTACTACAATTGCATTTTCATTAACTTGATGTGTGGTAGACAACCTTGCCACAACAGAACAGTCATGAGAAAACGTCATGAACAACTGGGCAGTGTAGAGACAGTGGTGGATCTACATTTTTGACACCCTGAAACTTGAACTGTTATGGGGATCTTTTTGCAACCAGCAACAATAGGGCAACATCCAACATTCACTCATTCAAAAGTTTCATCAGGCCCTTCTGGGATTAGGGGCTATGAAGGGTAAACTTCATTCCTTTCATAGTAGATCCAGATCCGCCATTATCTGGTGGGTCAGCGACGCTTTCGGTTTCATATCTCTTTCTGTTCGCTTCCGGTTTAGCCAAATGACGTCAGTCTCGACGAGAAGCGAAAAGGAGACAAAAAAAGGATTTTTTTTTTTTGTCTTTTTTTGCTGAAATCTCGGCTCTTCGGCGAGTCGAGACTGACGTCATTCAGCAAGATCACTGGTGAAAGCGAAAAGAAATCGTCGCCTGTATCTTTCTCTGTTTGTGTTTGGTTAATGTCATTTTGTGTCTTCCGTCTACTTTTTTTTATTTACTTACTAACCATCTGGAACAACCGCGGTTGTGAACAATCTTTTCAGACAAAATGTAGCAGCAAATTTTTGTTTGACAGTAGCGTTTTATCTGGTGATGCACAGTCGCAGTTAATACGTTTTTGACTTTCTTTAAGTTCTTTGTAGGTAGGTCAGTTTATCAATCGAACAAGCAATATTACTATGAAATTCCAATCAGTCATTCAGTCATCTGATTTGCTTATTCACTCATCCGTTCAGTTCATCAGTCATCCCCCAGTCAAGACCATGACTTGAACAGCTGATAATATGATCAAAAACAGACGCCAAGTTACAGTAGACAAGTAGACATTATTTCAGTGGGTTTTCCCCAACGTTTTCCGCCAGTCTTTCGTGAGATATCCTAGTCACTGATGCTGTAATCATTCACGTTTGTATCGGCCGATATGGTATATCATAAATCTCCGAATATAATTTACGTTTTGACGATTTGTTCGGAGTGGAATCGAAAGGTTTATAATGGTAAAAGAACCAAAACCCTCAAACGTGAATGTAAGGAATCCCGTGTTGGGAAAGCTGCGGTCAGTTCATGGCAAGTCTTTTCTCCTTTTGTCACGGGTGATTGGCGGACGCTTCTGGTAGGTTCTCCATCCATCTGTCATTCTCTTACATTATTCTGTCTGTCTGTCTGTCTGTCTTGCTTCTTCTCCACACAAAATGACTGTTATCATATCGACATCTTTTCTCTAAACTCAAATCTCAAACTCAAGAGTTCTTATTCTGTCTGATGCACCCAAACAGTTTGGATCCAACAAACAAATCTATTTATTTCTACACCGGCAAAAAAAACCCAGAAAAAATCAGACATTATAGCCAACACTATTGTATTATAAAAACGCCCGACCAAAGACCACAGTAATTAGCTGTCACTGAATTTAATGATCTTGTCTCTTGTCTCACAAATAGTTTCCCCTTCTGTAGGGCAGAAATTCTTGCCTCAACGTCAGTTTTGTTAGCCATTGTTCTCTACCTTGGTATGCTGTCACAGCCACTGACTATGTGCGATAATGTAACTATCATGACAGCAAACCCAGTAGGTTTTTTCTGTTGCAGCAATGATACCTCGCATAATAGTATTTTTAGTTGCAGTAAAAAAAAAAAGAAAATGAAAATCTTCAAGTTCGATATTTTTTACGGGTAGAAAGTTATTAAGGAATCACTCCTAAATTAGCCCTAATGTCACGTAGACTTTTATAATGTAAGTCAGGAATTTCTCTGGGTAGATCAGCCAACCGTACGAAAATTGGCTGTACAGAGTTTGTTGGGGAAAATGCATTTCTAAAGCCCCGCGGCTATGAATAAAATAATTATTGTAACAGAAAACAACAACAAACAAACAAACAAACAAACAAACAAACAAACAAACAAAAACCCCATACACAGAGAAAATGTGTCGGTCGCTGCCAGACTTGAAGCAAAAGTCAAAACTGGGAGAAAGGAAACAGTTGAACACTCTATGTTGCAAAGCTTTGATTAAGAACTAATACAGAAACGACACAGTGAAACACACAGGAAGATGAAACAAAAACCAAGTCTTGGGTCAAAGTGACCTCCTTCAAAATAGAACAATTGACACAAACTGGCGATGCACATAATAATTTCCTGATGTCACGAAACTTGCATTTTGGGTGAGATGCAACTTCACCAGACTGATTCTCTGATTCACTGACGATCGTGTTGGATGTTATTAAAATTTATCTTGCACCCCTGATATTTGCAGACTAAGATTCATTATTAAGGTGAACCGGAGATATCCTAACACATATTGTTGTAAATATTTTTTATTAATTTGTTTGCTTTATCACTGAGTGTATTTTAGATCCAGACCCATATCAAAATTAGGTGGAAGGACCGAAGTGTTGACATCTGGCTGACACCAAACTTTTTACTTTCGGTATCATGATTGTGATGAGTATGACTGTGTTGATTCTCCCATCCCACTGTTGACCAAGGCAGATGTAAAAAATGCTTAAAGTCTTTAATGGACACGAACGCGAATCTCGAATTATATTCAAGGGAGAACGTTTCAGCTTTACAATTTGCAATTTATACAACCCAAAAAAGAAACGCACAAACCAAATAATGATTTCATAATACCTGGATTTTTGGAAACTAGACCAACATGTTGTACGGATATGGACAGTGCATATCCGTACAACCCACACAATTCGATGACGTAGAACACACACCGGAATACTACATTACTGACCTTGTTAATTTGCATAGTTTTTTTTTAAAAATATGAATCGGCTTAGTAGCAAAACAATCCGACTTCTGCTCGGAGATTGCTTGATCTGCGCTCGTACGTCGATCACCAATGGCTACCGCAACCCCTTTTCGCCTGATTAGTCAGTCTGACTACCGCCCATTGATACAAACTGACTAGACCCTCACGCCCCCAGGTCCATCTGACTATTCCATGTGTTGTCACTTTAAATTCGTGAACACCGTATCAAGTTTTGTTTCAGCAAACCTTCACCGTTCGCGCTTTTTGGTAAACATGTTGTACGGATATGCACTGTCCATATCCCTACAACATGTTGTACGGATCATACACTTCCATTGAGATAATTTAAATTTCGACCCATTATTTCCGGTTGTGACAGCGTATGTAAAAAGTACTTTTTTTCACTCTCCCTCATTGACGGTTTGGAGTTGAAAAGAGATTTTTGGCGTGTGCGTTCAGCATATCCACTACTTGTATTAGTTTTTGGCTTACTCAGACCGTTCCTCTCTCTCCGATTTTACTCTCATAACGTGGTTCGATTGACACATGATCAGCGAAATATTACTATTGGCAATCTGCTGGTGGAGTGGTCAGTTAATCCTGTAGCAAGGGGTTTGGGGGTCCATTCATAGGACTACAGTCAGAAAACTTCAAGAGCGATTTCGTGCCACTGAAACTGTTGCTGATCGCCCAGGGACAGGACGACCAAGGAGGACAACTGCAGCCCATGATGGACTTATTGTGCGACAACACGTCATGGAACCGTTTTGAACGGCATCTCAGACTGTTACCAACTTGGTGCCAATTTGTTACTGATTCCGTGGGTGGGCACGTAGCTATTGACCCCCAGTCTGACCATTTGGAATTACGTCCCTTGGATGTGCAATGATTCTTATCTATTTGATTACAAAGTTTAGCATTACATGCACAAATGAAGTGCCTAGATCAGTGTACCAAATTTCTAAGAAATACGTCAACAGCATATACAGTTTCAATGTTTATTTTCAGAAGTGGATTTCTTTTCTTTTTGGAGGGGGGAGGGGGGGGGGTCAGTATACTACATTAAACATCGTTACCGGCTTGCCAAGTTACGATCAATTGATCTCATGCAAAATGGTGAAAGATGATCAAAATTGGTGACGTATTCCTGTTGTGTCGCTTCAGGTAGTATCTCTATTCTTTGGGGGGGGGGGGGGGGGGGAACAGCCTTTTCCCTAAGGAATTTCTTGAATTACTAGCTGGCTACCCGGACTTAAACAGGATAAATTAGAGTTCTGGACGATTAAAATGAATCTGTTTCATCTTGGCAGTTTCTTCGGGGTTAGTTTTTGTTTTTGTTGGTTTTTGGTGGTGTTTTTTATTTACCAACCTGCAAACCCACAATTATATCTCTCTTTTTTTCTTTTTGGACTGCAAAGCTTTTCATATTCTTCAGTCTTACTACAAATTTCATGCGCCCCAGAGCACTACGCACACATTTCTGAGAAGGAAAACTGCGCGCACGGAATTGAACGCCTATTAATACATCCATTCCGGTGCGATGGGCTTACTACAGGGAGTCAAAACAAAGATCATTGTATTGTACATTTTTACAACTTTTTATTCAAAAATACCTGAAACTTGGATCAACACAATCGGTCGATACAAAAGCGACTGGACTTGATTAGTTGACACGTAAGAAGATTAATTTTATAATTTTCGAAAATGTCATTTAGGCTGTAGAGTCGAGCAAAAAAAAAAAGGCCAACATTGCTCTACAATGAATTACTCCCGCCACTATTTTTTTTATGGAAGCGCATATCCGTACAACGCACACAATTCGATGACGTAGAACACACACCGGAATACTACATTACTGACCTTGTTAATTTGCATAGTTTTTAAAAATATGAATCCGCTTAGTTGCAAAACAATCCGACTTCTTCTCGGAGATTGCGTGATCTGCGCTAATAATAATTATACTTGAGTGTACGTCGATCACCAATGGCCACCCCAACCCCTTTTCGCCTGATTAGTCAATCTGACTACCGCCCATTGATACAAACTGACTAGACCCTCACACCCCCAGGTCCATCTGACTATACCATTTTTTGTCACTTTAAATTCGTGAACACCATACCAAGTTTTGTTTTAGCAAACCTTGACCAGTCGCACTTTTTGGTAAACATGTTGTACGGATATGCACTGTCCATATCCATACAACGTGTTGTGCGGATATACACTTCCTTTTTTTATAATGTCTATATTAACTAGCTGTGGTCCCCGGCCCTGCCCGGGATAAATCGGTTTGAATATTGGTTTCAGTTCTGGGTGGTTATTATGGACCTGCTTCATCTGGCCTGTTCCTATTTGTTCATTTTATTTTTGTTTGTTTGTTTTTAAATAAGTCTTACTGCTCTGCCTTCGTGAGTTGACACCCTGCGCATCCCGTACAACTGCATGATTTGCGCACGGGTTAGTGTGTTTGATAGTGAACACATCGCAGGAAGTGATAACGGAACCTTAAAATGGCGAACCATGACTCGAAATAGATCTAAATGATGGCGAAACAATAAATTTCCAATAAAAAAAATTACACCGATTTCAGACTTCTATTAAAAACTGTGCACTCTTACATCCATTCTGATGTACCATATAAAATTTGAAGTCTGAGTGTTGAGTGGTTCAGAAGCCTTTTGCAACGAAAAATCTCAAGTCCAGAAATATATATCTATATTAATAAAAGTGAAACCTTACGACAATTGCAGCGCGTTTTTCGCTACTCCTCCGTTAAAGCTGATTCGGTGGCCCTCAGATTTTATCTTAGTATAGACCGTGGTTGTGTCCCCGGCACAGAAAATAAAAAAATAATTAACAACTCGCAGAACGTTTGTATTAGTTTCTAGGTTGCGACACATTGGCGTTCGGTCTATTTTTTCGGCAAATTGATGTAACTAAGATTGGTTCCGGTATAGACTGTATCACACTCACAAAACAACTTCCGGTTAGGACTGGTTTGAATGATGAGATTGAGTTCTAAGACTATCAAGTATAAAACTTTGTGTTCTCAATGTGCCTAGACTGGGAAAAAGAAAGGGTCTGGAATTGGGAGATTGACGCTGCAGGGCCAAAAGTACAGGTTTGTGTTTTCAATATCATTCCTAGGAAAATATCATAATATTTCTTTTCCATTAACACTTGACGTTATCACTTCCTGCGATGTGCAAACAAACTAACCGTGCGCAAATCGTAGCCATTTGACGGATGCTGGCGGGACGTGCAGGACGTCAACGCGCAAAAGGAGAGCAGTAAAACGTATTTAAAAACAAACAAACAAAAATAAAATAAAGGAACAGGCAAAATGAAGCAGGTCCATAATAATCACCCAGAACTGAAACTGATAAATCGATTTATCCCGGGCAGGGCCGGAAACTCAGCTAGTGATTATTATAAAAGTGAACTTTGGAGGCTATGTTAGCCTACTCATCAGTTAATACTTAACCCACACGCTTCAAATTTTACAGACGTCCACATTATCTACATACCCAGGTTTTCGTCACGTAAAACATACGAAAACTTCTGTCCCCGAATTTATCAAAATAGATTTTTTCAGTCATTCTATTTTAATTCAACATTTTGAGTGAACCGGAAGAATGATACCATTTTGACGCTCCGACTGAACGCCGAAGTTTGGTTCCGCACCAAGAAACGAAACCGTTCGTAGAACGGGTAATTAAAAAAATAATTCTGTGTGAAATTGTGGTGTAACAGTAAGTTCTATTAGTCATAGCATGGAATCCAAATGCCGTTTTACTGTAGCCTAGATCTAGATATACGGTTGTGATTAGTACATGGACAATTTGTAAGATATATCTTGCGCGGGTCGGCTAGTAAGATATTATACAAGTCTTGTATTGTGAATATCCTACTCGCCCCCTCAAAGGCAAAGACTGTCATGAACTCGCGCTGATTTGATCACTGAGCAGTGTGCTAGCGAACGCATCGGCAGG
This sequence comes from Onchidella celtica, assembly GCA_963931925.1. Lineage (NCBI taxonomy): Eukaryota > Metazoa > Mollusca > Gastropoda > Systellommatophora > Onchidiidae > Onchidella > Onchidella celtica. The sequence goes on along the minus strand of OZ007575.1, from coordinate 57,363,201 downwards.
AAGTAGTGACGTCATGGGCTCAAATGTTCGTGATAATTTAAAAAATCGGGGGCATATCTGCAGGGACACAAAGCAAATTTAAACATAATACTTTCCTTCCATTTCAAATCTTTAAACTTCAAAAAGAACCTTCTGCGGGCGAAAAGGAAAGAATCTACAGTACCAGATTTCACGCAAATCCCAGTTGTATGATCCCCGTTTGGTCTAGTTAAAAATCCCGCGAGGGTTTTCTTTTTTTTTTTTATAATAGATTTCAATCTCGCCCGAATAGCGAGTGCAACTCAAGATACTAGATCCAATAAGATGAGACCGTCTAGCGCGTTTAGCGTGCACAGATTTGGCACCGCCACCTAGCGGCCAATGCGCGGAAGTCATGAACAATGACATATTTTACATAGCCAGATATGAAAACAATTGGATCTTACCCGCCGTTCAGCTATGGCTGTAGGCCTTTACTGACGTCACTTATTTTGCAGTTATAACCTCAATCGCTTTGGGAAAACTCCGGCTTTTCTTTTTTATTTTAGCTTCAGTAATGCTGTCACAAATTGGCATCATTAATTCATCATTATATCAAGCATTCTTTTCATGCTGGGAGCCATGCCCCCCCCCCCTCCCACCAGCGCACAAATTTCACATTTTTTTTTAGAGGTGCAAAGAAGGAGGTGTCTCATCTCATCTTATCGCATGTTGTGTCTTTGGTGCAACTCACCCGCGTGTCGACGTCCAGAACTCACCTGGGTTTTGCCGTCTGAAGTAAGGAAACCATTTAGGGCGAAGTATAACAGATAAAGCACATTGTGAGGTCAGCAGGAGGGCCGTGAACAGGAGGAGATGGATAGATGCCATTTAGTTGCTGCAATGACTGCTAGGGTCTCTCAAGATGATTTCCAAATTTTCCTGCAACCAAAAAAAATGTCTCTGTAAATTAATTGGAGACATTGGAAAAGCTGTGGGTTTTTGAAAATAAATAATAATCGGAATAAAACCATGCGTCAAACAAAGAAGTAAATACAAGAATCAATCAATGAATCAACAGCTACAAAAATCTTTATTTCTACAATACATGATATTGGCTAATACAACAACAAGGTACCAGCACAGAGATACATCCAATGCTTAACCATTATAGTAGACAGTGAAATCATGTCAAAATATCTACACACGGTGCCTTCTTCATCGTAGTCTCCAAAATCTATAGGATCCTGACTGTTACCGCGCTTACGCTTAGATATTTGGTCAAAACATTGGACACACAAACTTTTAACTTAGTTAGATCACACTTAAATAAAAAATAAAACATTTACGCAATATTTCCCCTACATGTCCAATGAAGCGCGGGGCAGGGGCGAAATCTGAAATTTATATCATTCATCCAATAAACACAGCACCATTTCTCTCGATTTCAAAAATTTGAAATGCTGTCTAAAATGTCTTATGCTGCAAATGTATAATTATATCCCGCTTTGAGCCATTTGGTATAGTAGGAAAAACAGAAGGTTCAAAATGATCAGGACAACTGAGAGGGCTGAAGACTACTAGGAAAGTGCGCCAGACTGAATACACCAAAGATCCGTACAATGTTGAGGTTTATAACAATGTTACATTCTGTACATAATGACCTCGCTTTATGATACCAGTACTTAGTAGATTATCTTAAACATGTTTTGTACACTTTAGATAACCAATACACAATTTTACTATCACTCAGGAAGAAGACAATCATATTATGTTTGTCAGTTTGATAGTTTTGGAATAACTTTAGAAAAACGTCGAATCTTCAGAATCTTCGAACATCTGGAATTCGCTGCCTAAAAATTTACGAGATACACCGAACACTGAAATCTGTAGGAAACGTCTGAAAATCTGACCTCGGGGTCAAATTGGGTTTAAGGCTACCAGAGGTATCTATGTCAACCCATACATCAACTGTGTGAAGGATTTTGTTGAATACGATCTATAAACGTGTCAAAATCGTATTTTTTTAGGGCCATCCTGAAGTAAAAATTTGGAAAAATCGTTCCGATTCAGCCCCTTTTTGTCGAGGAAGAACAAAATAAAAAGCAAAGTACCACATACCAATTTGTCCGTTTTTCGATGCTCTTTCTATTAAGGGCTAGTGCGCATGAAAAGAAACAGTCTCTTGGCCGTTGAAGGACGTGCGCATGTTGCTGTCAGCTGAAAACCTTTTGTTCTTGAACTGAACCGTTTTTTCTGTGATTTTCTTCCTTTATTCCACATATTATTTGACCTCCCTGTGATATTTTACCAATAATTTATTATCTCTAATTTCATACTGTGCAATAGTTTTTCACATTTGATGGTGTTTTAGCAAGTATTAAAGTTTTAGCAAGTATTAAAGTTTTAGCAAGTATTAAAGTTTTAGCAAGTATTAAAGTTTTAGCAAGTATTAAAGTTTTAGCAAGTATTAAGAGACTTTTTTTTTTCAAGTTGTCGTGGTTGTGTTGGTGTTGTTACGGTAAGCAAGATGGCGGCGCCCAGTCAGAGAAGAGAGAAAGAGATAGCGGAGATGTTGAACGGTTCGAAGGAGACCGGCCTGGGAGTTTTGATGGATGATGATGATGTGATGGACGTCATTGAAGACTGCTTTTGTGGGAGGGATGAGAGCAGTGACGAGGAAGATGGACTGGAGGAATCTTCTAGATCAAGAACTTTAAACTCGATTTTCTCTGTTTTGTATTTTTCTGTTTTCGTCACTTAACATGGTCATAACTGCGTTAATAATAAAGATATTGCCAAATTCAAGTTGCATGTTGTTCAGGAATGTCTCCTCTTCATTTCTATGCATTTAACTCAAAATCCATGATTTTTGCATATCACCTCACATTTTTGTTTATGTACCTACGAGTCAAGAACCAGCGTGAACCTATTACAAAATGTATGAGGCCAACACTCATATCGATTACTGTATATCTCAATCCACCTAGCTCGGATTTCTAAACCTCCTACAGTGGGCAAAAAAAAAGTGATTAAACAGTGGCTCACAAATGCTCAAGAAATGAATCGAGTGATTGAAAATGAAGACCTTGGTGCTAAAAATACGTAAGTCATATTTTGTAAAATTTGAAATTGTTGGTAGGTGAATGTGTTCTATTGATTCCTAAGTCCACGGCCTGGGTATTGGCAATAAAGTATGAACTACCTCGTCGTTGCAGTGTAGATTTCATTTCGGTCAGATTTAGCACACAAAAAGTGCTCAAGTCCTTAACAGCAACGCTAGAAGCTAAGAACGCCCAAGTCCTTTTATAGTATAAATTACGGAAGTCACAAAAAAAAAACAATCACAAAAAGTACGTAAGTCCCAAAGACAAGTGGAAGAAATGCCTTGAACTAAATAAATAAATCACATTTACGATATCATTGATGAGATAAATACTATAATACTAATCAGTAAAGTGATATACGGCGAATCAATTAATTTCAAATTTGCATTTGAGAAGAAAGGAAAACAAGAAAAAAAGTATCTTAAACTACGTTATGGATAAATAAACACATCATAATAAATTTGAATGAATACAGCTGATTAGTCAGTGTCACACAATCAAAGCAGATGATTAGAATTAATTACTCATTACTTTTTTAAAGTGCAAAGCTCACAGAGCCTATTTAAAATGGGAATTAAACACTGCAAAAATATAAGTGTATATTATTATTATGACTGTGATTATTGTATCATTGTGATCATTATCGAAAGGCTACCAGAGAGGACACTAAAAAGAAAATACACAAATAATATTAACTACACAATTAATGACGTGCTACGGAAATGCCAAGTCTCTCAAACATGTTCTAATCCATGATCTATGGTAGTTTTTATCTCACATCGTTCCCTCAATCCCTCCCCCCCCCCCCTTCCCCCCCCCCTTTAAATTTTCATTTTCTCTCCATGCAGATGAGTGCAAACATTGGGCTATTTTTTAAAAATGAGCTGCAAGGCATACATTTGAATTTTTTACGAAAATTATCATTCTAACATTTACAAACACTTTGATAAATAGATAAATAAATAGGCAAATACATAAACAAATAAATAAATAAATGAATAAGTAAATGAATGAAGAAAAATTTTAATGAATAAAGAAATCAATATATTAACAAATAAATGAACGGACAAATAAATAAATGCCTGATGTTTGGAATCTGTATATCTCTAAATGTTAATTAAAAAGTAAGCACTGATTTTGAAGGGGGCATAATAAATTATCTTTCACAGGAGTTACGCGACTTTCATGAGAAAAGTCATCAAAATTCAGGGATTACCACATTCTATTGTCTTCAAGACTGATGAGCAGACATATGACCAGAACACCTACCTGGTTTTTGCAGCTCAGCTGATCACTTGAAACAAATCTGTGGTTCGCGCAACTGAAACTTCCGATCAAATTCCAATAATAATTAATTGTATGAGTCTGTCAAGCAGGTTTCACTTCAAGATTTCGATTTAATTTCAACATACAATTTCAGTTTACTGCATCAGAAAAAGCCAAGCATTTATGAACTTTTGGATGGCTTCTTGTTCAGAAATTGTCATTTTCTAATAGTAATAACTGTGTAATGTCCAGAATAATTATTGGCAATTCAAAAACTACTGGCGCAAGGTTTCTTTCTTTTCTTTTTGTTTGTTTGTTTGTTTGTGTTTTCTTTTGTCCTGAAGAGCTCGAGCACTTGACAAAACTGTGGAGAAACTCAGCCCTTTTTGTACCCTCAAGGTGTGCCGTCTCGCGTGCAATGGTGAGTCGCCATCCACAGATGAATCCAAGCCAGTAAAATGTTGAAAGAATCGTGAGGAGATGGGAAAAACCCGGGTAGAGGGTGTTGGGGGGATGGGAGGTGTGTGAGGGATGGGATTACAACCTCCCCCGCACTGCCGGTTTAAGAGGAAGGACTGTACACGGCAAAATACCAAATTAAATTTTGTCATGAGATCGCAAACATTTAATTTGCATGACGTTCTGCTCTGTTCTTTCTTTATTTTTTTTCCCCCTTTTTTGTGATGACCCAAGGAATTGAGTACAAACTAAGTTTAGGTCAGGCGCCCACACGCGACTTTGTTTAGCTGCAGTTGCGTCGCAGATTTTTGTTGTTGTTGTTGTTTCAAGTCTGGACTAATGAATGGAGAAACTGTTATCTTAGTGCTCTGCCTCCCCCTGAGCTTCTGCTTACCTAATACATGTACTATATTGACTTCTAATGAATGGAGAAGTTGCACTCATGCGAGACACGGGGGCGTGGCAGAGACAATGGGAATGGGAAAGTAAGACAGGCCTGTCACATGACAGCAAGTTGCACGTGTGTGTGTGTATGTGTGTGTGTGTATGTGTGTGTGTATGTGTGTGTGTGCGTGTGTGTGTGCGTGTGTGTGTGTGTGCGCGCCAGGCCATGTAACCTGGAGCGGTGCAAGTCAACCTTATTTGTCCCATGCCACAATCCAATTTTCAAAAAAAACTAACGAACAAACGTGCGTCTCACTATGATGAGACAACATTAGTATTATATATTTATTATTATACAGAAACGTGGGTGATATTGGGACCTCCCTTCCCACCCACCCCCCATCCCCACCCCCCCCCCCCCCGGGCGATTTTGATTTCTAGGGGGGCGAAACTAAAAAAAGGTGATGGGGGGGGGCGGGTCTAAAACAATTAAAAGGGGGGGGGGGTGGGGTGAGAAATTGGGGCAGCGACTACTGACTTGATCAACGACACCAGTAGATGGGTTTTATGAACAGAAAAAGAATTTTTTAAATTTTTAGTGCATTTGATAGAGAATACCTTCTGATCCGTTGTGTCAACGAACACGCTTTGAAACATTTGACATCATAATGTGTGTGTAGTCTGTCTGTTTGTGAGATGTATCTGTTGGGTTTGGGTAAGGATCGGGGGAGGGGGGGGGTGAGGAAAGAAAACTTTGACTGCAGCCTATGGGGGTGATTGCCTGAAAAAGATTGAGAACCGCTGATCTATACAATTAAGTTAAAATACACTATGACATTAAAATTTCAATGGAAAATCCTTAAGCTCCATGCTGAAGTCCCACACCCCACAAAAATATTTTATTGCCATCTTGAGAAAGACTGACCTAGATAGAAAGACAAAGCATACTTAACCTATGTAATGGGTTAAAAAAAGTGGATTTTCGTCAAAATTGACTTATACGACCTTCTTCCGCGACACTTGAGTTAAGGCTGGGACTTGTTTGGGAAACAATGACGTATCTGATCTAGCTATACTTGGACCCCCCCCCCCCCCCCAACACTTCAATGACCGCGGTCCGTCCCCGCTAAGACGTGGAATTGTTACGCAGAAAACTCTTAATTAAATACGCCTCCCCGGCTCCACAATGAACACAGTCTCGTTCTTCCGCTTCGGAGTGTTAGTTAAGAGCTGCACCAGAGACAGGGGTGGGGAAAGGTGGCATTGCCGTTAAATTTTATCACCGTCTCTCGAGGGCTATCTTTGTCCACCTCCCACGGCGAACGGTCGTTGTTCGCTCTGAGCTTTCTCCAGCTCTTTCTTTGTTCTGCTTCAAATTCGAGATGTTGGCAACAAAGAAGACCACACACTTTTCCCATTCCCTGACTTTCCTTCTGTCTTGCTGGTCAGTTGTCTTGAACCTTTGCGGTAACAGGTTCTTTGTTGCTAAGGTAAACTGATCTCACTGTGTTTCGCTTTTGTGTTATGTGAATAAGAGAACACTGCCAGCATGCACACTGACAAGTGACTGTAGAACCAGAAAGCATGACACAAAAAGAAAGCAAGTCCGTTTTCTCATTGTTTCCAAATCTTCTTAATTAAGGCTAACCTGGATTTAGTGGGCACTTGGGGGAAATCTATTTGGAGGACGTGAAAACAGAAATGAAATTTGCAAGATGGACATTAGTAAATGGAGGCATCTGGATGCGTCAGCTGTACACAGAACAGATTCAAGCGACACACTGAGCCGGTGAAATCTGTCAACTGTACATGCAAGGGGCCTTAACTGTCATAGGGCAGTTAATTATGCCAGTTTAAGGGAAACAACTCTAATACAATAACTCGTACAGCAAAAACAGGCCGAGGTTTGATGACGTAAATATCTGCAATATAAACGGAAAAAAATTGCGCAATTTTGTTTAACAAGATCTATCGTCCCTCATCCAGCTGGGATTTGCATGCAAATTTGAAGTCGTTGTGCTTTCGACCTGCAGCAGAAGGTTCTGTTTTAGATTTGGAGACTTGAAATGGTGGGGACTTATTATTTTTTTTTTTTAGTTTTGCTTTGTGTCACTGCTTGCTAATCTCTGACAAAGAGATACTAACAAGTGACGAGAGGAATTGTGTTCTATTTGAGCACTTTTCAAAAGTGGTTCTCTTGGGAATGCCTGACGCCATCTTGTATTAAACTTGTGTGCTAGCAACACCACAAAGTTTGTTCTGAACTTGAATAAAATATGAAGGAAAATTGTGTGTTATTTGCAGTGAAAGACAACAGACACGCTCGAGTAATCAAGAAATTAGAAACAGGGAAGTAACGTCCGTTATTCTTTTATTTGGCTTTTAATAATCCAGCAGTTGCACCCCTTTCTGCACGTCATGTCTTGGCACAGAATGGCCGCGACGCAGAGCAGGAATGCGTCATCAATTTTTACTGACCTGCGTCATTTTGGATGAGATCAACTGTTTGTGTCTAGGCAAGCGGGCCACCATGTTTAATGTAACATCAGGGAGTATGAATTTAGAGAGAGAGAGAGAAGGGGAGAGAAAGAGAGAGAGAGGAAGGGAGAGAGAGAGAGAAAGAGAGAGAAAGAGAGAGAAAGGGAGAGAGAAAGAGAGAGAAAGAGAGAGAGAAAGAGAGAGAGAGAGAGAGAGAGAGAAAGAGAGAGAGAGAGATATCTCACTTCCGCGAAATCGCGAAACTAGGTCACGGCAGTAACAAGAACCAAAAGTGATCGTCTTCACCCAAGACAGTGTGTATATCTGTTTATTGTGGTTTGTTCATATTTTTGGGGTTGATCGAAACTATTTAGAGCCATTGGTAAGCTCTTTACTCTCTTCGGAAATGCACAAACGGGTATTGTACTGTTTACCGCAGATCAAGTCATGTGAAGTTGCATAGTGCGCATAGTTCCTGTAGTCACGAAAAGTGGGCCTTGACCCCTGGGGACAATTTTGATTCCCAAAGGGACGAAAACGAAGCAGAGGGCGACATGGGGGTGAAAACGATGAAAGGGCGATAACAAAAAATGTGGATCCCAAGTTTGGGCGGGGGGTGGGGTGATTGCCTAAAGTAAGTTGAGAACCACTGATGTAGATCATGCTTTCTTACTGAGATTCGCTTAGATTGTGCGCGAGATAAGGCTGGTTTCTTGACCAGGTTTAAGAACGGCAATAGAACTGTCTTTATACAAAACCCCGCAAGATCACTCCCAAAAACCGTGACAATTCAAGACAAATTTAAAGCATTCTTATATTAAGCGGAGAGAGAGAGAATATTGAGAAAAACGCCCCCAAGAGGGATACGCCTATATTCCCCGACACGGCGGTGAGAGAAACATTCAGCACACCCGTGCCAACACAGCAGGTGGTCACTCACAAGAATAACACCACTGATTTCTCCGTGTCGCTCACGAGCATAAACAGGCAAAGGTGAGTTCGTCAAACCCGGGCGCGGTCGGCGCGGAGAGAACGGACGGAGAAAGTAACAATAAAATAGTGGAAAGCCACATTCAGGGGGAGAAAACAAGTCCCAGAGGATCAGTAGATCACGAAGGTGGGAGAAGGGGCGAGGAGGACAATCAGGGGCGGGCAACAAGCAGGGGCAGACCCCGTACAAAAAGTACTTCCCCACGGGAACGTACAGGCGCCTCTACGGGCAACATTGTGTATTACCTGCACGTGGGTGAAAAGGGGCCGAGAGCATTCTCCCGTAAAAGGGGAGGGGAAGATCTCCCGTCCACGCCCTCACCCAACAAACGCTCCTGGCTTAAATCGCAACCATAGGTAAGGCAGAATTGAATAAAGGACACCCTTTGGTGGCGCCCCAGGACCGACCTCGGACTTTGAGATTGGATTATCTCCCTTTAAATTCATGCTTCATTCCCTTGCATTAGCAACGTGCAATGTAAGAGGATCAAGAAATATTAATAAAAGAAAAACAATTTTCAGATATATGAAAAGTAAAAAACTCGATTTAATCATGTTTGCAAGAAACCTATATAACACAAGACGATGAGGGAGAATGGAGTAAACAATGGGCTTGCCCTTTTTTTAGTTCACCAGGCACTAAACACAGTAAAGGTTTAATTACATTGCTGGGAAAAACATAGAGGAGGGAGATGGATTTTTCTCATATTTTCAAGTCCCTGGTCCTATTGGGGGGTAGGATCGAGTACCTAGTCTTCTCGGATAAGGACGAAAAAATTCGGAGGGCCCGTGTGCACGTTGCGCACGTTAAAGATACCTTGGCAGTTGGAAATCGTAAAGAGCAGGCCGAAAGGCCGCTGCCCCGGCAAAATTGAAATTAATAGATTAAAATTTGTCCATATCATCTCTCCCCCTCCCCCTCCCCACCAGAACAAGAAATAATAAAACAAGTAAAGTGAGGTGTAAATGCCAAGGGCAGCGAACCTCCTAAAATAAAGACCTCAAATCGAATAGAGGAGGGAGACAAATTATTTGGGGATGAACGAATTTTGGTTGTTCTAGTCAGGAAAGACAATAAATCTTATCTTATTATAAATGTCTATGCACCTGTTGATACCGAATTCTCCAAAATAAAATTTCTAAGACATCTAGATAGTGTGTTAGATCAATTTATAAAGCCAAATTTGTATATTGTACTGGCTGGAGATTTTAATACAGTGATTAACAACTCTGAAGATATTACTGCGGGGGAACCACACAGTAAGCAAACATTGGCAGCTTTTAACCAGTTTGTTTCATCCAATGATCTCATGGATACTTGGAGAATATTTAATCCTATGACTAAAGAATACACATGGAAACGGAATATACCATTTACAGCACGCAGACTAGACTATATTTTTGTCGATAACGAATTAATTTCGAAAGTGACGAACTCTTAAGATATTGTCAGTACCAATGACAGACCACAGAATGGTAGTCTTTTATTGGGAAATGTCAAAATTCAGAAAAGGCCCATCCTATTATAAGTTCAATAACAACATGTTAAGGGATGTATATTTTATACAGCAAATGAAAACTCACATTGTAGAGACCTCAGAGAAGCTTCAGGCATTAAATCCTCATGACAGGTGGGAAACAATCAAAGTTAAAATAAAAGAAAAAGCTATACTAAGTAGTTAAAGGAATGCCACAGAAAAAAATGATCGTAAAAGACGTTTAGAACAATTACTTAATGATCTGGAGAAAAAGTTAGCCTTGGTAGGTAATACAACTGGAATACTTCAAGAAATCGGGAAAGCGAAAGCAGAGTTGGAAATAATCAGCTTGGCAGAACAAAAAGGCGCAGCAATTAGAGCGAATGTCAAATGGATTGAGCAAGGTGAGAGGGGAACGGCATATTTCCTAGGCCTAGAGAAAGCTCGAAAGAGGCAAAATGTAATAACAAACCTGCAAACGGATAGTGGAATTGTCAGCACCCAACAGGGGATTCAATGCGAAATTCACAAGTATTTCTCTGAACTCTATAAGAAACGGGATGCAGCCTGTGCACATGAAGTAAATGCATTCCATGCCGATATGTTAATGCCAAGATTAAACGAGAGAGAAAGTAATATTTGTGAAGAAGCATTAATCACCACAGACGAAATTAGCAATTGCCTGAAGAAACTTAAAAATGATTCAGCTTCGGGGATTGATGGTTTAACAACAGAATTTTACAAAATCTTCTGGAATGAAATAAAATCTGACTTAATATCCTGCTATAAATATAGTCTAAAACAAAGAACTTTGACCTCGTCACAAAAAATTAGTGTTATGGCATTACTACATAAAAGTAAAGACTTACCAAAAAATGTCCTGGAAAACTGGAGACCTATTTCAGTTACAAACGTAGACTATAAAATTCTAGCTAAAGTATTACCTGAGAGACTGAAGCAAGTACTGCCATCATTGATTTCAGAATCCCAATTTGGGTTTATGAAAGGTCGTAGCGCAGCATATTTACTCCGGCAGTGTGATGACATTATAGAATATGCAGAACAAAACAAGAAGACAGGATATTTGTTAGCAGTTGACTACAGTAAATGCTTCGATAGAGTATCACATGAGTATCTTTTTTATGCGTTAAAGATCTTTGGTTTCAAAGATACTTACATATCGTGGATTAACGTCATAATGCATGATGCAAAATGTTGCGTTAATAATGGAGGCTGGCTGACAGACTTCTTTAGGTTGGAACAAGGTATCAGGCAAGGCTGCCCGGTGTCGCCTCTGACCTACCTCCTGGTAGCAGAGTTGCTAGCACTCAACATCAAACAGACAAAAGAAATAAAAGGACTCCCTATTCCAGGCAGTCATGAGACAATAAAAATTTTACAATACGCGGATGATACTACGCTTTTACTGAAAGATGAAATAGATTTTAGGGAAGTCTTGGCAAAAATAAAAACGTTTTCATTCTTTTCAGGATTAGTCTTAAATTTGAAGAAATCAAGCATTATGCCGTTAAGTAGCACCAGTGCCTTAAAATTTAATACCCAAGATATTGAGAAAGCAAAACAAGTGAAAATTTTGGGAATTATAGACATATTTCTATGGTCAGAAAGAGACTTATCTATACAGGGTAAAATTCTTATTGCCAAAACTTTTCTTATATCCCAATGTGTTTATGTAATGCAAGGAATCGGAATTCCCGACAGTATTCTCAATCAACTTAATCGGAAATTATTTAGCTTTATTTGGCGGAAGAAATACACAAACAAGAGGGCTTTTGAAAAGATAAAAGGAAACACAATGTGTGCCGCGGAAGATAAAGGGAGGTTAAAAATGATAAACTTAAAAAACCTGCAAGACAGTTTTTTAATTGAATGGGCTATACTTCTGGGAAGAAAGGGGAATGTAGCTTGGAAATATCTTCCCAGTTTTTTCCTAAAGAAGCTTTCCTTTCATATAGTAGTCCTTGATAAAAATCTATTTCAATTGATCTTCCAGGCTTTAGCCAGGGGCATTTCTGGTTTTTATATATCGTGTAACATCTGAGACAAAGATTGTTGTATGAAGAATCATGTTTGTTGTTGTTGTTATTGCTGTTTTTTAAAAAGGCTAAATGTGTACTGACATAATATGGCAGTATCCTTTACCTAGATTTAGCTCAAAAGATTACTGAATTCATTACTGGACGGATTTAAAACAGAGATCAGGCAGGAATCCGTCAAGGGTGACCGTCGAGAATCTTTTAAACTTTTTACCTAAATCATAATATCAATGCCATTGGATTTGATCAGCTTTGAATTCTTTCCGTATTTTGCTCCCCAAAAAGTAATCGTGAATTAGATCATCGCTTTTCTCAACTGCTAGTACTAGGTAGAATTTTCCCCCCATTTCAAGTGCACCCGATGTGTCTCATGTTACAGATATCATTTAAAAAAAACAATTTAATAACGTTTGACCTTTTCTACACAGAAAATGTTGACGTAAAATTATGTCGTGTTTTGTTATGTATCTCGTAGTATTTCATTTTTCTTTTCTTTCTTTCTTTCGCTTCTCTTTCCAGGGATTTCAATGACAAGGGGTACAACTCTACTTTTATTCATTTTCATAACTGAAGTTGTGTCCCTTCATTTTCACAATGCCTGTAAAAAGGTTGTATGACATTTGGAGCACAACTGCAGATCAAAGAAAGCCGCCATGTGATATTTGGAGCACTAAGTTAGTTCTAAGAAAGCCGGCATGTGACATTTGGAGCACTAGCATTTTAATCAACTTGTTGACTATCGATTACTGTACGAATATTTTGCAATAACTTGCAGTGGGTACCACAGGGATAGAAAGTTTCTTTATAGGCCTAATACACTCTCGGTCAGTCAATTCCAGATGTATGGAGACTGGTTAACGTTAGCAAAGTGTTTGTTGAAGCGTTTTAAAACTTACAAAATTCTTTTGAAATTATTTGGATATCAGGATATATTAGAATCCAAATATACATTATTGTAAGCATAACTGAACAAAGTAACATGTTAAATAGTCCATTATTTATTCAACAATTGGTTTTATGTTTCATATTTTTTGCGTTAAAATCTTAGAGCCGTGAGCGTTTTGAATAAATGTTTTGTTTTTTTTAATAAACATTTTCCGTCTGCGTTTATACAGACTTGGGACTGTCTCTTGAAGAGGCGCTCATTAATAATGTTTATTTTATTGGGTTTTTTCTTTTTCGGTTTTTTTTTTTTAATAACTGGTTGAACAAAGTAGATAATCTACACGAGACTTCACACTGTTGTCGAAGGCAGCGAGATGTGGCAAATCTTCTGTATATACTGAAGTATGGTTATTCCATTACTGAAGGATGTTTGTGTTGATTTAATCCAGTTTCTTTTCTTCACATCTGTTGGTCTGGCTCCATAGTTTTGTGGAGGGAATTGGACACAGAGATCAGGGTGGCCACAAATGTCACAAACAGTGGCCATGGACAAGGGCAAGAACAACAACAATAATAATGATGATGATGTAATAATAATAATAATAATAATAATAATAACAACAACATCATCATCATCATCGTCATCATTAAATTTTATAGACCAGCCTTTTTTTTTACCTAATTCATGATGATGATGATGATGATGATGAGCAGAACCAAATTTGTTGAGTGTAAAGGATAGAAATTTTTTTTCAATAGATTTGCGACTTGATGTTCATATGAGTCCGTGAAATTGTAATCTAATACCAGCAACGGTATAGGTGCGCCAAATGTCATACTGAAATTTTACTAATTTTTGGTAGTGCTCCAAATGTCATACTGCAATTTGACCTAGATTTAGGCAGTGCTCCAAATGTCATATTTTAACAAATTTGGTGCTCCAAACGTCATGCTACCTGTAAAATATTGTGTATTCATTTGTTTCTGCGGCACATTTGACTTGAACTCCAATTTGGGAAACACGAGCACACATAAACTTTTTATAAAGGTTTACGATAAATTTATCAACACAGGGCGGTGTATGCTAACATAAATAAATACATTGTAAGACTATATAATATTAGAAATTCATTGAAATAATATTTAATACTAAGAGATAAATGACTACAGGGACGGGTAGATGAATACAATGACATAACCAAGCCAGTTCTATAAATAGATGGAAGAATAAGAAGAAAAAAGTAAATAAATAAAGAAGATGCAGAATGCAAGCGATGCATGACGTCATGATTATCATGGCTGAGTTAATTTTTCACAAAGGCTGGAATAGTTGACGTTGTAGGAATGGTACACAGTGGAGAAAGGTACAGTGACACCGCCCACCCCTCTCGTCACACACACGAGTACTCACCGTCACACATGCACACACGAAGATGCACACACACACACACATACAGAATAGATATGAAACGACTAAATAGGCATTGCGTGGTCAGTCGAGGGTGTAAAACAGAAAAAAAAAAAAGAAAAAAAAAGATAGAAAGAAAGACGAAAGGAAAGACTCATGCTGTCATGATTCAGATGTTGTTAAAACTCACGCAGAGAGTGAGTTGTTGTTGTTTTACCAGGGCCATGAGAAATTGGCTCCCTCGCGAATTATAGTTGGTGAGTAAATAAATGTAAAGTTAAACTGTTAGATTCACGCTTGTCGGTTTTAATGTTCGTGATTAATAAGTAATGGAGTAGGGGTGAAACAAGGTGGGGATAGTTGACATTGTTAAGTATGACTAGACAAGTTTTTGCACGATAACTGGCTGGTAGAATAGTGCAGACGTATTACTACAATTAAAATGGTGGGAGGTTTCGGCCAATGAGATAGCTGAACTAATTGGGCCAGCGGACTAGCATTGAATACAGACGAGCAGAAGCATCGTGTCGTGAAGTATCTCCGGTTGGCCAGTACCTGAACTGTGTGGTTTGAAGACTAGAAGTCCTTGCTAACGGACTGACTGAGCTCTAGAAAGAAAGGTCTGAGTGGGCTGACCTTTGAAAGCCCACGCTGCGCTATTTTGATGTTCGCGCCTACCAGTAGGCGTGACCAATGGTAATATATCTTATTTGTTCAAGCATAATAGAAGATCAGAGATAGAGAGAGAACCACAGCCTCATAGGAAGTCTAAGGAAACCTCAGCTGGCACTCGACGACGAGTGGCCTGTGTTATAGAATTATTTCCATAGTATGATTGAAGTAATATGGCACATTGTTGATGAATTGAATAATGATTGTGCATATATATAAATAGTTTTTTTGCAACTGCATAATTACCTACAAGCCGAAGTGTGCTTCTGTAGGCTTTGAACGTACTGGGCTCTCCTAACATTCAAGCCCATATGATTTAGGGAGAGTTTGCCTGGCGACTGGCCAGTGGCGACTCAACAGTCACTTTAAATTGATATCTAGTTTCGTATAATATACCTATTTGCTATTGATTGCAGTACATCCAATAAGGAACCATAATTACATGAGTATCATAGATTAGGTTAGTAATTAGAATTTATTGCTTTGAATATACCTCTATTGTCTTTTGTTTTGTTTATTAATATTTATGTAAAACATGGCCTGACCGGCCTGACATATATAGATCCTCTAGTTGTTTAATACTTTTCTTGTGTGGTTGTGTCCGAGTGTGAGTTAGCTGCCTCTCGTGCAGTCGAATGCTCCCCAAGACCCTAACTCTGCTCCTGACACATGCACACAGCTATTTATACACACACACAAACACACACACACACACACACACACACACAGAATCCCTTCACATCGCCTTAATGAATGCACACATTTGCACAATTATATTTCATACAAAACATACGAGCATAAACAACATCGATGCTTTACATTTTTTTTATTTAAAATTATAACTATATTTCTGTTGTCTCAAGAAATGACACAAGCTTATATTATGTACAGCAATATCACAACAACAGCAAAAACTAAAAACAAAATGACCTATATTGGTTTGTGTAATTTCAAAGTTATCGATTATGAAAAAGCCTTCGATCCCATTGAACATTTCGCAATTTTTGAGGCCTTGCAAAAAATTAATATCAACAAAGTTTGCGTAAAAATATTGCGAAATATATATCAAAAAGCCTCTGGCACAATCCATATCGATAAACATGTGTCAGAAAAGTTTGTCATAGAAGGAGGAGTGACACAGGGAGACCCTCTTTTACTGAAATCATTAATTTACAGCAGCAACTGAAGAAATATTTAAACTGTCAAGCCTAGAAAATGACAGCAACATTGTTGGAGAGTATGTGGAAGACTTGAGATTTGCGGACGATGTAGCACTTTGCACAGAGGACGTACAGCAGATGGAAACAAACTGAATATAATAAACAGACAGAGCAAGTATGTTGACCTGAAAACCCACAAAGACAAAACAAAATACATGACGAACTACGAGACGGGTGAAAAGGTCATAATTGAAAATAAAAAAACATTGAAAACATCACGGAATATAAATAAATATCTAGGCCAGACAATACATATGGAACAGAACATAGAAGCTGAAATAGACTCTAGTATAAGATCAGCATGGAGAATCTTTGGTAAAAAAACAGGGAGATATTCCTGGACGACGAATTGCAAATGTTCTTTAAAGGAAAAGAATTCAACCAGTGCATTATCCCAAACGACTGCCTACGGTTGCCAAATATGGTCGATTACAAAACAACATAGGAACAAATTAAGAACTACCCAGAATGCAATGGAAAGAAGAATACTTAACACCAGACTACAAGATAAAATTCCCACGCCGAAATACGCAAACGGAGCCAACGGACACAGTAAAATTCATGCCACAACAAAAGTGGAATTGGGCCGCACACGTGTGAAGGATGAATGACAACAGACGGACAAAACGCTGCACTGAATGGCAACCATGGACAGGAAAAAGAACATGAGGAGGACCAGGAAGAAGATAAAGAGGAAACAACATGGATGAGGAATGGAAGTCATTGTCAGAGGGGCTACATCCTGCAATGGATGGACAATGCCTAGGTGAAAGTTGAATTTCAAAGTTTACAATATTCTAAAGCTCAGACGCTTGAAATAACAAATTGCTCAAAGAACAAAATAAAAACAAGCATCGAAACTGTGAGATATTTTGATTCGTGTATCATCAATAGTTCAAATTTTTCTTCGACTCAGATTTTGACGAAACTGTTGTCATAGAATAATGTACAGTACTTGGAATGTGTCTTCCTATTTGTCTTGTGGCGGGTTTGGCCAACAAACCGGTTTTCATTTATGCAACTCACAAATTTTCCTTGGTGGAGGCAAAGATTTATTACCCTGGCTCCCTTTAATTATCATAAAGCGAAATGGAAAATTATCACATACTTCCTTGCAGCATAGAACAGCTACAAACAATAAGTTACAAAAAGAATGCTTTAGAATGGTCAGGAGGCCAGGTCTGATACAACAGTCGATAGTCTGGTGTGCTAAACCTTGAGACAAATAAAATAAACTTTTATACAACATTAAAGATGTCGGGTAATTCCATGGCACTTGGCTAGAGAAATCATTCAATATTGCTGAATGTAAAACTGTCTACAGCTTCAGTAACAATGTATAAATTCTACTATTCACATTCACAACTGATAGTCTACAAGGATTGGCTATGGCATTTGTTGGCAGGTTCGGCAACTACATATACAGACATCCGCGTCACTAGGTATTCACTGACCCAAACTGTCTGGACACTGAAAGATGGACAATACTGACCGTGGAGAAACAATAAGAGTTTTAATCAATGGAAAGTTTTTTGTCTTTTTTTTCCTCACGAAACATAAATTTGTTTTGATCATTTTTTTCTGACACTTCTACAAAAGTTTTGAGGTTGAGACATGCACAGCCACATCTTTCTAATCACAAAGTATCCATTCTACCGACAGAGAAAAGTTTACTCGACTAAAATAGAAAGCGTAACATACATAGAAACGCAGCAAATTCAGTCTTTGTAAGCGAATTGAGATAACATTTGACACACTGTCTGTACTGGGTCCCGTTAATTTGCCCCCCCCCCCCCACACACACCCCCTCCAAGTCTCCTGCTAATTATATATTTCATTGTTTTTGTGTTTGTTTTCTTTTAATCTCAGTGAATGTTGGGGTCATCGATTTATTAAACCTCTTTGCTTTCCACTCTATGACAAAAAACTGCAAGAACAGATATTATTATATTTTTATTGCATTTCGTTGCAGTAAATCCTAGTTTGGCACTCCAAAGTTTGTGCTATTTGTTTGTGAAAAGAGGCGGAAATTTTGGGGGGCATGACAGAAGTTTATAGTGAATTCTTTGCTACAAGAAAAGAGATGATTAGGATAGTTCAAATTTTAGCACCTCCTCTCTCGTCCCCTCACTCATGAACAATATTGCCACTGATGACCCGAAACACAGCGTGCCGAGACGAATCAATGCGTCATACTCCCTCGGTCTACCACAGCGCGTATCGTCGACGTCATCAATGCAACAATTCGCACCCACACACCTTCACAACTGAATAAAAAAGTGTGGTGCACGCTGTATTTATTCGCTCACAGTTTGTGGGCACATAGTGGGAGAAGGAATGTTTCGACTCAGTATTCTGTGGATATGACATAATAAAATTGCATGACATAGTAAAATTACATGACATAATAAAAGAGTCCAGAAATTACCGGATAAGAAGAACAATATGAACAGTCTTGTATGATCATGTCAGTTTTTTGTTTGTTTGTTTGTTACATTTTATTGTATAATCTTGTATTTTCACACTATCAACAGTTTATTATTTCTAAGCCATAGTGGAAGAACTACATGAAAATATATGTCATTTCACAAAAATGAGTCCAATATAGCTGGGTCCCCAGGGAAGTGTGGGCTATAAAAAGCCCAGTCCCACGGGGAATGGCATGCTGTAAATTATTAAGTGTAAATAGCCCATTCCCCGGGGAATGGCGTGCAATAAATAGCTGCCTCAGGGGAGTGGTGTACTATAATTAGCTCATTCTCCAAGGTATGGCACACTATAAATTGCCCAGTTTCTCAGAGAATGGCGAATTATAAATTGCACAGTCCCCTGGAAATGGCACACTATAGGGAATGGTGTACTATAAATAACTCAGTCGCAGGGAATGGCAGATTATAAATAGGTCAGCCCCGGATAAAGTGTTCAAAGAAGTTTACGTTCGTGTAGGTAATGAAAGAGTGGAATGGGTCTCATTGTAGTCTCATATACGGCAGCAAACGCCAAACATAAATTATTGAAACGTAATCTTGGTGTCCTTTTGTTCAAACCGAGGGTTGAGTGGGAAACTGGACATTTTTCAAGAGATGGAAAGAGAACAGAATAATTTTCTACATGAGGTTTAATAGTTACAATTTTCTAAAAACCATTATTTAACACTTAGTTTTTTTCATAATTTAACCCCTCCAAATTATATTTATATACTACACAAACTGTGGGCTGTCGTCACGGGCTACAAGCATGCCACAGATCTCAATTTTAAAAAAAAGATTCAACTTAGAATGAGCCCTACAACTTACAATACACTGACTGTGGAAGGTCTAGGACCAATAGATTTAGAATTAGACCTATAACTTACAATACATTGACTGTGGAAGGTCTAGGACCAATAGATTTAGAATTAGACCTATAACTTACAATACATTGACTGTGGAAGGTCTAGGACCAATAGATTTAGAATGAGCCCCACAACTTACAATACACTGGCTCTGGAAGGTCTAGGGCCAATAGATTTAGAATTAGACCTACAACTTACAATACATTGACTGTGGAAGGACTAGGACAAATAGATTTAAAATTTTCCCCAAAACTTACAATACATTGACTGTGGAAAGTTTTGGACCAAACTATTTAGAATTTGCCCAACAACTTATAATACACTGACTGTGGAAGGTTTTGGACCAATAGATTTAGAATTAGCCCTATAACTTACAATACACTAACTGTGGAAGGTCTGAGGCCAATAGATTTAGAATTAGACCTACAACTTACAATACACTTTCTGTGGAAGGTCTAGGACCAATAGATTTAGAATGAGCCCTATAACTTACAATACACTGACTGTGGAAGGTCTAGGACCAATAGAATTAGAATTAGACCTACAACTTACAATACATTGACTGTGGAAGGTCTAGGACCAATAGATTTAGAATTAGACCTACAACTTACAATACATTGACTGTGGAAGGACTAGGACAAATAGATTTAAAATTTGCCCAAAAACTTACAATACATTGACTGTGGAAGGTTTTGGACCAAACTATTTAGAATTTGCCCAACAACTTACGATACACTGACTGTGGAAGGTTTTGAACCAATAGATTAAGAATTAGCCCTACAACTTACAATACACTGACTGTGGAAGGTCTGAGGCCAATAAATTTAGAATTAGACCTACAACTTACAATACATTGACTGTGGAAGGTCTAGGACCAATAGATTTAGAATGAGCCCTACAACTTACAATACATTGACTGTGGTAGGTCTAGGACCAACAGATTTAGAATTAGACCTACAACTTACAATACATTGTCTGTGGAAGGTCTAGGACCAATAGATTTAGAATTAGACCTACAACTTACAGTACATTGTCTGTGGAAGGTCTAGGACCAATAGATTTAGAATTAGACCTACAACTTACAATACACTTTCTGTGGAAGGTCTAGGACCAATAGATTTAGAATTAGACGTACAACTTACAATACACTCTCTGTGGAAGGTCTAGGACCAATAGATTTAGAATTAGACCTACAACTTACAATACACTGGCTGTGGAAGGTCTAGGACCAATAGATTTAGAATGAGCTCTACAACTTACAATACACTGGCTGTGGAAGGACTAGGACAAACAGATTTAGAATTAGACCTATAACTTACAATACATTGACTGTGGAAGGTCTAGGACCAATAGATTTAGAATTAGACCTATAACTTACAATACACTGACTGTGGAAGGTCTAGGACCAATAGATTTAGAATTAGACCTACAACTTACAATACACTGACTGTGGAAGGTCTAGGACCAATAGATGTAGAATTAGACCTACAACTTACAATACACTGAATGTGGAAGGTCTAGGACTAATAGATTTAGAATTGGACCTACAACTTACAATACATTGACTGTGGAAGGTCTAGGACCAATAGATTTAGAATTAGACCTACAACTTACAATACATTGACTGTGGAAGGTCTAGGACCAATAGATATAGAATTAGACCTACAACTTACAATAGACTGTCTGTGGAAGGACTAGGACTGTCGCGATGTGGGTTAGATGGGGAGAATCCGACTGACACTCTTTCGAGGTCCGCTCCCACAACCGACGAACACACAAAAAAAAAATACTTGCACTCTAAAAACTAAATAAATCAATTGCTTTGATTTTTAGCAGAACTGTAGGGCAGTTTAATTACAGGAATTAATGTAACAAATATAATTATAAATATAAATATCAATTCAAAGGCAACTGAATCTAACTAATGAAACTACAGCTTTCTATAAAGTCTAACTTATTCAATCTAACTACTTGCAGGTCATATGAGTTAGATGCCAAATAGAATCCGCGCACGTGGCGACGGATATAACAGTTTAAATTCTATTAATTCAATGAGATAATTATGTTATGATATGGACATTTCCTCTAGACACGCCATGGAGAATGCTTGTACAACCATGCGTTGTCTGGCGGTAGCTCTGAAACTGTCTTCAAAAGTAAGTAGAACGGTTCACTTTCATCATTACAAATTAGTATGAACTCTCACCATTAGGCCCTCACTGGGAGTGAGAGCGCTGGATGTAAACGCTATGGGTTCATATCAAACCAAGTAGCTTAGGCTCTGGAGCTTTAAATCATGGAGCTCCTCACAATATGGACTGCTCAACTGCGTCTCTATGTCTCTGTAACAGGGTGACAGATTGGCAAGGTATAACTAGCGTGGGAAGATAGTTGACGGCGGGGAGACAGAGTTATTGTAGGCCAGAGGGGGAAAGTAAGGGATACAACGGAAAGCGCTTTGACACCCGAAAAGGGTAGTGTTTACTTGACCGCCGTACTTGACGATCAGATCACCTGGGAATTGCTTGGGGGGGTAGAGATGCTTCAATAGTATTTGACGTGGAGTCGACGGGGGTGGCCATTAGGATAACTAATGTACACTCGGTGAGCGTCTTGGGACGCTGCCCGACTGGGTATAAATCCCCGAACGCTCCTTCCAACTTCAGACCGCTGAGAGCACTCACCAGCTTCGTGCCGAAGAGGAGACCACAACTGCAACTGTAACTTTGTACTAGTCTTGTGAGTGGGGAAGGTCAGGGAACCCGCAAACATCCTTTGTCAGAGCGTGGTATCGTTGGTATCTTGTCGGCATTTGAGCTGTTGCTGAGTGGTAAGTTAATTGTACGATGTATGTGTATTTTACTTAATGTTCATAATTGTAGAACCTAAATCTAGTGGGTTTACTTTGGTATAACTACTGCCTCTGAGAGAGTCACGGAAACGCCGTTACATATGTGTTACGAAACCCTATAGGATGGGGTCTGTTAGAGAGGGCGTTATTCTTCGTGGGGAACGTGTAAATATCATTAAAACTGTATTGATCGTTTATTCTATTGCCTATATGGGAGCCTATGGAGTATGGGAGCTGCAGCCTGTCTTATAACAGTGTCAGCGGTTAAAAGTATTAATGATGAATATCCGTCATGGAGTAAGTATGGAAGTCATGCCTTCCAGCAGTAGATTAGGAAGTTGCGATTGTTTTTCTACAGAGGAGGAAGAACAACACCTTCTTGGCTTCTCAACTTCTTGTACTTTGATTAATGACATCGTGGCTTCTTGGCTTCCCGACCTATTGGTACCTGCCGATACCTGTTGGAATAACTGCGCAGTCAAGCCAGAGTAGAGAGGAAGAACCAGTGCCCAGATAGCGCCATACACCCCTAAAGGAGAGGTTTCCTTAAGCTGAATGTACCCATGTGTTTTATAAAATGTGCTAGGAATTGAATATTACGAAGCCTTTTAATTATCATGTACTGAATTGCATTGATTTCATTCCATCGAAATTCACGTGAAATTGTATGACCTATGTTCCTATTATTATTGAATGAATTAATAATTATTGTATAGATAAGCAATACAGATATCGTTTGTTATAACTTATAGAAGAGAGATAGTCGATTACTTAGTGTGTTTGTGCCGTGCCTATCACGGCTGGTGTCAGAAGAAAGTTAGTGAGAGAAAGTGGAAACATCACAATGGTGTCAGAAGTGGGATCCTGCTAGTAAGTAACATTTAATTTTGATCTGGGTCGTGTCAAGGGGCTATTGTATGATTGTGTGGACAGGTCATCTGCCCTGAGGCGAGTGAGAGAGATTGACATTTACTACCTGCGACATGCTCTGATTTTACCTGTGCATTGACTGTTCAATTTTGTCTTTTGTCACAGAGAAAATTGTTTGCTATTGCAGGAATATTGTTGTTAACTTCACAGTTACGACCCACGCTTTATTGTTAGCTTTGTTACAGGTCAATTGCTGATGGACTATCTGGGCGCACTGAAGCTTGCCAGACAAGAAGGCATTAGTGATGAGGAATTCAAAATTAGGTGTAAAGAAGAGAAAGCCCAAAACCGAGAACAAAGGGCGATCGAACGAGAAGAAAAGGAGAAGGAAAGACAATTTGAAAAGGAGAGAATGGAATACGAACGGGAACTAGCCAAAAACGGGTGTCACAATGGTAAAGGGAATGGAAAATCTGCTGCCCCGAAGGTACCTAAAATTGCCATTTTTGATGACTCGCGCGAGGATCTCGACTCGTATTTGAAAAGATTTGAAAGACTCGCGCAGGCAAATGATTGGGAAGAAGACACCTGGGCAGACATGTTAGGGGCATTGTTAACTGGCAGGGCGTTAGATGTTTATTCCGGTCTCAGCGATGAAGACAGTAGGGATTACGAGAAGGTAAAGAAGATGTTGTTCAAGAAGTATCATCTCACGGCAGAGGGACAAAGAATTATTATCGGAGTTACCGCCCGTTAGCTGCATTACATCTCAGTGCAACATCGTGCCCAAGTCCAGAGGTTTTTGTGTTTTTTTTTTAAAAACTACATCATTGTGACTCAGGCCCGGTATTCAACTAACCCCCTCAATTATAATAATAACCAAATTCTTAATTACGACAGAGAAATGCCATTTGAATTTCAGAAAATTAACGCGATAAGATCTATGAAATTAACAATATAAGGCAGCCGCACTCTTTTTCTCTATAACTCTGCAATGGACGATTGTACTTTCACTTCAGAATAATGTCTGCTGCAGCTGAAGGATAAAAATATTGCCACAGACCAATAAGATTCGTGTTAGAGATTTAATCTTTTTTTTTTTAAATCACATTCATGCCAAAATTATTCTCAATCAATTTTTTTTACCACAGTAGTTGAGTTTTCATGTTTAACAATTGGAACTAACCCAAATTTGTATGTTTCATTGTACTTCATTTTATTCATAACAAATCTGTTTTATCACTGTAATGATCTTGCATCATCTTTCGATGTCCATTTTTAATGATCAGATTTAGATTTCTACATCCATTGGTTTTTGCTAAATAATTATGCTTTTATTTTCACTTTATGCCATTTTATGCAGAATTTCTATAATAAATGATGGTGAAATAATTATGATAGACTGTTCGTTTTTGTTACTGGATTGTGAGATCTGGTAGCCCACGGTTATCGACAGTTCATTCACATTTCATTGGTCGCATCCGCCCTTATTAGTACTGAGAAATAAGCCATCTAAGGCTTTATTCAAATAAATCAAGAAGGTCAAGGGTTCATGTTAAAGATTTTAGTATTCACGTGCCCAAGAGCTACAATCCACGGAGGTTGATGATTCCTTGCACGCTGCTCTATAATTGGGTCAGGCATAGTGAGGCCTGAACAACTCGCTTATTCAGCTGAAAAAAGGAAAAAAGAGTTATGTCCCTATAGAAAAACTTGATTGATGCATCGCCAGAATAACTGTAGATTTTTTATATTTCTCTGCAAAAACAATGTGATACACACACAGAATTTGTTTGGTCTTGATGAGGTTTATACTGTGATAATGATAGATTGAACTTTTTGTTTTTGCTGTTGTTGTTGTCTTTGTGAGAAGGTTCTGTTTCCCTTACAAAATCTCTTATAATTATCACCTTCATCAACAATAATTATCCTGCAACACCCTGAGTCAGTCATGAAACTCATCAAATGTAATGTCAATGGAGAAAAATAGGACGGAGTATTATCTTATCCTTCACCGGTAAGAAATGGATGGAGTAGGCTATAATTAGTCAAGACCATGGAGGTACTATTAGGTGTTATTAATAGCTCCATGGTCAAGACAGTTTTATCTGATGCCTCACCGGTCTGAGAGAGCATGTAAGTGACCACGTCACCACAGTAAAATCAATTCCACTATCATACATGAAATACAGGGCTTAGACAAAGCAATGAGACTTAACCAAACATGTCTGTGTTGCTAGTGCTAGGGTTTAGAACAGAATATAGTTGACGTGTCATATGGCATTTTGAAGAAGGGGTGCCTGAATTTTTAACGTTACTCCTGTTGCATTTCATGATTTGGTAACAATATTCAATGCATGGAAAGACACGAGAGATCCCCCCCCCACCCCCAACATGGCAGGCCACCCGAGTTACAATCCCCCACTCCCCCCCCTTTTAGTACCCGCATACTTTGGTCCCATTTCCTGACATACAACAGCCCCGAAAGGCCCAAACCTACTGTGTTATTCAATTGAGTACGTAAGCTTAAGGCTACATGCACAATGTAATAACACACTACTATCACGTCTTTACGTGTAAGTCTATTCATGACCGCTTGATACTAATGTATTCCTCTTCAGCACAAGCAGTACCAGTCAATATCTTAAGAGGTCGGCCATCCATTAAGGACGCATGATGGATTTTGCTAATTCTTGCCCCCCCCCCTCCCCCTCCATCCTTTCCAAGTTCGATTTTTAAACGTCCGACCGCATCACCCTCCCCCCTCCAGCAGTAACTTTATACGAATGTACGGCCATCGGGATGGTGAATGTCTATGTTCGCTTGTACAAGGTAAGGGAGGGGGGCTAAGGCCAAACGTATGAAAATGTACAAGAGCGAAATAGTGTATGTGTTTGTGTTGAGGGTTGAGGGGGGGGGGGCGACTGTCAGAAAATCGCCAAACTTGAGAGTAGACACTATTGGGTGGTCCGGTAGAGCCACAGCACATCCTTGCTGGTGGTCAGTGGGCATTACGTCATGTATACTGGAGGAGATAATAAAAGTAGGCCACTAGGACTTTTTCTTTTGTTCTTTCTGACACGTCAAAATACCTCGGAGCGCTGAGGTGCTACACATGTACAGTTGACACAACCAACGATTTCTATGGGCGTTTGCTTGACTACCTTTTCAAAACTCGCCATGTATTTTATTCAAATCTGTTGTAGGTCTTGGGTCATGCACTAGGCCAATGAGTCTCAACGTGCGATTTTGATTTCTGTTGATTTACTTTGTTTTCCCATGACTAATCAACACACCTGCATTCATTAATAAGGCTTTGGAAAACGTTCGTGAAATGACCCTGTTGGGTTTGGGTAAGGATTTTGGGAGAGGGGGGATGGCAGGATATTTGGAGCTTAAGGGGAGGGGGAGAGGGGGTCAAGAAGATGATTTTCTAAACATTTCCATGCACACCCTTTTAATTATTACTATTGGATTAAGCATGTTCAAATTAGGGGAAAACAATTTTTAAAAAAAAGTTTTTCATATGGTTGTCATGGAAACGGAAACCATCTTGAATTTAACAGCTCAAATTTTGCTAATTTCAAAAGTTATCTTTTCCTTCAAAAACTATCCGATTTGTTTGCAATTTGCTCTGAAATATTCCAAGGCAGTTGCCCTTTCATGAAATAGTGAGCTTCTTTTTTTTTTAATATCTGCTCTAGATATATTTATATACAATTCGTTTTTCTCTATTAGTTTTATTGTACACCTATAGACCAAAGCGTGTACCAAAGCGTTTTTCGATTGGTCCATAAACAAGAAAGGTTGAAAAATCGAGAAAACTGCCCAAATTCCACACTTTGAGTGCATGCAGATTCTTTTTACCACACCTTGACCACACAGAATGGTGAAAACTTTCACTTGGATTCCGTGTGGTCTTCAGTCGATATCTCATCAGAAGGTGGACTGAGGCAGCCAGTTGTGGATCGGGTCGAGATGGACACATTATGATAAAAGGGTTGTGATTGAGATGTGTATTGAGAGGTGTATGAAGTCGTTTCTTGTGGCCAGTGGCATACACGTGCTCTCCGGTGCTGTTCTTATAGATGCATCAAGACTCTCTACCAGGAAGACAATACTGGTGCCGGGGAAAGTTATCTGTCGAATAGTCATGAAATATAATCGCTAGTATTGCCTTCCTCATCTCCTCTTGGTTGGTGTTCCCTTGTATGGCTATTGAGCAGTAAATCTGGAACTTTCTAAGGGCTTCAGTTGTTTGATGGCCATGTCCACTAAAGTTGTGTAAATCATATTGTACTCCTTGATCTCAGTTTGCTCTCCTTTTGCTTCCCTAACTTTCTGTAAATGGGCAAATTGTTTTTCTTCTTCAGCATGGTTGAATTGGTCAAAATTCACAAACAGTCGGGAAGCAGCAAGGTCACGGGCACATGACGTCTGCCAGCCAATGGCAATTGCGAACAAGCTGAGTGTCCGCGAGAGCCAGTGGCTCACCCAGTCAATGTTACTACGTCACAACTACACCGGCCTAGGCAGGTCTCGTGGTCAGCTGTTCAAGCTTGCTGGGTTTGACTGTTTCGTATGCTATAACACAGTCTTGGTAGAATCAAACATACTAGGATTTCTTATAAAGTATGAAGGAGGGCAGAAGCACGGACCAATACCGGCGTATTCGCGGGCAAAAACTGTGTATTTCGGCTCATGTTCAACCTTTTTCTGATCCCCCTAAATTCAATAAAACATTTTTTTTTTTACAAAATAATGTCGAATCAAGTAAAATCTCGGTGAAAACATTTAGAAATGTTTGCTGTGGCAGGATAGCGGAAAACAGAAAATCGATTATTTCGAATAAAATTTAGATTTCCGGACCCCCCCCCCTCCCCTCCCCTCCCCTTAAGGGGGTGATTGCATGAAAAAGGTTGAGAACCACTGCACCAGCCTAAACAGGATCTCAACGCTACATTGAAAGTTAGAGTTACATAAATAGCACACCTTAAACTTAACATTGTAACTTCCTGATTCCAAGTATTCTTTCCATACCGATCTGCGCCGTTTTCAAACAGACAAGTCGATTGTTTCAGATATGAATCGTGCCTTTCTTTAGGTCTTTATCTCACTCAAGAATTGACAAGATAAGACCGTACCTGACATAAGTGTGTGTGAGGAAATAAATCTGAAACTTGGATGGTTCTACAGTAGATTGACACAATTAACTGAGTGGACTTCAAAAGTGAGATGTCTGAAAGTGATTGAGCCATAATCCTACAATTCTGTACAACAACAGACAAGTATATTCAGGTATGTATATCTATAGTCATTGTTTAAACAAAAAAAACATAATACTTCTAGCTGATCAGATCGAGATAAATCTTGCAAATTGTTTGAACCAAACCCAGCTGTAGATCTAGATGTAAATCTGGAAATAACTTGGATTTGAAGCAAAGACTAATACGACTTATAATGGTCACGTCACAATCCCTTGACCAAATATATAAACAAAGCTCCAAGCAAAGTAAAAAATAATAAGGCAAACTTTTTCTACAACTTTTTCTATTTGAAATATTTTGACCCCAATTCTTTACAGAGTACACGACAGGAAATGTGATAAAGCTGACTTTCGGCCAGCAATGTGTAAAAAAGGGAGACAAAGAACGAAATTTCCCATCATCCTTTCGATTTTAACTGGACGAAACTACATCTCTGTCAAAAAGATGGTCAATAAATAATTTCTAAGACTGCATTTTATCCAAAATCTACATGTCTGTGTAATTTATCGTCAAAACTTGTGGGAGTATCAGACACGGGTTGCTATTACACTAGACTGCATGCGGCAGGGAGGCGCAGTGACGCCGCTCATGGAGGCCCTTACAATAATGGCAGATCACCGGTGGGGTGAGGTACAAGTGTGAGTGAAGGAGAAAGAGAACTGTGTCAAGAATAGATTTAATTCATAAATGTTTCCACTGACTAAATTTTTGTGAGAGAGCAGTGAGTAATTTTTACAAACGTAATTATTGTGCGAGCCAGCATAACTTGGTCTCGTAAACAATTTGTTTTGAACAGTTTTTTTTTATAATAGATAGACAGAAGGTGTGGGGAAGGATAGACGGACAGCGTAGGTATGCATGACTGAGCACTTTTTATATCTCGTGTTTTGAACTAGGTTTAGTAGAGAGGGAAGGGGTGAGTAGGAATTAAATGTTATTGAGACGTCTGTTGACGTACAGAAAATCCGTGATCCAGAGTAAAAGCTCGGGGTTTTGAACATGTTAAGAATTTATTGCTATAAAATTACATTTTATTGTCTTGAGTGATTCGACCTTTGATGTCGACCCAAGGTCGTTGCGTAGGGCTGTTACTTAAAATAACTCAGTTCGGCAGCTGAGCTAGAAGTGGTTGCACCAATCACAATCCAGGAATTAGACGGTAAGCTGCAGATGCAGTCCAGTATTTAAGGCCGTACAGAACTTAGTTCTGGGCCACATGTAGACAATCCATTTACGAGGTGGACGGCGAGCTCTCAGCCAGATGAGAAGTCATAGAGACGCAGCGATTGAGCTGATATGTACAGTGATGGAGCATTGTCAGAAATCTACGCTCCTGAGCCCAAGCCTACTTGTTTGAGCATTAAACCCACAGCGCTAATATCAATGGTGAGCTAAAGATTTTAATTCCATGCTGAATTTACAGCCACCTACACATGTAGACTGTTGACCAGTACTGCCAGACCACATGCATTTCCCGCGACCACGTGTGAACTACACCAGAGCGCTCCTGGCAGAGACGCTATATAAATATGTTTTAGTATGAAGAGAGATAGAACTTTAAACCTTACAGGATCCGTCGCCCTCGGGCGCGGATTCTTTTGAATGTAAATTTATTGTGACTTAGATAACTTCATATTACATTGCCTTAAGTACTTCATAGTTGCCCCTCAGCTTAGCTGAGCATTTACAGTTGCTATTGTATTCGTTATCTATTGTATATTTTATCTTTGAATTTGTTAGATATATAAACTTTGCAGTCTGTTACTCAAATTGATTTATTTAGTTTTTAGAGTGAAAGTTGTTTAATTGTTGTTTTTTTTTGTGCTCGTGTGATTGGGAAGCGGACCTCTCGATCTATATTCCCCAAAATCCCGATCCGCGACAAACTGGACCGAGGCGAAGACAAGAAACAATGAAAAAAACAAAACAAAACAAATAAAAACGTCTCAACTTAATATGTATTACTATTACTATACAAGAGGAAGAATTGTGATTCTAAATTTAAAAAAAAAAAGGACACAACGAAGTGCAAAGGGGCCAGAACGAAACGGAAAAAATGGGAAAAAACAATTTTATTCTGTATGCATGGAAAAGACAAATAAGTGAGAATGAGATCTAAGAGAGAAACTGAAAGAGACAGTAATATGAAAGAAGTGAAGTATGAATGAAAGCTGGTCTGGTAATAATTGGAGAGGTGAAGAAAAACAACACAAAAAATACAATGTGGTGCATGATCGTGTGGGTGAAAGAGTAGAGGAAAGCCGGACGCAGATGTGGAGGATGAGTGAAAGACAACAGTAGAACAAAAATCGTTTATGCATATTGGCACTGAGAGATCATAACTATCGTTTTTTCTTTAAATTTTTTTTTTTTTTTTCATACTCCATCTCGTTTCTTTTCTGTTATTGTGTGTATGCGCTAATGTGTTCCTGAGCCCGAAAACTTGAGTGTTTTTAGATTAGTTGTGTGTTTAGGGTTTCTCAAATACATTTCTTATCTTGTCAGCGATCGTGTTACGCGTGACCTTTCTGCTACTCACCGCCTATAGGGCTGCGATATGTTTTGCCATATTAAGAAAATGGCCGCCGCGCCCCACAATTGGTTTACTTTGTGTACCTAGAAACAAATGGGGTGCAAAGTCTAGTATATTATGTAGGTCAGTGGACAGTCCACAACTTGTCATAATGTTTGGTCACGTAGTTACAATCTTTTAAATGTTTGCACGTCCAGTCTCTAGCTCCATTGTATGTGAGTTTAAATGAGATGCAATGGATGTAAATGTTAACATGGAACCTTCTCTATTGGTTGAGTAATAATATCGTAACAGATTAAAGGATATTGGAAGTGGATTTCGGGATGTATTATTTTTAATGTTGTTTTTTTTTTTAATGGGTGAAGGATGTAGAATGTCTGTGGTCTAACATTACAGAAAATTAGGGGAAAGACCTGCAAAGAGATTTTTTATAGTACCAGCCAGAGCAGGCCATTCAGGAGGCACGTGCACCCTTGTGTGTGCGGGGGGGGGGGGGGGGGGGGTAGGAGTTTTTCTCAGTGAACAAAAGGCTAACATAGGAGATTGGGAAGTGATATGGAGGGCGGGGGGGGGGGGGGGGGAGGTCTACGTATGGTTTCGGATTATTGTAATGAATTCACGTTTTTTTGTGTTTTTTTTTTTTTTTTTGCCAATTTAAATTATAGGATTTGATGAAAATCATACTTCCAATGAAACAGTCTAATTGTTCATGTAATAATATCACTTAATGTTGATATAAACACAGATAGTCACCATTTCAATGGTCATGCACTTGTACAAGGTGTCACGAGTGGAGTGAGTGCAATTAAGGGGATTGCTACAGAGCGGGTGTAGAGTAAGAAGGGCTCACGGTAGACAAGTAAGTTAAGCGTGCTGTTGTGAGTAGTGGGGGGGTCTGAATGAGGCGAAAGCGCTGTATTACTATCACTGCAAGTTAGAAGGTCCTACGGAACGGACGCTAATAAGAGCCCATCGGGCGGACATAAGGGGAGCAGTCGAGAGACCAGTGAGAGAGTTTCCAGTGATGACTGGTACGTAGAACGTTGATTGATTATTATGATTGATGTATTATATTATATTCGTCTATTACCATGATGTAAATAAGTATATGTGAGGAATGTGGAAGTCCTTGATATTGGATATAGCAATGTGCGCCATGAGCGATAGATGAAAGTGAGTTCATGGATTTGTAGCGCGAGTGAGTAGTGTGTACTCCGAGGGAGGTGTGTTACCGTAAGATGTGTGGTGAGTGAAAGGTGAACAAGTGTGTGTACGCTTCATGGGTTGTAAGGAGAGGTGGAGTGAATAGAAATGGTAGGGTATTATACCAATGTAATGTTATTCTTGTAGGTGTCGAGGACGGGCCGCAGAGCCACCTCGATGAGCACAGGGGATAGGCCAGCATAGGGCCGGAGGCCACACATAGGCCAGAAGTGAGGCTGTCAGTGCAGGACAGTAGAGGCACATAAAGTCGTGGCAGTCAGGCCACGGACAGGGACGTAGATATGAGCGTGAATGTGATAATGTACTATTGCCATGTTGAGGGGCTAGTGAACTAATAATGTACTATTGAAATGATAATGTCTATTGAAATGATAATGTGTTATTGACCTGCTGAGGTGCTAGGGGAGTGCTAAGGTGTATGACAATAGGAAGGTGATATTGAGAGACTGCGGTGCCAGTGAATTATTAATGTGCTATTAAGACCCTGAGGGGAGAGGCTGAGGCCGAAGTGCCTTTAGGAGTAACTACCGGGTTGTGGATCCGAGGGAGAGTGTGTGTGAGAATAAGGCCGTTGTACGGCAGTTAATCCCAATAATATAATGTATGTAATTGCGCTATTATCTGTATAATTATGTTTAATAAATGTGTGAGTCTGATGGATTGTTCTGTTAAGTGTTAAACTTGTTTGTTCGTGATTGTTGTCCTGTCATAAACTATTACATCTCCCAGTCTGGGATTTGTGACACAAGGGTTCAGGAATATCCCCAGGGTATACTGGCTGGAGCTAAGGGGGGAGAGGGTGTCAACTAGACAAAATAGAGAGAAAGTATTTCTTGGATCGCCCAAAATCAAAGTGCCATGTATCACTATAGAGTCATCATTCCTGTCAAAGGATACGCGCCGACAAAATATCAGGAGAGAAAGGAAAAATTCAGTTTTGTTGCCTAACAAGGGCTGACACGCCTAAAACCTTTTTCACATCACGGTGGGCAACATTTGAGTGTCCCATTTTACATCTGATCGATAGGGTGTGGGCTACGACTGAATGACTCTTTGCAGCGTATGTTTGGGTATAAACATAATGATATTATAATTATTCCTTCCTCTCTTCATTATATGCTGTACTACTACCATAAAGCAGATTACGTAGAATTGTGGATTTTAGAACTAACTCAAAATCGATGCTTCTAAATTGAATAAAATACTAGCATTTAGAGGGAAAGTAACACGCGTAACTGGACTTGTCCACAGCATCCACTCCACTCCGATATTTTCACGGAAAATGACGTGACGTCGCAGACATTCCACAATTGTCTAAATCATGTTTTAATCTTGTTTGAAAATCTCAGAAAACTGCTGACTTCCAATATTTATAGTGGTAGCTGTTCTTAGGGAAACGTA
This sequence comes from Onchidella celtica, assembly GCA_963931925.1. Classification (NCBI taxonomy): domain Eukaryota; kingdom Metazoa; phylum Mollusca; class Gastropoda; order Systellommatophora; family Onchidiidae; genus Onchidella; species Onchidella celtica. The sequence goes on along the minus strand of OZ007575.1, from coordinate 57,329,359 downwards.
GGTTTTCGTTTAAAAATACAAGTGAATGAAATAAAACAATATAACTATTGAACGGTGCAGCGTGACTGTCTGATTAAGGTGAGCATTTCATCTCAAAACACCACCAAAAAAAAAAAAAAAATCAAAAAAAAAAAAAAAAACTTAGGCAATTGTGGGACGAGCGTGACGGGGTGAAGAAGGAAAACACTCTTTCCCTCTGTACACTTGTCCACAGCTTCCGTTCCCCTCCGCTCCTCGTCGCTCTGTCTGTTTAGCAGGTCAGACTTTTTTACGTACAGACAATTCACACGTCACAGCTCTCTAGATCATTTTACGCGGGGCCCAGACTGATGTGTTGTATCAGCTAGTGGATTCTTGGCTTTGTGTGTAGTAGCCTGACCTCTGACCACTGACCTCTGGAATCTTCCTGTCTATGTGATAAAGGAACCATTCAGCATGGATGAAGCAAAATGAATTGAAAGTGTCAGGTCTCCACCAACTTTTTACGACAACACCGAGCCGAAATTTGATACTAGAGTTCTAGTAATAGAGATAAATGGTCCATGGGAACAAGTGACCTCTGAACCAAATGAAACATGTAAGAGATTAGATCAAACTTTATTTTATTGTTCCTAGTGGGGGATTTTTTTTTCACTTTATTTTATTTTGGACCCAATAGCCATGTAGGCCTAAGCGTTAATGAGATAACAAAACAAAAAAAAAGAATGAACGATTATAATTATGATTATAATTTTTCAATGATAATGTGATGAGAATTATGAAGAATGCGATGTTGCTGATGATGAGTTTGATGAAAGAGATTGTGGTGGTCGTCATTAGAATTGTGACAGGAGTCTTGGAGACTTGAAGGTTGAAAACTCCTGACGTATTTTAATTGGTTCCCGAGGGTTGAGTAATAGACAGACAGATAGTTAGATAGATAGATAGACAGAGAGAGAGAGAGAGGGGAGGTTATAATGTTAACAATTATCGTAAAAACCAATGGAAAATGACCCTACTCCCCGCCCATGCCCGGCTCCCCCCTCCCCCCAAAGAATTACAGCCTCAGATATTTCTTGTTAAGTATAAAAGTGACATGTGAAATTGTCCATTGATTGACTATTTAATAATTATACACCAGGCATAATTGTGTTTTCACTAAGAATTACGTTCTGTTTGACATAATTGAAAGCAATCAAAGACCTGGTGTTGCTTGTGACATGCAGGTGGGAAAACAGTGTTTCACCAATTCAATACTTTATGCCATAATCAGAAGCATGTTTCCTTGTCAAATTTCAGAAAATTTCTACCAAAACAAATGACGACATCAAGATCTGGCAGTTACATAATTATGATGGGACATTCTGGAGCATCTGCAGCCTCAGAAAACTCTCTACTGGTCACATCGTTTGAATGTTGACTTCACTGAGTTCATGTTGCTGAGATGGGACGCCCAAAACATTGAGAATCTTCAACATCCACACGGCCTTTTTGAATCTATATAAACTATTTTCTAACAGTCTGGATGCTTGTGGATTTATCTCTTGATTTAGTTGAAAGATTACTGTGTGTTTCTGCTGTTGTTTGGCACAAAATATTTCTTGCATTTGATGACAACAAGGATATCAGATTTCGAGACAAAAGTTTGCGTTGTGTAATAATCCCATGATGGCTGTGCATAAACAAGATCTCTACATGTACTTCTTGTTAAGCTAACTTAATGACATTTGATATATCTTAAACTGAAGTGCCAAAATTTATTGAAATGGCTTGGTGGGAGAAACTTACTTTTTGGGGTCACACATTTTCCATGTATCTGGGGTGACGGGAAAGATCTTAACGCTAGCAGTAAGTTTTGCTCTACATTATAAAGGTACAAAATGTCACCTGGTAATCAACAACAAATAACTTGACTGGGTCATCGAAAGCAATAGTAGGAAGCGATATAGAAACAATTTAACTGTTGGTACTACAAGTTGGAGTTGATATGTGATGTGTTTCTACCAGACCTGGAAGCGTCCCTACTTTTGACCATCTGTCACAGGTAATTATTCAGTTCTCTACGTATTCTTACAAAACAGAGCTGATTCACACAGAAGGACTGAACAAGGACATGACAGGGTTTTTCTGGAAATAGGAAAACGAGCTAAGAATCATCGATAAAGGTAGCTGATGTCAACGATGGCATCAGTACAAAATGGACGTTTAAACAATGGAGCTGATCCAGTGAATCAGGAAGAATATTACGAGCGTGTTACGTCCAGGTTGTGGGGAGCGTGTCGAGGTGGACGTGTGGACGATGTTAAAACATTACTGGAAAGTGGAGCTGACCCAAACATGCAAGGCTTTAATGGCATGACGGCGTTAGTGATGGCATCAGAGCTGGGACATTCGGAGGTGATTAAAATGCTACTAGAAATGGGAGCTGACCCTCACAAGCAAGACAGTGATGGCACGACAGCTTTAGCAATGGCATCAGGGGAAGGACATTTGGAGGTGGTTAAAATACTACTAGAAAAGGGAGTTGACCATCACTGTCACGAGTGGAGTGAGTGCAATTAAGGGGATTGCTACAGAGCGGGTGTAGAATAAGAAGAGCTCACGACAGACGGATAGGAAAAGACGTGAAAGGGGAAGAGTAAAAATAACTCATGCAGACAAGTGGGAAAAGCGTGCGTGTATGAGTGGTGTGGAAGTCTGAATGAGGCGAAAACGCTGGATTACTATCACTGCAAGTTAGAAGGTCCTACGGATCGGACCTGTGAATAAGAGCCCATCGGGCGGACATAAAGGGAAGCAGTCGAGAAGACTAGTGAGAGTCTTTCCAGTTATGACTGGTATGTAGAATGTTGATTGATTATTATGATTGATGTATTATATTATATTCGTCTATTACCATGATGTAAATAAGTATATGTGAGGAGTGTGGAAGCCCTTGATATTGAATATAGCAATGTGCGCCATGAGCGATAGATGAAAGTGAGTTCATGGATTTGTAGCGCGAGTGAGTAGTGTGTACTCCGATGGAGGTGTGTTACCGTAAGATGTGTGGTGAGTGAAAGGTGAACTAGTGTGTGTACGCTTCATGGATTGTAAGGAGAGGTGGAGTGAATAGAAATGGTAGGGTATTATACCAATGTAATGTTATTCTTGTAGGTGTCGGGGACGGGCCGCAGAGCCACCTCGATGAGCACAGGGGATAGGCCAGCATAGGGCCGGAGGCCACACATAGGCCAGAAGTGAGGCTGTCAGTGCAGGACAGTAGAGGCACATAAAGTCGTGGCAGTCAGGCCACGGACAGGGACGTAGATATGAGAGTGAATGAGATACTATATTGTTGCCATGTTGATAGGCTAGTGAACTGATACTATGTTGTTGCCATGTTGATGGCTATGGAAATAATAATGTGTTATTGCCCTGCTGAGGTGCGAGGGGAATGCTAAGGTGTATGACAATAGGAAGGTGATATTGAGAGACTGCGGTGCCAGTAAATTATTAATGTGCTATTAAGGCCCTGAGGGAGAGGCTGAGGCCGAAGTGCCTTTAGGAGTAACTACCGGATTGTGGATCCGAGGGAGAGTGTGTGTGAGAATAAGGCCGTTGTACGGCAGTCATTTCAATAATATAATGTATGTAATTGCGCTATTATATGTATAATTATGTTTAATAAATGTGTGAGTCTGATGGGTTGTTCTGTTAAGTGTTAAACTTGTTTGTTCGTGATTGTTGTCCTGTCATACTTATTACATCTCCCAGTCTGGGATTTGTGACAATCACAAAGAAGACAAGTATGGCATGACAGCGTTTATGATGGCCTCAGGGGGAGGACATTTAGAGGTGTTTAAAATACTACTAGAAATGGGAGCTAACCCTCACAAGCAAGACAGTGATGGCACGACAGCTTTAGCGATGGCATCAAGGGGAGAACATTTGGAGGTGGTTAAAACACTACTAGAAAAGAGAGTTGACCCTCACAAGCAAGACAGTGATAGCATGACCGCGTTACTGCTGGCATCAGAGGGAGAACATTTGGAGGTGGTTAAAACACTACTAGAAAATGGAGCTGATCCTAACGAGCAAAATGAGGATGGCTTTACCGACTTTATGCTGATATCAGCACATAGATCTATTGAGGTGTTTCAACTGCTACTAGAAAACGGAGCTGATCCTGACCTGGAAGACAAACATGGCAAGACCGCGCTTACGGCGGCAGTTGAGGGTAGAAATTTGGACGTGCTTAAAATACTACTAGAAAGGGGAGCTGACCCTAACAAACAAGATAATTACGGTAAGACTGCATTGATGTATGCTGAAGATCCGGACTGTATCTCAGAGTTACTTGAACATGGAGCTGATCCGGACCTTTTAGACAAAGAAGGACGCTCAGCGATAGTTCACCAGTTAGGATTACGTTCTAACACACGCGTTGGTGTCTATAGTAATGTCTCACGCCTGATATCTGTATTGACTGGGAAAGGTGCCAATCCCATCATTCCCATTCCTTATCGACAGTCGCTATATCAGAAGTTTAAGATAGTTATGACAAATCCTGGTAGCTACTTTGAAGAAATTTTATTCCTGAGTGTGAACAATGGACTGGTAAAGTATGCAGCAATTAGTCCACGTGAAAAATCCCCACTGCAAATAGCCCTAGACTGGGGTAGCGTACAGGCATTGAAATATATGTTTGCCTGTTGTTACATTACAAATGAAGATATAACATTTATTCGTTGTGTCATTTCTAAGACTCAAAGACAACTGCCTATGCTACAAACAAGGTCAGACAGATTCACAGAGGAAAGCGATGTGACAGTGGTTGACTTCCTCCATCAGGCTATGACCCAGCCCTGGCCATTGGTCAAGCTGGCATTAATAGTCGTGTCTTCGGCACTCGGACCCAGTCCTCAGAGAGAAGAACGTATCAAACAGACAGGACTTCCACCCTTACTTCAGCGTATGCTTTCATTCCAGACACCTGTAGCACGACTACCAGTCAGTCAATGGTCCAACATTCCTGTTTGCTTTGATCCAGTACTGTATGAAACATTGCCCAGACCAAGACCTTTACTTCACTATTGGCCAGTTGGAAGACAGTTGGACTTCCCATGGCAATCAAGTCAAAATGGTTAAGTTAATCGAGTGGTAATGTTGATTTCTTTGAATGAAAACATCAACATTTATCCATCTTTCCAAACTTGACTGTGTTTAGTTCTCATCGTTTGTTGCCCTCAACTTTCTTCAGAACATTTGATATTACGGTCTCTTGGGACATACAGGCCATGGGACCAAAGCTGTAATCTGTCACTCCGTTATGCATCACAGAGTGAAAATCTGTTCTTTGGTACGCAAGTTCTAATATAGATTTTAGTTACAAATAACCAATGTTGTCTTTTCAAATATTGCACATTTCTGTTTTAATTTTATAAGAAAATGATAGTAAATGATGTGATGATGGATAGAATATTTGATTCGTTCACAAAGGACAGTTTTTGTATGCAACCGCCAAAAGCAGGCGAACTTAAATAGTTAGGAGAACGAATCATGGCACCCGAGGTTTGAATCCTGTCACGAGCTCTGTGGCTCTGCTGCTCTCCCTTGTAACGCATTATTCATCCTCAATGTTCATCTCGCAGATATTATCGAAAGTGGCAAAACGTGACGTCAAACAATATTCATTATTTCCAATTGTCAAATCATATTATACTCATTACCAAGGTATTAACCACAATACATGTGTTAGTCAAACTGAAAATCTGCTTGAGCCATTCAAATTAAATAGATAATAAAGATATATTTATATGTTCATAATATTTGTATTGATAGAATTTTATCGAATTAATTCAACGAAAATTCCCAAGTGGCAATACTTTCCAGGACTGTCTCAGCAAAGCAGATCGTCATTAAATAATACATCAGAGATATTTTTCTAAGGAGAATAGTTTTGGAGGATTCCAGTGACCTCTGATAAGTTGTAACTGAATCGCTGTAAAAAAAAAAATTTTTTTCAAGAAAAGACCGTTCATATTAAAAACTTCGAAGTAAATAATTTTAACCTGTAGAAACCCAGGGTAGAGGACAGGGGGTTGCCTCACTTTAAACTTGAATAGCCAATCACATTCGCCACTGACTTGACCTGTCATCCACGATTGCGCAACCTTGGAATGACGGGGTCTAAGTCCAGACAACTCAGTTGTGAGAAAATCGCGTTTAAAGATTGGTGTTGTCGTCATTTGTTTCCTAGTTGGTACAAACTTCAATTTGTGTCAGGCTACAGATGGAATGCATTTAGGGGAGATTTTTTATTTTCATTGAAATTGATCCATTCTAATCTTTGATTCGAAAGTAAACAAACAACATCAACGACTTTATCATTGTGAAAACTGAATTCATACTTAGAATGACAGGGTGGTAACTCCAGTCGGTGTACAAACAACTTTGGTGATTCAGTCTGTTGTGTACAGACTGAGAAAGACAGGGCAGTAAGTCCAGATTCTCAACACATTTTAATGTTTCTTTCATACCATGGCTGGGGCAGACTAAATCTTGCATAGGTAATACTCTCGTCCGACCCAACCAAACTTCTGACGAACTTTAAAGTGCCATTACTGCACATTACGGTTACACAGTACATTCCGAACCCTATGCGATGCTACGAAAATTACCAAACATTTTGTTCACAAATCATAGTGCATTGCAACATCATATGGTAGAAAAGGCTACATGTTTCACAAAATATTGTGCACGTTGGCCGTGGCCCCTCACATTTTGAGGCCCAAGGCTTCAGCCCACCTAGCCTAGTGGTAACTCTGGCACTGATGTTACTCTAGCGCTAGAACTAAACATAAGCAAAGGAGGAGCTGAATGTTTCAGGCGAGCACTAGAACTAAACATAAGCAGAGAATGAACTGACGTCTATATTATGTTCTGCCATGAGAACTGTTCCAATATAAAGTTATCATTGTCTTCCTATAACTCAGTACCTCCAATGTAAAAAGTCATATATATTCATTTCATTCATAATAATAGGGGTGCAGCAAATTGATTGTTTTATATATATTTTTGTCACAATGAACGGACATCACCTTTGTTTGTCCAGAACATTCTGCCTTGCGGTATTTGTTCTTTAACCATTTATTGTTCCTCATCGTGCTTTTGAGCTTTTGTTTTTTATTGTCACACTTAATAGAAATTATCTTTGTTTATTCAAAACTTTGTACTCTGCATGACTTATCCATAAACAATTTTTTTTTCTTTATCGTGCGTTTGCATTTGTTATCAATTTCAAGAGATATATATTTTAACCCTCTGTCAATTTGCAACGTCCACTAAGGAAAATATTGATTGACATACATTGTCACAAATCCCAGACTGGGAGATGTAATAGTTTATGACAGGACGACAATCACGAACAAACAAGTTAACACTTAACAAAACAATCCATCAGACTCACACATTTATTAAACATAATTATACATATAATAGCGCAATTACATACATTATATTATTGAAATCAACTGCCGTACAACGGCCTTATTCTCACACACACTCTCCCTCGGATCCACAACCCGGTAGTTACTCCTAAAGGCACTTCGGCCTCAGCCTCTCCCCTCAGGGTCTTAATAGTACATTAATGATTCACTGGCACCGCAGTCTCTCAACATCACCTTCCTATTGTCATACACCTTAGCATTCCCCTAGCACCTCAGCAGGGCAATAACACATTATTATTTCCATAGCCATCAACATGGCAACAACATAGTATCAGTTCACTAGCCTATCAACATGGCAACAATATAGTATCTCAGTCACTCTCATATCTACGTTCCTGTCCGTGGCCTGACTGCCACGACTTTATGTGCCTCTACTGTCCTGCACTGACAGCCTCACTTCTGGCCTATGTGTGGCCTCCGGCCCTATGCTGGCCTATCCCCTGTGCTCATCGAGGTGGCTCTGCGGCCCGTCCCCGACACCTACAAGAATAACATTACATTGGTATAATACCCTACCATTTCTATTCACTCCACCTCTCCTTACAATCCATGAAGCGTACACACACTAGTTCACCTTCCACTCACCACACATCTTACGGTAACACACCTCCATCGGAGTACACACGACTCACTCGCGCTACAAATCCATGAACTCACTTTCATCTATCGCTCATGGCGCACATTGCTATATCCAATATCAAGGACTTCCACATTCCTCACATATACTTATTCACATCATGGTAATAGACGAATATAATATAATACATCAATCATAATAATCAATCAACGTTCTACATACCAGTCATAACTGGAAAGACTCTCACTAGTCTTCTCGACTGCTTCCCTTTATGTCCGCCCGATGGGCTCTTATTCACAGGTCCGATCCGTAGGACCTTCTAACTTGCAGTGATAGTAATACCGCGCTTTCGCCTCATTCAGACTCTCCCACTACTCACAACAGCACGCTTAACCCACTTGTCTGCATGAGTTATTTTTACTCTTCCCCTTTCACGTCTTTTCCTATCCGTCTGTCGTGAGCTCTTCTTATTCTACACCCGCTCTGTAGCAATCCCCTTAATTGCACTCACTCCACTCGTGACATCATCACCCACCCCAAAAAAATTAATGCAATTAATTTCAAATCGCATCAAGATGACTGTCAACGAGTGAGCGTGAGCAATACCTACACTAGAAAAATGACCTAGCAGTTCCCCTAGTATATAAAATACCGAAATCAGGGGAAAATATGGGGATCAATATGGCCTGCAATATGCATATATGTGTCACATCATGAATAGCTAACTAATCACAATACTTAATACAGAATCAAAAAACCACTCAACCTATCAACCATTCTTCATATCATATTTATAATGTCAATATTTTAAGGTCGACTCATTCACAGAGATCCTGTCAATGTTCCTGTCCTCTGATGTATAAGCTCCTGAAATCTTCCCCTAGGCTCGACTAAGGTAGTCGGCGATATGATTGCTGGTTCCTGGAATTGGTTGAATAACGAAGGTATACGGCTGCAAAGCCAATGCCCATCTAGACAAGCGTGGGCTGGACGAACGATTCTTCGACAAAAATGTCAGTGGCTTGTGGTCTGTCTGGATACAAAATTCTCGTCCCATGAGATAACGTCCCAATTTCTGGACGGACCAGACAATGGCAAGACACTCACGCTCTATCACAGAATACTTTCTTTCTCTCTGCAATAACTTCCTACTGACATAACATACAGGATGGAGACATTCGTTCTTCTCCTGTAGAAGACAAGCGCCGACACCAGAGTCCGACGCATCCGTTCTGAAGATAAAATTAGATCGAAAATCGGGTAATATCAGAATGGGTGACGATGATAATGCTGTCACCAAATTATCAAATGATGTCTGACATTCAGACGTCCACTGGACCTTATCGGGTTGTCCCTTCTTAGTAAGGTCAGTAAGAGAAGATGACAAGGAGGAAAAATTTGGAATGAACTTTCTGTAATAATTTAAAATTCCCACTAAGCTTCTGACTTGTTTCTTTGTTTTAGGGATTTGCAACCCTACTAACTTGTCAATTTTTGTTTCTTCAGGTCTCTGAACACCTCTACCCACAATATGTCCTAAGAATATTATCTCTGGACATGCCAAATCCATCTTTGCGGGTTTAGCAGTTAACCCAAAATGACGTAATCGTTGAAAAATTACTGTTAGTGTCTGAATATGATCAGACCATGTCGACGTATGGCATGCTATATCGTCAAAGAATGACACGACATTAGGTATGTCCTTTAATACCAGTATGAGAATACAGATACTCTGGTCTCTCATGAAACCTCTGCAGCATATTAACATGGAAAACCTTACTCGCTCCATCAATGTGGATAGCGTAATCTACCTTTGAAACAACTCGCTCAATAACATAAGGGCCTTTCCATGTCATCAATAACTTATTATGGTCCGTAGGTAACAACAATAGGACCTTGTCTCCTGGCTTAAAAATTCTCAGTTTGGATCCTCTATCTTTATAGGCTTTTGCTCTCCCTGAGCGATACCAGAAGCTTCTTCTGCTATAGTGCGCGCTGAAGATAATCTTTCTCTTAAATCAACAAGGTGTATCGAAACCTTTTTAAACGGTTCCGAAACCGTGGGGATCTTTTGAAGAGGAGCCTGGGGTGTACGACCCTTATGCGACGTCTTTTGGCACGCACTGCACGTCTTACAATATAAACGTACATCTCTGTATACTGACGGCCAATAAAAATCTTTCAGAACTCTCTGCTTGGTTCTAGCACTTCCCATATGACCCGCTAATGGAACATCATGGGCCAGACGCAATACTGTAGCAATCAACGACCGTGGCACGACGACCTGCTTTTGAACGGAAGCCACTGTGACGTACATACGGAACAGAATGCCCCCCTGGACAAAAAAGGAGGACAACCCGTTCTTATATCTCCTCGTTTTCTCGGTTCGCGCTTCCCCAAAACATGGGTTTAATGATGGGTCCTCCCTTTGTAATCTCGCCAAGCGCTCCGGCGTGATATCTAGGTTGACCGCTGGCGTAGCCAAAGGTCTAATCTTATCTTTATCCGCTACCCGTCGACGTGTTTCGACCGCGGCGCAAAAGTCAATACCCTTTGATTGCGACCATGCTTGCACGTTCTCATCGGAAGGGGAAACTACCCGTGATACATTCCCAATGATGAGCTGGGCGCCTGGAAAACAACCAACGACTGCTTCGACTTCCCCGCTAAGGAAGGGTGTATCTATCACTATTCTTGCCATGGGCAATTTCTCAATGGCCCCCGAAAATTGGATGCACGGGACAGTCTCACCTGTAAGCTGTGAATCCCGAATGCAGTCCCTATGCACTCCCACAACGGTAGATCCTGTATCTCGTAAAACCGAGACCGGTTCGTCCCCAACAAACCCCGGATAAACCCTAAGACCACCTCCTGTATGACATGAATTTATAACGGGGATCTTTCTCCCACAAGGTAAAACACCGGAAGATAATAACTTCTCACAACTGGGACACTTAGAATACTGTCCGCCTCCGTTGTCCGATGTAACACACGCAGCCGCATGATGAAATTTATTTGGGGAACATGGACTAGAGCTACTGTCCACGTTCGCCGCTATCCTACCTGCAGGGCAGTTCACGCTGATGTGATCCGCTCTACCGCAGTTCCAACACTTCGCGGCTCTACACTCGCGTGAAAAGTGACCCACGCGTCCGCAAGTCCAACACTCCGCTCCCTGTGCTGCTCTAGGCCTGGGTCCCCGTGACCCATCGCGACCGGAACTAGAGTCCCTATGCCGTCGGTCATCGGCAAAGGTCACAAGTCGGCCCCGGCCATTACCGCGACCTAGCCCTCCTGCTCGGTCAAACTTACCGGATCCATATGCCGGTGATTGGTGATAGCCCCTACGCTGCCCCTGGGCTTGCCCGCTATAGGCACCACGCTGACGCGACCTGTCCCCAAGTCCTGCCGGCGACCCCTCGACAACGGCGACGTACCCAGCATCTTGGACGTACGCCCTGGCGACTGGTTTGGACGGATGCGCCGTACGGTATGCCTCCGCCAACTTAGACGCCTCCTGCACCGTCGCGGGTTCGTTCTCTTTCAGGAAAGCCACCAGATCTTTGTGGCACGACGCGTACAGCTGGTCACGGATCATTAGGTCTTTCAGTTTAGCGAAATCCGTGCCCACATGCGCCAAGTCTACCCAGTTCGCGAAATACTCCGTTAGTCTCGCGACGAAGGCAGCAAAGTCCTCCCTGGTGTCTGCACGTGCTCGCCTAAACTGCTCCCGGAAATATTCCTCGGTACGCGCAAATCGGCGAAGCAGCAAAGCCTTCAGCTTATCGTAATCTTGCACGTCTTCGCGCTGTAGCTCTTTAAAGTAGGTTAACGCTCGCCCCTGCAATAAGGACGCCAGGTACGTGGCCCATAATTCCTTATTTTCCCCCCATTGCAATTGTGCGTTCAGTTCGAACCTGTAAAGGAAGGCGTCTATGTCGTCCTTCCGGTCGTCGAACGTAGGGAGCTTAATCCTAACACCACCCTTATTGTGTACCTGCCGCTCAACTGCTTCCGTTGGCGCCTTCTTATTGATTTCCAACTCGGCGATTCTTATTCGCGCCTCTCTCTCCTGTTGCTTATCCCTAGCCTCTATCTCCCGCTCTTGGGCTTCTATCTCCTTTAACTTTATTTCCCTCTCCTGTTGCTTATCTTCTAACTCCTTTTCCTGAGCCTCTTTTTCTCGCTCTCTATCCTTAGCACGCTCATCGCGCATTTCCGCTTGCTGTTCTTTGATCCAGCCGCGTAGCTCCTCTCCCTCCAGGCCAAGTTCCTTACCCAACTTCATTAGTTGTTGGAGTTCCGCCATTTCACAGATTTATGGTTATGGTATCTATTATAAGACGACCAACCTGTCGGTATGATCACTAACGATACGACCAGAGACCTGAGATCACACCAGATATAACAATACCCAGTTGTCTCAAATACAATTCAGAAATTTACCTTTACAGCACAACTAATTCTATATCTATAAAATGTATAGCACTATTAATTATAAAGGAAAAAAGAAACGACAAGAATGAAGAAATACAATAGAAGGACCACAAGTACGTCAAGGACAACGAACCAGACTAGGACAAAGCTTCTACAAAAAAAAACTATAATGGAAAAAAAAAAAAAAATGCAACCTACTACGCCGATTACACTACACGGTACAACAAGAACAGAGTCTGAAAAAAAAGAACGTATCTACAGAAAGGTAGAAGAGGGACAAGAGAAACGTCTTCCTAAAACAACGAGGAAGATAGAACGCTACAATCTAAACACAAATTACAGGTCCCTATAGAACTGTTCGCTGTGATGAACGAAGTTCCAAATTTAGCCCACCTCCCGAAGAGGACAAACTACGCTCACCACAGCAAACCCGCGCCACCGCCCGTATAATCTATAACGACAACAAAAACAGCAAAAACAGGGAAACAGACAGATGAAAAGACAGCCCTCAATCCAGGGTACAAAATTTTCACTTAACTTTCAATTTTTGAAATTTTGAGTAAAACTCCTCCCTTTAATCGGAGCTCTGGCTGCTCGTCTCCTCAGGCTGCACGCACACACTCTGGAAAGTTTAAATACACATTAATACCTATTCATAGCAATACATGCATCAATACATATTCATAAGTATACATAAATCATATCATGAAATTTCCATTCATCCGACGAACAAAGACAACACAAATTCCTACCACAAGATAAGTATTACGTGGACAAAACTAAAGTAACAAATGCCCACCGAAAAAATACCTACTAACTAACTACAACTAAATATTACGAAAATGGACGAGTCACAACGGACGAGCCCCCAATGTCACAAATCCCAGACTGGGAGATGTAATAGTTTATGACAGGACGACAATCACGAACAAACAAGTTAACACTTAACAAAACAATCCATCAGACTCACACATTTATTAAACATAATTATACATATAATAGCGCAATTACATACATTATATTATTGAAATCAACTGCCGTACAACGGCCTTATTCTCACACACACTCTCCCTCGGATCCACAACCCGGTAGTTACTCCTAAAGGCACTTCGGCCTCAGCCTCTCCCCTCAGGGTCTTAATAGTACATTAATGATTCACTGGCACCGCCGTCTCTCAACATCACCTTCCTATTGTCATACACCTTAGCATTCCCCTAGCACCTCAGCAGGGCAATAACACATTATTATTTCCATAGCCATCAACATGGCAACAACATAGTATCAGTTCACTAGCCTATCAACATGGCAACAATATAGTATCTCAGTCACTCTCATATCTACGTTCCTGTCCGTGGCCTGACTGCCACGACTTTATGTGCCTCTACTGTCCTGCACTGACAGCCTCACTTCTGGCCTATGTGTGGCCTCCGGCCCTATGCTGGCCTATCCCCTGTGCTCATCGAGGTGGCTCTGCGGCCCGTCCCCGACACCTACAAGAATAACATTACATTGGTATAATACCCTACCATTTCTATTCACTCCACCTCTCCTTACAATCCATGAAGCGTACACACACTAGTTCACCTTCCACTCACCACACATCTTACGGTAACACACCTCCATCGGAGTACACACTACTCACTCGCGCTACAAATCCATGAACTCACTTTCATCTATCGCTCATGGCGCACATTGCTATATTCAATATCACGGACTTCCACATTCCTCACATATACTTATTTACATCATGGTAATAGACGAATATAATATAATACATCAATCATAATAATCACTCAACGTTCTACGTACCAGTCATTACTGGAAAGACTCTCACTAGTCTTCTCGACTGCTTCCCTTTATGTCCGCCCGATGGGCTCTTATTCACAGGTCCGCTCCGTCGGACCTTCTAACTTGCAGTGATAGTAATCCAGCGCTTTCGCCTCATTCAGACTTCCACACCACTCATACACGCACGCTTTTCCCACTTGTCTGCATGAGTTATTTTTACTCTTCCCCTTTCACGTCTTTTCCTATCCGTCTGTCGTGAGCTCTTCTTATTCTACACCCGCTCTGTAGCAATCCCCTTAATTGCAATCACTCCACTCGTGACATACATTTCATTTAATGTAATAATTCAGTACATGTTTTTCCTGAATTATTACTTGAATACATAATGAATACGCTTAATTTTTTTTATGTATAGCTTAATAGGTTACATAATGGTGAATTGCTTAACAGTAGGTCTGTGTTACCTGAAAAAGTAGTGTATAAATTACTATTTGAATACATGATGAAAGTGCTTACGTTTGTTATGTTTAGCTTTAAAGTTTACAATATGGTGAAAGTATATAACTGTAGGTCTCTGTTATATCCAAAGTAGTGTATGAATAACTACTTGAATAGATTATGAATTAACTTAATCCTTTTTTTTTTTAACTTTTTTTTTTTACCTATTTCTTTAGTGTTTATATAATAATAAATTACTTATTATACGTTTCTGTTAGGTCATAGACTTGTAGGTAAGGTATGAATTACTACTGGGCTATGTGTTTTTCATGTGTTGCATCACGGTTCACACAATCGTGAAATTACATTCATACTTTTCTATTGTCAAAAGTGATATCTGAATGATTGTCTGAATGGAAAATGAATACACCTTATCATTTTTTTAAATTATTATTTGTGTGTGTGTGTGTGCGTGTGTGTGTGTGTGTGGGGGTGTGTGTGTGTGTGTGGTGGGGGTGGTGTGGAGGTGTGTGTGTGTGTGTGCGTGCGTGCGTGCGTGTGTGTGTGTGTGTGTGTGTGTAAAGATATCAACGAAGGAGCTGAATGTTTCAAGCGAGCACTGGAACTAAAGATAAGCAAAGAATGAACTGACGTCTATATTATGTTCTGTCATGAGACCTGTTCCTATATAAAGTTATCATTGTCTTCCCATAACTCAGTGCCTCCAATATAAAAACTCATATATATATTCATTTCATAAATAATAATACGCCATGCACTAAATCACTTGTTTTATATATTTTTTTGTCACAATGAACGGACATCACTTTTGTTTGTCCAGAATATTCTGCTTTGCGGTATTTGTTTTTTTAACCATTTACTGTTCCTTATCGTGCTTTTGAGCTTTTGTTTTTTACTGCCACACTTAATAGAAATTATCTTTGTTTATTTAGAACTTTGTACTTTGCATTACTTATCCATAAACGATTTGTTTCTCTTTATCGTGCTTTTGCATTTTATTGTTAATTTAGAGAGATAAATATTTCAACCTTCTGTCACAACGTCCAGTAAGGAAAATATCGATTGACATACATTTCATTTAATGTAATAATTTAGTACAGTACATGTTTTTCCTGGCTTACTGCTTGAAGACATAATGAATATGCTTAATGTTTTTATGTAAAGCTTAATAGTTTACATAATGGTGAAACCGTAGGTCTCTGTTATCCCAAAAGTTGTGTATAAATTACCACTTGAATGCATAATAAATTTGCTTTTTTTTTTTTGTATGTACAGCTTTAAAGTTTACATTATGGTGAAATTACAGAACTGTAGGTCTCTGTTATACCAAAAGTAGCATATCAATAACTACTTGAATGTATTATGAATGCACTTAATTCTTTTTTTTTTCTAATATTTTTGACGTATTTCTGTAGTGTTTATATAGTAATGAAATTACTTATGATATGTTTCTGTTATGTCACAGACTCATAGGTAAGGTATGAATTACTAATTGACTATATAATGAATATGTGTTTTTCATGTATTGCATCACGGTTCAAACAATCATGAAATTACATACATACTTTTCTGTTATGTCAAAAGTGATGTAGGAATTAATGGAAAATAGATGCACTTTATCATATTTTTTAATTTTAATTTTTTTTTGTAAGTGTATATGTGGATAAATTCCAATACAGTAAACATAGTAACGAAATGAGAAATTATAATCCGCTTTATTACGTTTCTTTCATGTCAAATGTATATGGCTAACCATATTATATAGATCAAATATCATCATTTTTGTCATAACTTATTTATGTGACGCTTACATAAAGCAATTTATGTACGGTATTTATAATTATATTGTATACATGTACACAATATATGTCTGCATACTGATACACTGGTTTAAAGTGAGTCAAACTGTGAAATAAAAACCAATGATGGAGGTGATGACTTCAATCCCGTGCCAAAGTTCACTCCCTTGAAACCTAGAGATTGTGGATGGAACTCAGTTAACCAGGGGAAATAAACCTTCATGGGCTGTAACTCCAATAATATTACCCATTCGTGCCATATGGCGAGGCTCACCAAATAACTCTATAAAAATCAAGACTTGTATGAAGCTCAATATTTTTGGTCCGTAAAGTATTAGAACAGGATGCACTGATGTTTTCACAAGCAAAGTTACCCCATCCCTATGTTGCGTGTCAGCCGCCATTGACAGAAATTTAAATGTGCTCAGTTTTGAGTATGACGGAATGGCCGTGTTTACAAGGGAAATATTTTTTTTATTTCAAAGAATTTATTATGCGGTTATATCATATATCATGAATTTTGTTTGTTATTAATCCTGGTTTATGAGTTTTCAAGATTTCAGCACTATCATTTGGTACAGGGTGTGATAAATGTCTGTCCCCATATGAGGACGCTAAGCACGAGAGTGTGGGGGTATTTCCTCACGTGTTCTATAGTACATAATATAGATCTTTTTACATCTGTTCTTTGTTAAATTTATCGTCTTTTTTGAAGAATTTGAATTATAAAACACAAAAATTTTAATGTGCTTCAATTTATGACGGCGCTGTGATAGAAAAAATAAATAAATTAGAAGCCCTTTTATGTTGTCGTGTTATCCTGGTCAGTACAGGGTAAAGAAAGTGGATGGGGAAATGAGTTTAGCCACAGAAGTAAATATAGAAGTCCTTGTATATTCTTTTCTTAAGGCGGCTCAGTGTCCACAAATTGCTTTCTTGACGACAGCGATTTTACTGGTGAGAGCATCTTTACAGTGCCCCAAGTACGGAACTCTCTGATGAGTGGCATGCAGAGGTTTGGTGATGCCCCATCAAGCCCATTGCCAACTCCATGACTATTTGCCCCACGACTCAAATATTGGGGCTGGACACTCTTTGATTGGACGGCTCTTGAAATGGATGCCAGGGGCCATCGCCCCCTCTGTCCCCCTTTCTGCACGCCACTGTGTCTGGTGGAGAGAGTGATGATGACGATGAAGGGGGGCATATCAACAGACTTGGGCCGCTTACTGTAGTCAGAAGGTTATAGTTGCAGGCAGTGCCAGACCAGCCCATCTTCTTCACGTCCACTAAAGAAAACACTGATTGACACACATTTCATTTAGATCTAATGCAATAATTATTCAGCACATATTTTTCCTGAATAGCTGCTTGGATACATAATAAATGTGCTTAATTTTTTATGTACAGCTTTGCAGTTTACGTAATGGTGAAATTGCATGACTGTAGGTCTCTGTTAATCCCAGAAGTAGTGTATGAAGAACAACTTGAGTAGAGTGTGAATGTGCTTGTACAGATCTATAGTTTACATAATGGTGAAATGACATAACTGTAGATCTCTGTAACACTAAAAGTAATGCATGAGTTACTACTGACCACATAACGAATGCACCTAATTTTTTTAAATTATGTATTACTTTTCCAGTTTACACAATGGTGAAATTACTGTATGAATTACCCTATGAATTACGACTTGAACACAGCATGATTGCACTCAATTTTTTTTTCTTTAATGTACTGCTTTACAGTCTACATAGTAATGAAATTACGTATAATAATGTTTCTCTTATGTCAAAGTTTGGTTTGGATTATTATTTGATTACATAATACTTTTAAATGCATTGTGTTACAGTTGCGGAATAATGAAAGTGTATGAACATGTGCACGTTTCTATTTTGTCAAAAGTAGTGTATGAATTATTTGAAAACACGATGAATGTACTACATTTATTTTTTATTATTTATTTATTTTCATGCCCTATTTCAGGGTTTACATAGTATTGAACTTAGATATAGTACTTTCTGTTATGTAAAAGTAGTAACTATTAATGTATTATAATTTAAATCATATATTATTTTTGTCATCGTCGTTCTAAACACAGACATTGCTTGGTTTGCATTCGAAGTATGAAGGTTCAAACACAGTGGACACGGCTACCTGAAGTCTTTTTCACGTGACCTATCGTCCCGTTGACGAGAGTTCCCGTGAGATCCCGTGAGGTCTTATTTATCGCTACCAAAAGAAGGTGGTCTAGAGGCAAGGTGCTCGCCTCTTATGCCAAGGGTCCCGGGTTCTAAACCCGGGCAGTGCAGGCATGTTGGAAAGTGGATTTTTCTCATATTTTCAAGTCCCTGGTCCTATTGGGGGGTAGGATCGAGTAGTTCTTGGAAATTGGATTTTTCTCATATTTTCAAGTCCCTGGTCCTATTGGGGGGTAGGATCGAGTACCTAGTCTTCTCGGATAAGGACGAAAAAATTCGGAGGGCCCGTGTGCACGTTAAAGATACCTTGGCAGTTGGAAATCGTAAAGAGCAGGCCGAAAGGCCGCTGCCTGGGCAAAATTGAAATTAATAGATTAAAATTTATCCATATCTCCCTCCCCCCCCCCCCCCCCCCCCCAGAACAAGAAATAATAAAACAAGTAAAGTGAGGTGTAAATGCCAAGGGCAGCGAACCTCCTAAAATAAAGACCTCAAATCATCAGAATGCGTTGCCGCCACAGTGGTTACCTCGCGTCAGTTTCTCGTCTCCCGTCTACCTTACGGGACAAAAATCTCACGTGAGCTTTTTATGGTTGCATTAAAAATCTCCCGTCTTTCTCACAGCTTGCAGTGTATTCTATACACTATAAAGGTTTCCGAAAATTGGTGTTTCACGTTTTTCTATTCTGGGTCCAACATTGCCCAGAAGCAAAGAAAATGTTGCAGGTTTCATTCTCATATACGATATACATTTCTCTTCATCGCTGAGAACTTCATCGATGAGGTGATGAAATCCTCCAAAAGTCGTTGAAATATTTGGTGAAACCAATATCGCCTTTGGTAGAAACGTATTCTTTTTAGCCAGTACAATAACATACGTTTCACTCCTTCCATCTCGTGACCATTTTGCGCCGACCTCTCCCTCCATGCTAGTCAAGGTCATGACACGACAGCGCGTACAAAATGGCCCACTGTGTTTGGTACCTCACTTCACGTCAAGGTGACAACAACGTCACGTGAGATAGCCGTGTGCACTGTGTTTGAACCTTAACAAAACTGTCAATCGTAAATGGTTTTGGTTTGGAAAAAATTTTGGGATTTTTTTTTTATTTTTTACCTCATCTTGGAATTTTTTATTGGGGATTTTTGAAAATCTTCAGTCAAGGCTGGATGTAACAATCTTTTGTTGGCCACGTGACCGTCATTCTACAGCAGTGGTTCTCAAATTTTCTTCGGGGCAATCACCCTTTTAAGCTCCAAAGTTTCTTTGATCTCCACCACCCGTCCCATTCCCACCCCTTAAAACCCCTACTCAAACCCGACGGATACATATCACAAGAAGAAGACTAGCTACACACAAGTTATGATGTTAAGTTTTTCCAAGCCTTATTAATGATAGTAGACGTGTTGAGTATTCATCATTATCAAACAGAAAACATCAAATGCACTAAAAAGAAATAGAATTTTTCTGTTCATGAAACCCATGGACACGTACTGTTGAACACGTTAATGGCTGCTCTGTATTTGACCCCCAAATTGTCCTCCATTCATGTCCCCCCCCCCCACGCCCTCTAACACCCATTTCATCGTTTTCGCCCCCCCCCCCCCCCCGCGGTCGCCCTTTTCTGCATTTTCGCCTTTTTGTACGGTTTCGCCCCCTTGGATATTAAAATCGCCCCCCCCCCCTCTCGGGGTGCAATATAGCCCAGGTTGAGAACCATTGTCGTACAGCATACACCTGCTGTGCCATCAAGCTCTCACTGGCCAATTTTGATCAGCCAACTAGATGCATGCTGACGTCACGTCACTGAGTTTCAAGGAAACGTGACGACACCAGCAAACTAGTTGGATCTGAAACTCGTGACGTCATCATCTGACTAGTTCGCCCATCAAACATCAAACACGGCCAGTGTACGCCGGGCCTCATATTGTTTTCATTTTGAGAAACTGACAATTACGATATTTGAAAGTTTGTGAACAATAAAGGACTTGCTTTGCCACTCCCTGGTCACAAGTGTATCAGTAATTGTTGCTGTTGCTATTGTTGTTGCTGTGGCTGTTGATGTGATGTTGGTGTGATGTTGCTGCTGCTGTTTATGTAACTACTGTTGTTGCTTCTGTCGTTGCTGTTGCTGCTGTTGTTTCTTCTGCCGTTGTTGTTGCTGTTGTAACTACTGCTGTTGCTGTTGTTAACACAAAACGTTTCATTTTTTCCACTTTGCCAAGACAAAAAAAAAAATTGAAGGTTTACATTATTTAAAAACCGCTTGAAAACGTTAACACCTCCTGTAACACTTTAGTGAAGTTTATCTACCCAAAGACACTAGAAACAATAAGATAAGACACTCCCTCCTTTAACCTCTAAAAAACATGCACGCAGTTTGCACGCTGATCGGCGACAGAACCCACGGTGCATAACATGAAAAGATGCTTGATATGACAAATTAATGATGCGCATTTGTTACACTGCTACTGCGACTTGAAAAAAAAGCACACGTTTCCCTACAGAGATTAAAGGTTTAATTACAAATAAGTGACACATTAAACTCGCTAGCTGTCTTGTCTTTTTGCATATCAAGTATCTTTGCTCTCATCAGTAAACATGACAGCCAAAAACGAATTTCGGAAAAGATATTTCCACATTTTAATTTCACTCACTGGTAAACATTGCCAGGTATGACTAAATCTACTGACAAATGCAAGAGCTATTAATTGCTAATCCTAAACTGAACTACTGAAAATGCATTCATGTACAGTTACCGCATTCAAGACATTTGCTAACACTAGTCATTTATGCCGGTAAGGACATGTGCTACTCAAAAATCCAAACTGTGTAAAGTGCAAAACATTTCCTTATTTAACCCTTCAAAACCTTTTTTTTCTGTGTGTGTCAAAACATGGAAACATCAAACAATGGCGGCCATGTTAGATTTTCAGAGAACATTTACGTCTGCATTAACTGAAGGTTTTTCCTTTCAGCCGATTTCAAACTGTTACAGAAGTCTTTCGTGGCATTCTAAAAAGTGAGGCAACAGATTTCTTCCTGAATTTGTTCGAGATGTTACACGATGGTCACATCTGGGGATGGGGTGAGAGTGGGTGGGTGTGTGTTGTTCCCGCCCCCGCCCCACCCCCCTCACCAAATATAAAAACAGATTGAATAATAAAAAAAATGTTAGGAAAATCATTTACATTCAGGCAAATTTTCTGTTGCTTCAATTTCTGTAAATGGTTTTTTGTACTATGTACATGCAAGATTTCCCTTGATTTACGTGGAAAGCAATTTCGTTTTAAGGGATTTTAGTTTTAAAAAACAAAATGGTAAGAGGTAAGAAAAACGAAAAGAAGAACCACCAAACTTTAGGTCTTCATTTACATCTGAAAATTGCATTTTTCCATAGTGTCGGACATAAAGTTGATAGTTTTCATGAGTGTAATAGCCAGGAAATTAGAAAAGCCAAAAATCTGAAAATGAATTATTTTCTTTAAAGTCACCACGGATTGTTTAGTAGCACATGTCAATAACCATTATCTATCCACCACCACAAGTCAACCAAAAAACAGCCTATCTAACACACAAAGCCTAAAAGTTCTCTTGATTCATCGCCAAGCTGATTACTATCCAATCTCATTCACTGGCACGGAGGACACTTCCAAGAACGAATGCGACACAGATGAGAAAAAAACTGGCATGGCGCCCACATGCCGCCCCGCTGGCATCTTTACAGAAGTCTGCCACGATGTCCTTGTATTCTGACTCGGTACATCCCTGGCCACTGCGGGTAAAAAAAAAAGCCAAATTCAAAATTATCAAAGAAAGACCATTGGTCGAGTGTCCAAAGTGACAACTCTACTGGGATTTCTATCCAGTTTTGTTTTTTGTTATTTTTTTAAAAAGTGATTTAATAATAATAATAATAATAATAATAGCTTTTATATAGCGCATATCACAATCCTTTACGGTTTTCTCTATGCGCTTTACAATCTCGATTTGCATCACTCACTCTTTTTTTCTCTCCCCCCTCCCTCTCTCTCCCATTCACTCTATCTCTATCTCAGAGCAAATTGTAACTCAGCCTGTTAGGCGCAGTTCACAACAGTTCACAACTCACAACAGTTCACAACTCACAACAGTTCACAACTCACAACAGTTCACAACTCACAACTTGTATTCAAGTATTATAATAATATTTGAATATATACTAATAATTATTTAATAATGAATTATAAATTTTTGGTGGTGATATGGGGGGGGGGGGGTGATAGGGATAAATTTTAATCTATTGATTTTAATTTCAATTTTGCCCGGGCAGCGGCCTGTTCGGCCTGCTCTTTACGATTTCCAACTGCCAAGGTATCTTTAACGTGCGCAAGTGCACACGGGCCCTCCGAATTTTTTCGTCCTTATCCGAGAAGACCAGGTACTCGATCCTACCCCACAATAGGATCAGGGACACGAAAATATGAGAAAAATCCCAATTTCCCACATGCCTGCACAGCCCGGGTTTTGAACCCGGGACCCTTGGCATGAGAGGCGAGACCATGCCTCTAGACCAGCTTTCGCACGTTAATCAAATTTGACTTGTTGCAACTGACGTCAAAGATCTGTACCACGTATTATAAGATCCCATTCTATGTTATTTCATGTGTTTGTTACCGAGTTATGGCATGTTCATGTTATGATAGCTAAGATGTGTGCGTCATGTAGTGTATGCGCTGTTAACTATTTCGCTACCGTACAACTCACACTGCGTCGCACATTTCCCTAGCGGGAGCCGGGACAACGCAGCCTGCGTTGTGATGTAGAGGTATACTGGATAATTATTAACATCCCGTGACGTTGAACGTTAAAAATAGAATTCTTGGTAAAGCTTCCTTTGTCCTAGCGTGTTCAGCAATACCACGTGTGCGGTAAGTGTATAGTTTGGACAGCTGTTGTGTAGTAAGGCGATCTCTGTTTACAAATTAATGCACAGTACAGTATGGCGTGTTAACCCACGAGATGCTTCGTCTAGACGTGGAATGCTGGCCCGTAGGGAAAGGGTTAAACGTTATTTGAAAATGAATTTCTCTCATGAGATAAAGTGATTCCTGTCTTATCTAGATCTAGCTTGTATTGATACCAAATTTTGAACTGTCTTTGTCTTTCACCGAAAGTTTCACGGTTGTAATTATGTTTCCTTCTCCCGGGAGTCTTAAGGAGTTCTCTTTGGATTACAGCCCATCTTTGTTAGTGCTCATGCCCAGTCGTACTGATCTAGGGGGCGTGGGGAGGGGGGAGAATGCATCACAAGTTTGGGTGTCGTCAGGGAAAACAAATCAATACTCGAGAACTCGCACACACATGAAAGTTGAATATTACAAGTACGTATGTCCTCCTTTTTCGCGCTAAGTGTACATATTTTAAAGCCTTTAGGTGACTACATAGCTAGAGAGCTCTTCCCGAAATACTCCCAACAACAGCCTCAATTAAGTATTCTTTCAGATTCTGTTTTCGTCCTGTTGTTTGGTTGAAAGGGTAAGGGGGCAGGGTTAGGGATTCGATAACATTTAGGGTTGAGGTTAAGGACGGGGTCAGGGATAGATACGTTTAAGGACGCGCCCTTAGCTTAAAACACTTGGAGAGCGTACGTACAAGTAACAACAGTCAAGTTTGACGTTTACCGGAATCCACAGGGCTAAGTTACTGAACATTTTCCATAAAGATTCGAAACATGGTCACATGGCTAGACATTTCTGATCAAGAAAATTCTTATTGCAAGAAAATCCCAATACATCGGGCCTTACGCTCCTGTTTGTTCCAACTTTTTGCACAACTGAGAAATTCCACGTCAGACGCTCTGCGCTTTTAAGTTATGATAAGGAATTAAAATAAATCAGAACTGTGAAACGGCTTGATATGTACCACATCGCATTTTAAAAACGCGTCAGTGTGCATTTGACAGTTGGAAATCGAAAAGAGCAGGCCGAACAGGCTGCTGCCCGGGCAAAATTGAAATTAAAATTAATAGATTAAAATTTATCCCTATCACCCCCCAAATCACCCGGGCAAAATTAATAAAATTCATCCCAACAACCCCCCCCCCCCCAAAAAAAAAACACCCAGCCGACCGGCGCTACACTGTGGCGACGACGTGCCTGCTCCAGTTGTAACTGGGCTGCAATGACACATAGGCAAATTTTCCCAATCTGATTAAAGAAGTCTAGAAAAGATTCCCGTTTTTTTTTTCAAACAATGGCGAACATACGTTAGAATTAAATGTTTGGACACGGCAAAAGTACAGCTATTGTATCTCCCTGACGTCTTATGTCAGCTGAGATTGTAAATGTCGAATTTTCACATCGTACGGCACCTGTGACCCGATTAGCTGGCAAGCATAAAAATGCATGCTTATTTTCAATCCCCCCCCCCCCCCCCAAACAAACAAAAAAACTACCTCTATCTTCAAAATGGAAGGCCCATGCCAACTGGCGAAATGTTATAAAAAACCACAGAAAAAACTGACGTCGCGGCGAGGCTTGAAGCAAAGTCAAAATAATATGGCAAAAAAAAAAAAAAAAGAGTATATAGCAAAGGCTCGCGTATGAAATAATGCCGAAACGATAAAATAAAACCCGAAGGGAAGACAACTGGAGCTGTCGGTTAGAGAACCTTCAAGAAAACAAAAATAGCGAAAATTGGAAAATTTAACAAATGATAAAAACAAAATTTCGTTTAGGCATTATTTCTTAGCCGAGGTTTTGCTACATACGCTTTCTATTCACCTTATTTTGAGCGTGCCAACTGGCTCATTTGGGGCTCCCGCCCCGCGACCAGTGCCGGATTTACCATTAGGCCAGGTAGGCTGAAGCCTAGGGCTTCACAATCTAGGGGGACTCGCCGACGCAGGCCAATCTGCATAATATTTTGTGACACGCATAGCCATTTCTTACATACGATGTTACGTAATGCATTGTGTCGTTTCTGAACAATCTTTTTATAATTTTTCCTGGCTTATGTCCTATCATCATCTTTGGCGTTACTCGTATTATTTAAAACATTTCCATCTTCCTCTAGGCATGAAGGTGGGGGATTGGGAGGGGCCTCACAGCTAGAATAGCCTAGGGCCTCACAGCTAGAATAGCCCAGGGAATCACAGCTACAATAGCCTAGGGCCTCACAGCAACAATAGCCCAGGGCCTCACAGCTACAATAGCCCAGGGCCTCACAACTACAATAGCCCAGGGCCTCACAGCTAGAATAGCCTAGGGCCTCACAGCTAGAATAGCCTAGGGCCTCACAGCTAGAATAACCTAGGGCCTCACAGCTAGAATGGCCCAGGGCCCCACAGCTACAATAGCCCAGGGCCCCACAGCTACAATAGCCCAGGGCCCCACAGCTACAATAGCCCAGGGCCCCACAGCTACAATAGCCTAGGGCCTCACAGCCACAATAGCCAAGGGAATCACAGCTACAATAGCCAAGGGAATCACAGCTACAATAGCCAAGGGCCTCACGGCTACACGGCCTCTCTTCATCTAAATCCGACCCCGCCCTCATCTGGGTAGCTTGGGCTCTACACTCACCTGGACAAGAGGCAGGCTTTGGTCTGATTTCCCTTAACGCTGTCACACAACTGGTCTGCTTCGGGCCGGAACAGTTCAAAGTGTTGCAGATAGTCCTCCATGCAGCTGCCCTTGGTGGGGAACCTCGCCGCGCACTTCTGGCTCAGTTTCTTCGGGAGACCTCGAAATCGGTGAGAAATTTTAATGTCCAGATTTTCACACAGCAGGTCAGACAGAGTCTTGTACTCCTCCTCTGTGCAATTTGCCCTGCAGGAAATAGTTCAATTACGGCTGTTGTTATAAGTACGTATGGTCTCCAGGCGTCTTGCGTTAGGGGTGCCTACGTATACATACCCATCCCTTACCCCGTCCTTATCCTCAACCCTAAATCTTATCGAATCCCTAACCCTGTCCCTTACCCTTTCAACCAAACAGGAGGAAAACAAAAAGGAAATCTGAAAGAATCTGTTGTTAGGAGGATTTCGGGAGGAGCTCTCTGGCTCTGGAGTCACACTAGGCTTTAGAATTCGCACCCTTAGCGAAAAAAAAACAAACAAACAACTTGGAGGACCGTACGTACACGTAACAACATTCTTCAATTCATACATATCAGGTGTGGCTAAACTTGCTGAATATAAGAGCCACACACGATAAACTTCAGATGTTCAAGAGCCACAAGATAAGAAAATTTACACACACGTTTTTATTGATAGATACATATTTTGTAACAAAAATATTAATATTAAATACATATGCAAATATATGTACTCGTGTGTGCAGTTTTTTAAACTATTTTAGTTTCAGTAATCACAAAATACACAAATATTCCAAATGTTTTCGACACCTTCACTGATGATTGTTTAAACTATACTGAAAGTATTAAAACTACGGTAATGAACTGCAGGAGCATCTAAGAAAATACAAAATTTATATAAACTTTGATGAAAAAAAGTGATCAGCCAACATTATTTCCACCAGCGGCGTTTTGATTGTCAAACAGCCGCATGTCTGTGGCCCGCCAGCCGCGGTTCGGCCACCCCTGATATATATTTTATATATCTTACTATAATGGAGCCAGAGGGTGAACGTGTAATCAGCTAAAACTCCTCGACTACTCGACCAAAAATTATTAAAACTTTTTATGCTACCTCAGTTTTGACGTTGCTTTACCTGGACACGTGTCCATTTTGGACAAATTTCCGCCTTTCATGTTATTTACTTACAGATTATGTCAGCCACTATAGAGAGACGAATTTCTACCCAGTCAAATCGACTTCGTATCATCAAAAATTTCGATCTGCGTCATTGCTGGTCAAAAGTCAACTTTTCACATCTGTGTCCTCTGCAAGGAATTGTGATGTTACAAATTCCATTCGTCTTTGCATCAAGTCTAGTGAGAATCCAGAGTTTAGATTTGGATATCCAGTTTAAGGGGGTCAATCAATCCAATTATCCAGTTACCAGCCGATGACCCACTTGCGATCCGTTTGCTATCCGCGTCCACGTCCGAATTGCGTTTAAAAATCTATATCGGAGGCTCGTTCTGTAATGAAGCTGTTTGTCTTTCCGTCCCATCCGCGCCTTGATAAAAAAAAAAAAGCTGAATTCCCCCCCCCCCCCCAAAAAACGCGGACAGACCCTCAAAAAGAACTCCCGAAAAAAAAAACAACAAGACTATTTTAACCTAGCTACCCTCTTCGAAGTCAGCGAACTTGTATGCTACAAAATGCAACCCCATTATCCCCTCAAACCAGATCGAGGGTCGAGACCTGATTTTCTTGACGGATCTAAAATTTGGATGGTTATCTGGATACCCAGTTTAGCCAGGCATTGAAGTGGATGATCCAATCATTCAGATCAATCAAAAACAAACAAAAATCACTACCCAGTACTACTCAAAACTCCCCACGTGCAGGGGACTAATACAATGGTTCTCAAAGTAGGGGCCGATTTTGATATCGATGTGGAGTGGTGGGGGGGGGGGGGGAGAGCGAAAAAGCAAAAAAAAAGGGTGACAAGTGGTGAAAACAATGATAGGAGGGGGTAACCATGATTGGAGGAAAACATGATTGGAGGAAAACATGATTGGAGGAAAACATGATTGGAGGAAAACATGATTGGAGGAAAACATGATTGGAGGAAAACATGATTGGAGGAAAACATGATTGGAGGCAGATTTGGAGGCACACTGAGCACTCACTGACTTGCTCAGCAACACACGTAGATGGGTTTTATGGAGAGCAATAGGCGATTTCTTTTAGTGTATTTAGTAAAGAATGTTTTCTATTTTATATGGAATAATCAACACGCCTGTTGTCAATAGGCTTTCAAAAACGTAACGTCATAAGTTGTGGTCTGTTTTCTTCTCAAATGTATCTGTTAAGTTTGACGAAATATAAAAACCACAGAAAAACTAGGGTCGCAGCAGGGCTATAAGCAATGTCAAAATTGGGCAAAAAAGTTGAAGTGCATTTGTGCTGCTAACCCAACAAGAACTCGCAGATTAGTACAAATTTTCTGTTTCGTTTCGATTCCATACATTTCCTGTTGAAATCTGTTATTGTTCGATTGTTTTCTCGGTTCCATTTTTTTTTTCTTGACAAAGACGAAGGCCGAAAATTTTACCATTTTCTGTTTTCTCTTTAGTTTGCTTGGTGTCTTTTGGGTTTTATTTCTCACGCAGGGCTTCGCTACATACAACTTTCTTTTTGCCCAAGTTTGACACTGTTGAGTTTGAGTGTGTGTGTGTGAGGGGGGGGGGAGAAAAGATGAAGGGGAGGGGAGAGGATGACCCCGACGCGGGGGGGGGGGGGGGCAATGACAGAAAATGTGAAGCCTTAAAAGGGGGGGGGGGGCAATTGCCTGCAAAAGGTAAAAAAAAACACCACTGTTCTGTTACCTGAGACATTCCTTGAACCGAGAGAGATCGCAGCCCTGGAGATGCTGGACGTCCACGCAGTGGTGGGTGCTTTTGTAACATTTCTCAGAGACTTCCTCTCTGGCCGCCAGCACGTGCAGGCACAGGGACATGACAGCCACAAAGGTCAAGGCTGAACCAAAATATCCACGCATCTGACAAAATCGTAGAGTAAAATGGATTTACTGGAAGGAGTTAGTACAAGGACCCGACTTCAGGGAACACCCCGAGTTTAGTGGCGTCCGTATGCAAGGGGGATGGGGGGGGGGCACGTGGGAGGAGGCTGACAAGTTTTAATACTAAATACGCAGCTCGGAGATTAACACACACACAACACGAAATAGGTGCCAGACAAACTGTAACTCATAATAATAATAATACTCCTTACAAATTACCAAGTGCCGTGAACAAAAACGAGGCACATAATATTAAATACGATCCACAGGGCAAGGGTAGAATTCAGGTGTGAAGGTAGATGTAGTTTTGGTAAGAAATTGGGATACTTTAATTCTGTAGCCTAAGATGGGAAAGAGCTCCATATGTCCCGACCAGCCAGTCAAGCTACCCTTAAACCTAACTCTAACCCTGCCCTTACGGTGACTGATTCAGGAGAAAGATCCCTCTGGATGCTCAATTTCTATGACGTATTCGAATTATTGGCAGGGAAGCCAGTTTAAAATCCCAACAGGCTACATCTCGGGTCAGTTTTGGTCATTAAAAAAATGCAAAACTGGTAACTGGGTAGGATTTTCTCCAGGTTTTACACGCCTGTTTGCCATAAGAAGTGAGAGACAAAATCGGAAAGAATTCTATATGTCCCGACCATCCAGTCATCCTGACCCTAAAACCTATCCCTAACCATGTCCTTATCTCTAACCCTAAATCAAATCTTGTTCCAAATCCATCCCTTATCCTTTCAATCGGACAAAAAGTAAATAAAGTAAAAAATTAAAAAGTTGTGTGTGCACGGAACTCTTTCCGAAAATTGGAAGAAAGAAGCTATGAGGGGAAAAGTTCAATTTGAGGCATACCGCATGAAAATTTCAAGGACTCGACTTCAAAAGCGTTCGTGCGCGGACAGAAGGGAGTCATAGACGGGGAGAGCCCCCGGGCGAGTTTGTGCTGTAAATGGACATTTTTATACATGTAGTTTAACGGCTTGTTAACACCCGGACACATGCCGTTTGTGCTTGACTACTGCTCACACAAGTGGGAAAACTTTCGCACGTCTCGACAACTTCGAACTCTGACAGTTCTTTACAAAAACCCCAATATTTTCTTTTTGTTTTCTGGCTGTAATGGCAAGGGATAAGGTTTGTGACATTAGGTTTAGGGTAAGGAATATGCACAGTGTTAGGGGTAGCTTTAGGATTAGAAACTGACTGGAAGGCCGGAGAGATACGGAACTTTTCCCCCGCGAGTTGATCACAGAAGCATTCGACATTAGCGTGGAGAATTTATAGATCTGGTTTGTGAATTTAGAAAGTAAATGTGTCCATGGAAATACCCCATACAAAATGGCGACCTTAGTCCTTGTTGATTCTATCTCCATTTTCTGAAAAATTGAAGATGTTTTAGCATGTAAAAGAGATATAACAAATATATAATTTGACACTTATTTAAAATGCCCCTGCGGCACTTATCAAGCTATTGCACAGTTTCGACTCATTCCAAATCCTTATCATCATACTAAGGCCATAAATATTCTCGACTGTGCAAAAAAGTGAAGTTGGAACAAACAAAAACTAACGTAGCAAAAAACTGCCAAATGTTAAGCCATTATTAACTTTACCTTGTTCGCTTGTTTCGACGATGGAAAATTTATGATTTCACGGCTATGGAGCTTTTCCACGTCCTGCTTTCCCAGCCTGTGTCAGCGTGAATGTCCGGGGGTTCAGCTGTGAAGTTTCAGCTCTCTCATCTGGTCGACAGCTCATTTGCTGCTGCTTTCTTTTCTTTCCTTTTTTTTTCTAAGTCAATTTTAATTGTCAAACATGAGTGGCTGTTGGCAAACGGTGAGTAAAACTTTCTGTTCTGTGTAGATGTAGCTCACCCACAGTAACAAGAAATTCGTGGGTTGTAACCAAATGCAGCTACATCCAGATCTGCGGAAAGCAACAACAACAAAAAAATGTTCACGCAGTGAGCACGTTTCAGAACCCAAACTCTGGGCAAAATGAAACAAACACAAAAAAATCAGGGCTTTAGACACGCGTGCCACGGTACGTGTGGGTACCAGCACTAACACAGTAGGATTCGTTTTCAGCTCGTGATCAGTTCAACTCTTTGATGAGTGCTAGTGAACAGCTCATTGACAGAAAATTGGGAGTGTTTTCTTTTACCATTCGCTCAACTTTATGTCGTGAAACATATCTGGTGGGTTTTTTTTCTTCTCCTCATAACATCCACAGGGGTAAAATGGAAGCCTTGAAATTTATATATTGTTGTACTAGTTAAAATGAAGGCGGTACATACAGGGGCGGTAAGTATGTTGGCTTATTTTTATTTTATTTGTTGTCACCCCTGCTGGTGGTAGGGGCCCGGTTGTGAGCAGGGACGATTTTTTTTTTCTTTTTGGCTGTTGTTATTATATGCACGTACGGTCCCCATGCTGTTTGGGTACCTATATCTATCCCCGTCCTTATCCTCAACCCTAAATCTTATCTAATCCTTAACCCAGCTCCCTTCCCCTTCAACCAAAAAAACAGGAGGAAAACAAAAAAAGAAAATCTGAAAGAATACAATAATTTTACAAACTTCAGTTACAACAGCATGCCCAGGTTATAGGCCTTACTTTGGTTACTTTGGTGTAGAACCAGCCTCCTCGCACTCGGGACACACCCATACGTGCTCAGCTCTCCGCGCCATCATGTCGGACAAGGTCTTCTCACTAACAACTCCAGTAAGATGTTGATTGAACAGTCGTCTTGCAGTACCACACAACCGGCTCTTGACTCCACAGCCTCTCTGATGCCCAAACAGTTTTATACGTTCAATGGTGTCCCCGTCTTCCTGTGGTGCTGTTTCTCTCAAAGCTGCGAGAATTTCATTTTCCCCGAGACTAAGAGAGCCTTGCATTGGGGCCTCACCAGCAAGCTTATCCGCTCTCTCATTTCCAGATACTCCAGCGTGTCCAGGGGAGAAAATCCAAGTCAGCCTTTTCAGTTTACTGTCGTGCAGATACTGCACCCATTCAGGTTTGAGGTATCCTGTTTCTATTTTCCTGAGCATGCTCTGGGAATCTGTCACAATGACGGCACATGTGTGGGTGCTCCTCTGTAACCATGCAAGTGCGTATTCAGCGGCAACCTCCTCCATTTTCATACTAGATGTTGTGACTTGATATGCAGCTCCATCTTCTGCCACTGTCCTGCCATCAACGCTGACCGTGTAACCCCATCCAGATCTTTCTCCTCTAGTGACTGATCCATCTGTATACACCACCGCATCTCCTGTCCTGCTGTTCTCGTGCACCAGTTCCAGCACGTCCGCATTAACGGCACATGCAGCCCTCTCACGGCATTCTCGGCCCATGGTGATCACCACTCTAGTGTACTTGCCGGCCATCTTATCGTCCACTTTCACATACTCCTCATCCCTTCGCACATTGTCAAGTTCACACACTTTTTGTACAGTGGCCTCAGCTTCAGCCAACCATGATCTGCCTCGCTTTATTCTACTACCTTTCCTGACATTCAGCTGGTCATGCAGCAGATGTTTTTGGTCTACTTTAAAGAAGGAATAAACAGCAAAAGAATATTTAATTAAGGCTGTAATTAGGAGCATTTCGGAAGATCTCTTTAGCTCTGGAGTCACAAAGGGCTTTGAAATACCCACCCTTTTAGCTAAAAAAAAAAACAAAAACACTTTGGTGACATGATTTTTTTTTCTTGCCGATTCATCGAACTCCCCGTTTTTTTTTTTTAAAGCCTTTTGTGACTGGCGAGCTGGAGAGCTAGGGAGCTCCTCAGGAAATACAGTGTACTCCTAACTTTTAGATTTTCTTTTTGTTTTAATCCAGTTTTTTTGTTGAAAGAGTAGGAGGCAGAGTTGGGGATTCAATAACATTTAGGGTAGAGGATGAGGACGGGGTTAGGGACAGGTACGTAGACGTACGTGCCCCCCCCCCCCCAGAGCAAAACGCTTGGGGAAGCGAGTACCTGCTTAATAACAACAGCCTTTTTTCTTTTGTTTACACTCATGTTTTGTCTGCAATGTTTTCTGTCCACACCTGTAGGGCTCCCCAAAAAACGTTGTTTTTTTTGTTTTTGGTCACATTTCCTCTTACAATCAGCTGCAGGCAGACAAGACGTGCACACCATAGTTTCCTATTATTTTCTGAGCAAATCCGGGCAGACCCTATCATACATAGTCCTGTCAGGCACGGTCAGCTGCTGCCATTATTTCTTGGCTGTACATTTTGCTGGCAGCAATGACCTACAAGGGTGTTCTTGGGGAAAAGAAAGTGGAACACAAGGAATGGATCAGTCAAAATTCACTGGACTTGATAAGGATAAGAAGAGACCTAAAAGAACAGGTAAATGCAAGTCGTACAAGAAGCTCAAGAGTTGGTAACCAGGAAGAGTACCGAGCATCAGCTAAAGAGGTCAAAAAATCAATTTAAAAAGACAAAGAGGAGTTCATAGGAATGTTAGCAGAGAAAGCAGAGAAGGCAGCAACAGGAGGACACATGAGGATCCTCTACCAGACTACAAAGACTCTTGCTGGAAAATATGGAAAACCTGAAGTTCCTGTCAAGGATTACAACAGGAAGGCTATTTTTGGAAAGGAAGCTCAGGCAAAAAGATGGATAGAACATTTTAACAGCCTCTTGAACAGACCTCCACCAAGCAACCCACCCGACATTCTACCCGCAAGAAATGATTTACCGATCAGTTGCGACCCTCCGACTAAAGCAGAGATTAATGATGCCATAAAGCAGTTAAATCGAGGCCAGGCAGCTGGACCAGATCAGATCCCACCAGAGGCGCTGAAGGCAGATGCTGCTGGGGCTGCAGAGGGTCTGCACTCACTATTCTCGAGGATTTGGATCGGAGGCAAGTTTCCAAAGGACTGGAAGGAAGGACACCTCGTGAAGCTTCCAAAAAAAGGGGACCTCAGCAATTGTAGTAACTACAGAGGAATCACACTTCTCCCATCCCAGGAAAGGTTTTCAATCGGATTATTCTCAAGCGAATACAGAATGCAACAGACCCAAAACTTCGTGAGGAGCAAGCTGGTTTCAGGAGTAATCGATCAACCACCGACCAGATCGCCACGCTGAGAATCATAGTAGAGCAGTCGCTAGAGTGGAACTCCCAACTGATAGTGAACTTCCTTGACTACGAGAAGGCCTTTGATAGCATCGATAAAGAAACACTGTGGAGAATATTGAGACATTATGGAATCCCAGAGAAGATGGTGAACCTTATCAAGAGCATGTACGAGGGGACAAGTTGCAGAGTCGTACACGATGGCGAGCTTACTGACAGCTTTGATATCAAGACTGGTGTTAGGCAGGGTTGTTTGCTGTCCCCATTTCTGTTTGTCCTGGTGATTGATTGGCTTATGAAAGAAACCACTAGTGGAGAAAGAAATGGCATACAATGGACCCCATGGACACAGCTGGACGATCTAGATTTTGCAGATGACTTGGCACTATTGTCGCACACACACGACCAGATGCAAGCAAAGACTACAGCTCTAAACAAAATTTCAGAATCTATTGGATTGAGGATACATCCTGCGAAGTCGAAGGTCCTAAAAATTGTTGCACCCCCAAGCGCACAAGTCAGAGTAGGAGATCAACCACTGGAAGATGTAGAGTCCTTCTGCTATCTTGGTAGTATCATTGACAATAAGGGAGGAACAGAGACAGAAATCAAAGCACGAATTGGAAAGGCACAGGCAGCTTTCACGTCCTTAAGCAAGATTTGGAGAGCCAAGGATATATCTCTAAAAACAAAGCTGAGGATATTCAACTCGAACGTGAAGTCAGTCCTGTTGTATGGATGTGAGACTTGGAATGCGTCCCAGGCCTGCATAAAGAGAATCCAAGTTTTCATCAACAGATGTTTGAGGAAGCTACTTAAGATCAGATGGACAGACAAGGTCAGCAATGAAATTGTATGGAAAAGAACAAGACAGAGCCCAGTCAGAGAGGAAATTGGTAGGAGGCGATGGAGATGGATCGGCCACACTCTCAGGAGGCCAGGAAACAGCATCACGAAGAAGGTATTGGATTGGAATCCCCAGGGCAAGAGATCAAGAGGAAGGCCGCGCGGAACGTGGAGAAGAGCCAGAGAAAATGATGTGCAACGAAGCGGAAAGACTTGGAATAATGTAAAGAGGCTGGCCCATGATAGAGAGGGATGGAATGTGTTTGTTGGTGGCCTATACCCCGATCCAGGGTGAGAAAGGCAATGATGATGAATGACCTACAAGTACATAACAATTAATTTTCTAGACTGTGCACCCTCTTTGTTTCGCGGCACACAAAGTGAAACCCAATCGTGGAGCGCGGCCGCCATTTTCCTAATGTGGCAAAACAAACCACAGACACATAAATTGCCGAAGGGCCAGATGTAAGGCAATAGTTACCACCTCCCCCCCCCCCCCCCCACGTCTGAGCAGCTCCAAACACACAATCTATTTAAAAACACGCAGTTTTTACGCCCCCCCCCCCCCTGGCAATTACACATGGTGAAAGAAAAGAAAAGGATGGATTGTAAAAAATTTTTTAAGTGAAACGAATGATGGTTATGATCTGGAAGTGCAAATAGATGCATCATAAACGATTTTTGTTCTACTGTTGTCTTTCACTCATCCTCCCTGTCTTCGCCCTGCTTTCCTCTTGTCTTTCACTCACACTATCATAGATCCATACGTCACATCCTGTTGCTGTGTTGCTTTGCTTCACTTCATTGAGTTTTGTCATACCAGCTTCCACTCATAGAGATACGTGTATTACAACGTGTACATGTACTTTTTTTCATATTGCTATCTCTTTCAATCATTTCTGGCATAGATCTCATTCTCATATAATCATTTTTCTGTCCTTTAAATACACGTACATGTACAAGGATAGATTTAAATTATGGAAAAGAGAGTGGTAAAATTTTCTGTTCACACTTTAAAAAAAAATTATTTACATGTTTAATACATGTATATATATGATTTCCATTTTTATTTCCAACCAGCAGCTGTCCCCGTCAATGAACAGGAATATATAAAGGTATGCCTACATGTGGTAATCTGAAGCAAATAAATGATCTGTTTAGTAGAAGATATGAACATG
Source organism: Onchidella celtica (assembly GCA_963931925.1). NCBI lineage: Eukaryota > Metazoa > Mollusca > Gastropoda > Systellommatophora > Onchidiidae > Onchidella > Onchidella celtica. The sequence continues at coordinate 57,292,870 of OZ007575.1, read as the reverse complement.
GACATACTTTGTATAACTGAATCATGGTTGCAGGAGACAGGAGATAACCCTATACTTGTTGAACTGTCACCACCTGGTTTTGCATGTAAATCATTCCCAAGAGAGGGTCGAAGGGGAGGAGGTATTGCTTTTATATATCGGCAGGACATCAAATCTGCAAATGCCTTCAGAAATCTACCATCACTAGAAACAAAATTTGAAAGTTTTGAGGCAGCTTTTCTTACGTTGTCACCAATGCAAAACGTAGGCTATTGTTTTATGTTGTTTGCATTTACAGACCTCCGCCATCTAAGAAAAATACATGTACCATCTCACAATTTCTGGCCGAGATGCAACAACTCCTATACCATCTTAGATCGAAAACAATAAAATTCATTATAACTGGAGATTTCAATTTACATTTCGATTCAACTACATCTCTAGATGTTCTTCGTTTTAAAGAACTGTTGGAAGAGCATGATGTTATTCAATATTTTGGACTAGATCTAGAATCTAGATCTATGTCATTGTGCCATTATCAGAAATGAACATTTTAAGTGTCAACATTCTTGATAAAGCTATTTCAGATCATTTCTTGATAACTATCGACACTAATTTTCCTAAACCTCTGACGACAAAGAAAACGTTTGAATCCAGAAACTTAAAGAACATCAACGAGACGGATTTCAGACATGATCTAAAAAAAAAACTTGAATCAGGCAACAAACAACATGACAATGGAAAACTTCAATGTTGCTCTAAAAACAACATTAGACCAACATGCTCCGGTAACACCAAGGACAGTATCACATCGACCATGGTCACCATGGTTCGCCCTTGAAATTAAAGAATTAAAACGTAAAAGACGCCAAGATGAACGGCGATGGAGGAAATCGGAATTGCAAGTTCACAGTGACATTTTCAAAGAAAGCAAAAACAATGTTGTAAAATTGATTCAGAAACTCAAACGGGGTTATTTTATCCAAAAATTTAGCAGTGTTAAAACCTGTAAAGATCTTTTTCTGCTCTCTGACAAACTTTTGGGGAAAGAAACAAGTTCGGTTTTTCCACAGGGTGACCATAAAGACTTATGTGAAATGTTTTCATTGTATTTTTATGAAAAAATTGAACGTATCAGATCTAATTTTAACAATGTCGCCAATTTATTACCTGAACTATGTGTTTTTGAAGGCAAGAAATTGACTGATTTCCAGATGTTGGCTGAGACTGAGATTAAAGATCTTATCAAAAACTCACCATCCAAATCATGTGAATTAGACCCACTTCCGATGACATTTGTGAAATTATATCTTGATGAGTTATTGCCATCCATTACTCATGTATATCTAATCAATGTTTCTCTGAGACCCGGTGTTGTAGGCTACCAGATTCTTTCAAACAGGCAATTGTAAAACCTTTGATTAAGAAAGCTGGGCTCGACGTAAACAATGTGAAAAATTATAGGCCTGTGTCAAACTTACCAATTATGTCCAAGATCCTTGAAAAATCAGCGTTGAGGCAAATCATGGAGCACATTGAAATAAATAATTTGAATGAGATATTCCAGTCGGCATACAAAAAGGGCCACAGTACCGAGACTAGTGGTGGGCAGGTATTGATCCCAAGTACTCGATACCTAGATATATCAAGGTATCAGAATCGGATCGATACTTTTTAAAAATGATTGGGACTAGATCATTTTTCCCTTCTGTTTTCACTTTTTTTGGTCTATTCCTTCCTGGCATGGCCATACACAGGAGACGTTACTCTGGCTTTTCATATATCATAACATCCGGTTAAAAGATGCATCATAATTATGTTCTTTATCACCATCACTTACTTACATTATTATCATTCAGTTTTTTAGAAAGGAAGTGCCTCAGGATTTGACACAATAGAATGCTTCAACCATGCCTTAACCCCTGCACCGCTGGATCGTGTTTTTTCCAGCACCAAATACAATGAATAAACAAGAGGCTACTTCAGAGTGGTGGTAAAAGGGTTAATTACGGAAAATATTTCGTACAAGAGCATTCTTTTTCCTTCTTCAGTTACCTATATTAAAATACTTTTTCTCTATATATAGTTACTCTTGCATTAGTCTCTTGTACACTAGTCACTCTTGCACTCTGAGCTTACGTTGTTCTCTGCGATTTGCTTTCTGGTCATTAATTTTGTGCTCTGCATTTTATTACTTGTTGTTCCTGATCAACATCGGCTTTCTTTTGGATTTTTATACCAGCATGTTTATTAGGTTTCAGTGAATTCATGTGTGAAAAAATATTGTGAAAATTATGAAATTGAAGTCAGAAATTCTCAGATCAATTTTAAGATCTTCAAGTTGGAATAATTTCCACCATTGTGCTTGTGTTATTCTTGGCCTGTCACTACTCATGGCTAGTACAGGTAACATTGTTTTGACAAGTGAACACTTACACACTGAGACCGGTGTGCACACTGATGTGCTTGGTGAAGTGAATATGAACACCTTCAGTCAACAACTGTGTAATCCCACAATGGCTTATTCAAGAGACCAGCTGTGTGCTTTAAGACCCTTGAACACAGCAATTGTACCACCTAGTGTAATGCATAGATTAAGAAACAACAAAATTAACTTAATACCAGCAACCAAACGCTCAAGAAGGGGAGGCAAACAGAGAATTAAAGTAAACATCACCAGTAGACATGGTTGTCTCCCTGGATACAGACAAGTATGCAAAGCAAATTTAATCAAAGTGGACACTGATGATGTAGAACGTGACCAGTGCAGTAACATCAGAGTTGGTTATTTAAATGCTCAGTCATCTAGAAATAAAACTGAAGACATTGTGGACCTCATTCACGAAAAGAATCTAGATTTACTGTTTATCGTTGAAACATGGTTAGTGAAAGAGCGTGATGCTATTATTGAAGATGAACTGACACCTCCTAATTTCAAAATTAAATCTTTTCCTCGGAGAAATCGTCTTGGAGGCGGGATAGCTGTAATTTTCAGAAAATCACTTGAACAAAAAATTGTTATTAAACCGGAAACCAGCTACCAACCTGAAACATTTGAGATTATGGAGCTATCATTAGATCTTGGCACCAAAGTCTTTCATTTTGTCTGCATTTATCGAGCGTCAGGCAGTAAAACCAATTTTCTGAGTGAACTTGAAGTTCTCCTACCACGCTTAACCTGCGAGAAAGGATACCCTGTTCTTTTGGGTGATCTTAATTTTCATTTTGATTCTGAAACATCATCTGAAGTAAAACGACTTAAAGAACTTATCGACCAATGCAACATGTCTCAGATAATCAAATGTCCAACTCATCGAGCTGGTCACATCTTAGATTTAGTGATCATCAAACAAACCTTGAGCACCTTCACCAACACCGCCGTCCTAGAAAAACTCATTTCGGATCATAAAACCATCGTACTCGATATTGATTTCGCAAAGCCAAATATCATCAAAAAAGTTGTGTCGTCCAGAGACATAAAAGGTATCGACATCAATGCCTTCAAGACGGAAATGGCCAATGCTCTCGAGAACTTTGAAGGCGACATCACATCTTATAATAACATCCAGCAAGATCTACTACAGCGACATGCACCTATCAAGACCAGGTCCATCTCCAACAGACCGTTCGCTCCATGGTACACCCTAGATGTCAAAGCAGCCAAAGCAGAATGTCGCAAAGCAGAAAGGAAATGGTTAAAGACAGGTCTTACAGTCCACAAGGACATTTTCAAACACCAGAAGAACAAATGGAAATGTGTTATTAAACTGGCAAAAAAAGACTTCTATGTCACTAAACTTCAAAATTCTACATCTTGTAAGGAACTTTTTAGTATTTGTGATGAACTCACAGGGAAAAGAAAGGAAAGACCTCTACCCACAATTTACGAGAACAATTTGTTGCCCAATGTTTTTGCTGATTATTTTGGTAAAAAAGTTACAACTATCCGAGAAAATCTTGACAGTTTTGATGCCATTGATCATTTTGATGAGTTTCAGGGAAATCCTATAGACACTTTTGGTGTTGTGTCGAATGAATCTGTAAAATCTATCATCATGGCATCGCCATCAAAATGTTGTGACCTCGATCCTATTCCTACATTTTTGGTTAGATCTTGTATTGATGAACTGGTTCCAACTATTACAAAAATAATAAACAACTCTATTTTAAGTGGGTCTGTCCCTGATTATTTTAAAACAGCCTGGGTAACACCACTTTTGAAAAAAACGACTCTTGATCAAAACATGTTGAAAAATTATAGACCCGTCTCAAACCTTCCTTTTCTTTCAAAAATCCTTGAAAAGGTGATATTACAACAACTAATGTGTCATTTGAGAAATAATGACCTGTTGGAACCATTTCAATCTGCTTACAGAAGTAACCACAGTACTGAAACTGCACTATTAAGAATCATGAATGACATATTAGTAAAGGCAGATTCTGGAAATATTACTCTGCTAAATTTGTTGGATCTATCAGCAGCGTTCGACACCATCGATCACGAAATCCTGCTCAGAAGGCTAGAAACATCGTTTGGAATCAGAGGGGTCGCCCTTAAATGGGTCGAATCTTACCTGTCAAATCGCCACCAATTTGTTGTAACCAACAAAATAAGATCTTTTTCTTATGCGCTTCAGTATGGCGTACCACAAGGCTCAGTGCTTGGTCCTATTTTGTTTACTATCTATACTATTCCACTTGTACATGAAATAAAGAAATTTAATTTACAATATCATTTCTATGCTGATGATACCCAGCTCTACAGTTCTGCCTTGCCATGCGATGTTGACAGCCTTCTGCAGCAGGCTGGAAACTGTATAACAGAAATTAAAAGCTGGATGAACCAAAACAAACTGGCACTAAATGAGGATAAAACTGAGGTTATTTTATTAGGCCGTGAGCGGGTTCTGCAAGAAGTGGACAGAACTGAGATGATAATTGGCACTAATTCAATAGAAATTTCAAAAAAAGTAAAAAACCTAGGGGTTTACATTGATTCAAATCTTTCTATGTCATCTCAGGTTAGTCACCTCATTCGTATTCTATACATGGAAATCTGGAAAATTGGTAAAATCAGACATCTTATTTCAACTGAAACTGCGGCTGTTTTAGTAAATTCTTTTGTACTTTCAAAGCTTGACTATTGCAACTCCCTTTTGGCTGGAATTTCACAAAAAAATATTAGAAAACTCCAAATTGCTCAAAACAATGCAGCGAGACTTGTTTTGAAGAAAAAGAAAAGAGATTCAACACTGCCACTTCTGCAGAGTTTGCACTGGCTGCCAGTCGAGAAAAGAATAATGTACAAATTGTCATCCATTTGTCACAAATGTGTCAATAATACTGCTCCATCGTACCTAGTTGATTTAACTGATTACTATGTTCCATCTCGTCAACTAAGATCATCATCTGACACTACAAAATTGAAAGTACCTAAAATGAATCTGTCCACTGTAGGAGAAAAGTCCTTTTCATTTCTTGGCCCTACCATCTGGAACACTCTTCCAAAGACAACCAGGGAAATTAATGACATTGGTTCTTTCAAACGCCATCTGAAGACCCATTTCTTTCAGACAAACTAGGCTAGGTGTTTTTCGGCAGCAACAATAGTAAATATTTTTGAATTTCTTTTGTGTATGCGTGTGTGTGTGTGTGTGTAAGAGTTTGTTAAAGCGCCCAGAGCTTGTCATCGACGGGGTTGGGCGCTATATAAATGCAATATATTATTATTATTATTATTATTATGTTTGTTTCTGGAGATAAACGTTTTATTATATTCATTCTTTTTCATGTAGAATGGCACTCCTAGAAATAAATAAATAAATACATGTTCAATTGCACATTGAATGTTTTCCTGTGTTGCGGAATGTGTTTGTTTGTTTTAAATGTTTTAATTTTATTCACATATCAAGTACGCTATTATATAAAGTGGTCCTCTGTAATGAGATTGTTTGAAAAAGTTTTGACCCACCAAGCTAAATGTACAAGAAGATTTTACAATTTAAATTTTAGGTTGGCTGAACAAAACGACGTAAAAAATGGGGGGGGGGGGGGAGGGGGGCGAGGTAGGGCATAGACCTGTGCCAAGCACTAAGTATCGTACTAAGAATCGGATCGATACCAAAATCCAGGTACTAGGTATTGCATCGATACCAAAATAGTGGTATCAGCCCACCACTAACTGAGACTGCCATCCTCAGAGTAGTGAATGATATTTTTCTAGAGCTCGATGACAAAAGAGTATGTATTCTTGTACTTCTGGACTTGTCGGCTGCCTTTGATACTTTAGATCATAACATTCTATTACATCGTCTAGAAAAGACCTTTGGTATTGCAGGAAATGCACTGTCATGGTTTCAGTCCTATCTTTCAAATAGAAAACAATGTGTGAGAGTCAATGATAGTTGTTCTACTGTCCAAACACTCAATTTTGGGGTACCTCAAGGTTCTGTTTTGGGCCCAATTCTTTTCACATTATACACCCAACCTCTTGCTGATATTTTCAGAAAATATGATCTGCAATACCACCAATATGCTGATGATAGCCAAATATAATTAATATATAAAGCAAGTGATCTTGAAAACCTAGATGATACGATAAAAACAACGGAGCATTGCATACAAGAAGTTAAGAAATGGATGGATGATAATAAACTAAAACTAAATGATGAGAAAACAGAAGTTATGCTCATAACGAATCCAAAACAAAAAATCAATCCACCAGATCTCAATGTAAATGGCCATCTTATTAAAATGACAAGTAAAGTAAAAGATCTGGGCACAATCTTAGATGCAGAGATGTCAATGTCACCATTTATTAGTCAGCTGTGTAAGAATCTTAATTTCCAGTTACGGAAAATCAGCAGTATACGGCACTGCCTAACTACTGAAGTAACAAAACAGCTTGTAACATCGCTGTTTCTCTCTAGGCTGGACCATTGTAACATACTGCTAAGTGGTCTTCCAAAAAGTAAAATCAATAAACTTCAGTTAATCCAAAATAATGCTGCAAGACTAATAACAAGAAGAAAAAGGATAGATCACATTACACCAATATTTAAGGAGCTCCACTGGCTACCTATTGAGCAGCGAATAAAATATAAATTGGCTTTATTTTGTTATAAATGTGTCAACAACATGTCGCCAGAGTATATTTCAGAACTTATAGAACTACATCGCCCTGCAAGAGCATTAAGATCATCTTCTGACAATCTTAGACTAAAAGTACCCGTAGTGAACCTAAAAAGTTTTGGTGAAAGGGCTTTCAGCCATGTCGGGCCCAGGGTGTGGAATGAGATTCCTTTAGATGTCCGCAGTTCGCAAGTATTGTCACAGTTTAAAAGGATGTTAAAATGTCATTTGTATGAGAGTTTCTAGTCTATGTAAAAGCTATCTATTATTATTATTATTACGTGTGTATCAATGTGGGTTGTGTGTGTGAGTTTACCCAGGTATTTTTGGACATGTTTCTGTAAAGCGCATAGAGCATTTTTGTAATGGATATGCGCGATATAAATGCCATCCATTATTATTATTATTATCTGTTTCTCGGGCAATGTTTTTGCCATATTGTAATGGCCGCTGATCCCTCCATGCGCGGCGTCACTACGCCTCCTTGCCGTGCGCAGTCTAGTATAAATACATTTATTTGTACTACATGTATAATACATGTACATGTAGTAGCATGTCTCTGGCATACAGCATCTGATTATGTTTCACTGGGCTTAGTATGATACCTAAGGCCTGGCGCGCACTATCCCATTTCGCCTGCTGCACGGCGTGCAAACGCAGATTTTTGCTTGCTTGGCAAAGAGTTTACCGTGCTGCACGCCACGCGAAAGATTGCTTGCATTGAACGAGTGGTTAATTCATAGTGCGCGCCGGGCCTAAGCCCGGAATGGCACAGTCAGCTGCTGGTAAGCAAAAAGTGCACACCAGAATTTTACGCATTTTCTTGGCAAATCCGGGAAGACCCGATCATACTAAGCCCAGTCAGACACGACCAGTTTCTGCCATTATTTCTTGGGTGTACATTTTGCTGGCAGCATCTGACTGTCTCTGACCGGATTTAGTATGATAATTCCGTAAGCCCGGATTGGCACAGTCAACTGTTGGCAGACAAAAAGTGCGCACCAGAATTTCTTGCTTGTATTATCTTAGTAATCCGGGAAGACCGTATCATACCAATTCCGGTCAGAGACACAGTCAGCTGCTGCCAGTATGTCTTGAGTGAATATTTTGCTGCAAGTGCAAGTGGCTGTGACCTTCCAGGCTTAGTATGAATGATTCTCCCTGTTCTCTCCCCCCCCCCCCTCTCAGGTTCTGGGTTTGAACACAGGGACACAACAAAAGCAATTCCATGTATAATAACAAAGAACATCTTAACTAATCAAAACACGCGACAGAACACGCCAGAGGTCCATGTTATGCAATATATTTATTTTTGAAGTAACAACAAGAATAAATTGACAACAAATCTTTAAAAAAAAAAAAAAAAAAAAAAAAAAGATTTCACCCAATATTTTCACCATCGTCAGCTGATGACGCCAGGAAAATAGTTGAAGATTTAATTACAAAAAAAAAAACAACTTAAAAAGTTCATATTTCATTGAATATTGATTACAATAAGAAAAAAAAGCTTTTAAAATGAAACAAAAAAATCTTTTTGAGGTCAGGTATTCTCTATGTAGGCAATGGTCAACATCTGGTAACAAATCAACAATGTACATGTAGTCACTACACTATGCCTGATCCCATCCTGGATATGCAACAGTTATCAAATTTACAATGACAATGACATCTAAACCATTTTATCAAAGAGGATGTATTTATAGAGAGATATCACTTCTGCCAAATCCCGAAACGAGGTCACGGCGGTAATGGGAATTGGAAGGGCTCGTCTGCCCTCTGCACCAAAGACAATGTGTGTACACCTATTTACTGTGGTTTGTTCATATTTTTGGTTAGATTGAAACTATTTAGAGCCGTTTGTAAGTTCTTACTCCTCTTCAGAAATGTACAAATGTATACTGTCTACAGTCTTAACCTACTTTCCACTCCAAGCGAACCGTTGATTTCGCGGAGCCTCCCATCTCTCACAATGCAAATCGACCAACAGTGATTTCTCTCAACACACACATACTCTCTTATGTTATCACCCATTGCATCCTCTATTTCCCGAATAACTTTCCCTTCGAGGGCATATTTTACTTGGGGGTGGGGGGTCAGTGGCAGATCTCCATTTTGAGACCCTGAAGCATGAACTGATATGGTGCCCTTTCGCAACCAGCGACAATATGGCAACGTCCAAAATTCACTCATACAAAAGTTTCTTCTGGGCAACTCCAAGATCCGGAGTCCTGAAACTTTAGCTCCATTAGTTTCATAGCAGATCTGCCCCGGCGTATGGCCGAAGTAGCCTACATATGTAATTATATTATTAAACGGAGTGATTCCTACGGCCACGTGGTCATACTAAGCCAAAAAACGTTCCATTGACCAGATGGTCAGACTACACCAAAAAAGTTCCTCTGACCAGGTGTTTAATTTTGACCAATCAAAGCACTTCTCAAAGCAGCCCGGATGCTTCAAAGTTAGACCTGGAAGTGTCAACCACCGACAAGGCGGAGGCTTTCAGTATTTTGTTTGACATGAAATTTGACTGCTGGGATAAGTTTGATCACCAACTTGAATGATCCACCTAGTCAGAGGAAGCTCATCCTTGCATGTGTATTAAAGCCAGGCACATGTACTAAATTCACCTTTCAGTAGAGCAATGGTTCTAAAACCTTCTAAAACATGTCACATTTCCCCTAATATTCACCATTCCTTGCAGTATTTTTGTCTCCCCTGAACAGTCCCGTTCACTTTTCAAAACCAGTGAAGAAAAATAACAACTTCTCTGTATTTTCACAATATTTGTGGCAAGACTTCCGATGTGCCTCATGCCAGTACTGCCAACCTTTTCATTTTCAAGGCCACAAAACACCGCGACAAAAACTGCGCATGTCCGTGATTGCTTATGTCCGTAAAAACCTGTGCGACTACACGGCCGTCTCCGGTTCCGTTAGGCCGAGCGCCTAGGCCCAAATTTTTTTTGTTTTTTTCAATTCGACCGCGTTCTTTGTTTTTTCAAGGTTATTCAAGGTTGTTCAAGGTCGTGCTCAGTTTTCCAGGCTTTTCAAGACCTTGAAAAACAATTTTCATTTTTGAAGGTTTTTCCAGGTTTTCAAGGTCCGCTATGAACCTGTAATGGACTCAGCAGTTAAACGATGAGCTGCGCATCAACTATGAAAATATCCTTCTGGACAACTAACTCACCAGGAGAACTAGCCAGTTTGGATTATTTCATTATTGTAAGAAAATCTGGCCATGAGACGCACTTGGAAGTCCTCCCATTCTGTCTGCAATGTGCATTCTTTCACCACATCATTCTTCAGACTCCACCCAAATTTACCCCAGTTAAAAACCAATGTATTCCCAGGATCAGCTGATGATCTTAAACTCATCAGATTTGCATGTTATGATGTAATTATTGACTCAACATATTCGTCACGCTGACCACTGGACTGAACATCATTTTTGGTTTATCTTTATTATGCGCTCATGGGGCCTGTGAGACCCACACTCAGATATAGTATTTTATCATCAAAACTACTTTTATACTATATGAGGTCTGGGTCCAACAGACCCTGCGAAGTAGTTTTGGTAGTACAAAAAATGCACATTAGTACTTTTTCTCTATTTGAGAGTTTGGGTCCAACAGGCCCCACATAGTACAAATCACAATAATAATTTGCATGTTCATTCTACACACATAAAATATAATTTCCATCCTTGGTATACAATCTTTGATCTCGTGTCCACATCTTCCTCTGTTTCCTGTCTTCATACACATCATTTCAACCGGTATAGTCATATTTACGTTTGCGCATTTAAGAAAATAACAATCCCCAAATTTATCTGATACAGTGCAAATCATATCCTTTAACATCCCTGATCCAGGCATCCCAAAATCATAACTTCAAAAACAACAGATCAGAATTGTTACATTTCATAAAAACCTTATTTCACATGATTTCCTGGCAGGACATAATGACAAAATTAAAGTAATAATAAAAAAAATTGAAGCAGTTTTTTTTCCTTTTTCCCTGACACCAACATTCACACTCTGCGCTGTGTGAGATGTGGTCAGATGAGGTGAAAAACATTTTTTCACTTGATATGGCAGAAACTGCTCTGTGGTCAAGTGAGTGGTCCTCGGGAATCCATGGGTTAACAATGGCAGAGGACAGAAAACAATACATGTATAATGTTCCCAGGTGGTAATTAACCTTTCATAACATGTGCAACGCCTGAGACACTTTACAACCAATGGATGTGATGCGTGCTTCAGTTCCTCTAATGTTTCACGCTGGAACGCCCAAATCCGGAGTTTGTGGTGTCTCCCTCGCATTACACAGAGTATGTGTATAAAATATTATTATTCATGTTTTCTACGCTTAATAACCAATACACAGATACAGGTTACAACTGTCATGCATACCAAGGATTTATAGAGAGATTTTTTTTGAGTGCAGATTTTCAAACTGACCCCAAAAATTTTGTGTCCACAGGGAATAATTACTATGAAATAAGAGCATTGAGAGGTAAGGCGAAATGCTTGAGCTGTGTGATGTGAAAAGGTTAAACGCAAGTCAAATGAATGGTCATGCTGTCACAGATAACAAGACATGTGAGAAATTTAACAAGCCACTAACACTTAACCTGCCTATGGAATAGGACCAATATTCTCTAGAATGCTACTCTGTTTTGAGAGACCAGGACAAAAAGGAGTGTTGTACTCAAAAATTCATAACTCAATAACACAAACAATACAGCTTGGTCTAGGCGATGCAGTGCTATTTTCATCACTATTGAAATCACTAGAAATGTAGAAAGCCTGCTTATCCAATAATCATTGCTCTCAGCTTCATCAAATTCTTCACCCAAGTCTGAATCATTTCAATTGCCATTTGCTTCAGACATAGTAAACATTGCATTTCCCAATTGTTAACCGCAAAAAATTCGCGTCAAGCACTCGATAAGTCCAAAAGTGCGACAGAAGTTGGATTGGTAACAAAAGTTACTTGCGGTGTACAATTAACTTTGTAGCCCAATTTAAAGGTGCACTGCAACATTTCGCCAATCGGCAAAACAGGCGTCAGAATGCACTACCAGAAAATGGCCAATCGGCGAAATAGGCAGGTTAGGTGTTATATATTTCCAGCCTAACAGAAACTTCTGGATCAATTTTTTTTAAAAAATGACTCGGCAGACCCTTCTTGTTTCAACGAACAATGACTGATGGTGGAGATGTTTGAGGAGCAGGGTGAAGAAAGAGAAGGACAAGCTGCGGCAAAGAAAGTTTACTTGATGTCTTAAGAAAAGCACCCATGCTGGTGATCTCCCCTCTTAGTGTTATTTACAACTTTATTATAAATACTTCTCATGGCAGCTAGTTTTCATTACACAGACTACCAAACACCAAGCAATGTTCTTGAACTTGTTAGATCCTACTTGTCGACTCCGGGTTACCATAGGCCCTTAAAAAAAATTCAATTTAAGGGGGAGGGGGGGGGAGGGGCGAAGAGGAGGATTTTTTTCCAAGGGGTCTTATAATAAACTTTCTGAACTAGTTCATAAACAATCTAGGCTCCTATTTTTTAGTATTCACAATAAAACAATCACCAATCACAAGCTCCACAAATATCACAAACCTTGCTGTGCCTCAACAGAACTTTTTTTTACAAATTCTGACTTTTTAGGGCTCTAAAATTAATTCTGACAAACTTGAGTACCCTAAGGACTTTCAAGGACCTGTGGAAACCCAGTTCCTGTATTTTAAAGCACACAGCGTCCAAAAACGGATAATGAATACCTGATGTACCTGAACCAAAATGACAGCTCCCTACAGAAAGATTTCACAAGAGTTTCCACTCTTTCACAAGATTAATTCTCCCAGCCTTACCAGGTTCCTATAATTCTTTAACTATGTTTCTCCAGGACTTTTCCTTGATAGAAATGTCAAATTCTACAACTATATAAATGCAAGAAAATGACAGAAAACTGAGAACTGAATCTCAAGACCTTTTAAAAAAAAAGGTCATTTGATGTTTCTTTAAACCTGAGGAAAATTTCAAGGATATCCACCCCAGGGCTACTCCACTGTCACTATTTCCACAACTTTTTCTCAAATATTTCAATTCAAGGGCTTTTCCAGATATTCCTGGAATTCCAGAACTGCACAGATACCCTGGTCTTGTTCATTCATAAAAATAACAGGCATTATAACATAACAAAGAAAAACACTGACTGTATTTCCATAATGGTAAGCGATCTATAATATACGAATTTTTACTACAACCACTATCATGGTTCATCAATACATAATGACATTCATCATAAAGGCAATTTATTCAATGCAATGATAAATGTAAAGATTTTATATATCTCATGTACATAACATGTTTTATCACATTGAGAGCTTTACATGATAATAATAGTATATTATGATGATAATGGTATGCCATAAAAAAAAGAAAAGAAATTTAATTAAAATATATTAAAAATAAAAACACCAGACAGGAAAAGTAACATAAAACCAGGTAGAGATGAGAGAGTGGAAGAAACTGATGGCACCCGAACTTGTTGACCTGTGTAGTACGTAAAGACAAGGCATGACATTAAAACAAATTTATGCATCACACATTTTGTACGCGTAATTGATCCTTCATATACATTCAATTAAAAAACAAAAATATACATATAAACATATATATATGGCTTCATGACTACAACTTCTTCCAATGGGAAAACGAAACTATGGAAATCAGAGAAGTGTTAATTAACCTTTTCGCTCCAAACTTACAGTCCTATCATGGCAACGGTATTTATCCCATGCTCCACACCCATAGCTAATGTTCTTTTTTGCTGGTTATGTGGTAGCAATGTGCGTGTGTGCAGTTCGCATTAGGGATCTGTGTGCCTTAGATGTTGTATTTTAACCCTTTCGATGCCTATCGCCCGAATACGGGCGATGGTTTCTTCTACCTCTTAATGCCTATCGCCTGAATTCGGGCGACGTCTCCAACTACCCTCTTACTGCCTATCGCCTGAATTCAGGCGATCTGAGGTGAGCTAATGTAAACAGGAAATACACCCCCTAAAAACGTGATTAGGGCTCCGGAAGTCGAATAATCTAATTCCTGATTGGATAAGCTTTAATTTGATCTCCGGATCATAAAGATCGGCCGATCGGTTCGTTTTTTATTCGCTTTATTGTGCGGGTACTCTCTTCGCTGCGAAATAGCGTCTTTCGAGCCCGACAACGATGGTGTTGATCAAATTATCGGGGATTTGTTTGTAAATTCCGACTCTGAAAGCGATTTTGATGGGTTTGACATCAACCAAGAAGATATTCACAATTGTTTTAGTTGACTTGCGTACGTACGCTCCAGTTGGTATTGTAGATCTAGATCTAGCCGAAGGCGGGTGTATAGATCTAAATCTAGATGTTACGAAGAATGAAATGAGTGCATTTTCTCGGTAGACAGTAATGAACGCATTTATAAACATTGATCCCACACCTCTAGACTTTGTCAAGTTGATTATTGATGATGTTCAATCATTAGTCTTGATGATTTTAGCAGTTTTGCTGCCAAATAAAAGTCAGAATGTCAGTATTACAATATTTTTATTTTCTTTTTGTAATTCTTGTGATGCTGCTGAAACTGCTGCGGCCACCACCACTTTGATATGTTCATTATGTGATACAGCATTCAACGTACTAAAAGTTTCTTTCTGACAGACTTATAAAATTCCCAATATCATAAGAGATATGAATTTTTTTCTATTACACCCTTGTTCGGACAAGTTTTGCAAAAATGGTCTGGCGCTGAAGGAAAAATCACAGAAAGTAGGCTGGCACTGAGGGAAAAGTCTTGGAAAATGGGCCGGCACTGAAAGGGTTAATGTAGTACTATTACTGATGCTGTGACAACCAATTTCTTGACAACATGATAATAAAGTTATATCTTGTCTTAATCATGGTTTTGAGGATGTCCTTTCACTCCTCACCACATCTCTGACTGCAATAAGCCAGGACTACGAAGTACAACTTTTCAGCACTGACAGGGGGAGTAATAGCTAAATGCGAGGTTGACGAAATATAATAAAAACCACAGACAAACTAGGCAAAGTCAAAATTTGGCAAAAAGAAAAAGTTGTATATAGCAAAGCCTTGCATAAGAAATAATACCCAAATGAAACAATGAAATGCAAACTAAAAGAAAAGACAGAAAATGGCTGATATTTCGGCAACAGCATTTGCGTTTCATTGTATCGTGCGGGGATTATTTCTTACGTAAAGCTTTGCTACATACAACTTTTTCTTTTTGCCAAATTTTGACTAAATATGAGGTGCAGAGGGCAAGGACTGATTAGAGCATTTACATCTACAATCTCTTGTTGGAAATGCAAATGAAGAATCCACAGGAAAAACAGATTCAGTCACGGATTTCATGTTCACCGAAAACTAACCCAGTTTTTAGCTTTGACTGAGCTCTTTCGTTGATAGACTATATTCTTTTTAGATGACAATTTAGTGGAGTGAGCCCATTTGTGTCAAAGATTGTGGAGTAGGTTGTTGTGCAATGGAAGATTTGGCTTGGCTTGGCTTGCACACTCTTACATTTCTACATTGTTACTCTCCTTATTCTTCCTGTGCACTCTTCAAATGTTTCCTTTTTGATAAAGCACAGTGACCAATGTTTACTTTTCAGACCTAATAAGTGCCATGTTATTTCAAAATGGAAGGAAAAATTAGAGCGGAGTTTACCAATTAACTTTTAATTTTATGCTTAAAATTAATTCATAACCCCACAATTTTCCACAACACAGGCCAAACTTAAATACATGTAATTTGGCACAAATGTAAAAGGTAAATAATCTACTGACAAACAACAAACTTCATTAGCTGAGGCACTTTACATGCAACTTAACCTTTTCACATCACCTCAGGCAATGCCTGCGCAACCCAGTTTACATCCAATCACTATGCTGCCCTCTACAGTTGACCAACAGTTCGTCCAACCTTTCATATCCAGAGTTTGCTATTTTCTGATCAAACTGTCAATTTTTCTGTCCCCTTCCAAAATCTGAAGCAACCTGTTGTGGGGAAGCTTAAAACCTACAAAAAGAAACTAAGTCTTTTCAAATCTCTGTCCAACATTTTAATTACATGACTTACCTAAAGAAAGTTGGATTGGAAAATTTCAGCGAAAAACTAAAAGCAAAAACAACTAGATCTAGATCTATATCAATTTGCAATGGCCAGTCTTGAGAAAATCATTTATGTGGTAATCATATTGACTATTCTTCATGAGTTGTGGGCGGTTGGTGGACGCTTCAGGTAGCCCATTCTCCTGTCCCAGCATTCTGTTACATTCTGTTTATGGTCTTGCTTTTTCCTAGCACAATGTGAGGGACCGTTCTTGTGTCAATGTGAGGGACCGTTCTTGTGTCAATGTGAGGGACCGTTCTTGTGTCAATGTGAGGGACCGTTCTTGTGTCAATGTGAGGGACTGTTCTTGTGTCAATGTGAGGGACTGTTCTTGTGTCAATGTGAGGGACCATTCTTGTGTCAAATGTGCTTTCTCCAAACTCAAACTTTAAACTCATGAGTCTTGCATCACGTTCTTGAAATGTTCGACTGACAATTTTGTTTCATTGATGTCTTAAGGTTTATGCATCCCCTTGGCAAGTCACGGGGGTTTCAATATTTTTGAGCCCATCGATCCAGGAAGATATGGGGATCAAAATTTTGTTAGTAATTCATTTACAACCGGCCATAATGATGTCATGTCAAAATCTTCCACGGGTAAATGCCAAGGGCAGCGAACCTGTTTAAATAAAGACGTCAAACCGATAATGTCGTCAAAGTTCCAATGCGATCACAATCCTTGGAATCCTAACAAAAATGTTAAAAAGCACGGACTTTCCTTCAAAATTAAAAAAAAAAAAATTGGGGAAAAAACGGAAAAACTTTCCCAGCTGACAATGGTTAACTGTCACAATTTCCTGAGTTAGAGAACCAGTGGTTTCAGTAGGGACAGCGACTGACAGGACATAGACACACAAATATCATTCTTAATGCTGAACACAAAACCTTGTTTTCAGTCTTTGCAATTCACAATGCACCGCTGCGTCTAAAAACTACCATAGCAAAGGATAAATTAAAAAAGCATATTTAATTCTCACAGCAGTGAAAACTACCATTGGCCTGCGCGTGCGGTGTTGAGGAAACTGAACACAGAAGCAAAATTTTACTGGCGACCCAAAAAAACATTTGGTGTTAGGCCTCACATTATTCTCAGTTCATTTCCATTTTGTGATGACCAAAGGAAACTATATTCCTCATACAATGCTATAATCCACATATAAAGACAAAACACATTTCATTCTATAAAAAGATGTTAAAATAGGATTTGACCAAAATCAATGTATATTATATATATAACTATGCTCTTCTTCCCTGCCACTGCATAAGCATCTAACCAGTAAATGAGAAATTTTATCTTTTTCTGATCATAGTCCGGTAATTTCTGTGATTGAATCTGGACCAACAAGCGATTGAGCTCTAAAACAAGACAACAGATTGGGCACACTAATGAAACAGATGATTGTATTAAATGTCAGTAGTGAGAGAATCTTCATAGGCACAAGGTGATTTCACAGTTTGGTCTCGTACAACACTTGGGCTATTCCACAACTGTTTATGTGTACAGACTGTCTCAAAACAGAAATGCATACACAAGTGAACTTCTTAATGTTATTTGCAAGTCTAGTGAACCGTGCTGTCATCAGTGTCTGGCCCAGAACGACCATCAGCAGTGGTGGACCTACATTTTTGGGACCCTGAAACTTGAACTGTTATGGAGCCTCTTCACAACTAGCAACAATAGGGCAACATCCAACATTCACTCACTAAAGAATGTTTCTTCAGGGTCCCTCTGGGGTTAGGGGCCTTGAAGCTTAAGCTTCATTCGTTTCATAGAACTAACAGATCCGCCCGCCACTGGCCATCACTTTGAACACACGCGATAACTCAAACAATTACAGATCTGTTCTCTATAATTAATATTTTAAGTCTTGGATGCATTTTATTCACACTGTATCAATAAATATTTAGTGTGTATATATTTTTTGAGACATCCTGTGTGTTCTAAAATGTATCAGTTGTGTTTTTGATAAGGAAACAATGCTCAGCATGTAGAACATTTTCTCCACCTCTTTCTCAGAAAATGTATCAGTTGTGTTTTTGATAAGGAAACAATGCTCAGCATGTAGAACATTTTCTCCACCTCTTTCTCAGAAAATGCCAAAGAACTCCTTGTTTCCTTTTTGTTTGGTTCATCAAGACGAGTTCAGGGCCACAGACAGGCATTTCAGGACACATGACCAGATCAAAAGACATTCACAGAGCTGTCAACTTTCTAAAACTCAAAAACAGATGCTTGATAGTGATGTCAACCTACAGATCTGCACCTTCAGTCAGACCTGTTGAATTGCTAGCTCAAGCTTTCTGACAGACAATACATTTTTTTTTCCCCCGATTTCTTGTACACAAATGGCCAATTCTTCAAATACGTACTTTTAACCATAAAATTGAGTTGCATACTGGCATCTGGAATCCCAGACACATACTAAGAATACATTTTACACACTGGTTGGCAGATTTGCATTTAACATTGACCACTTCAAGATGCAATGGTTATCAAATGACATTTGTGAGCGAGCCCCACTAACCTCAACGGAAGTCGCATTTTTTCAGTTTTGAGTTATGAATATCTCCATAAAGTATGAAATGTCATCTTTAATTTGGTGTAAAAATTATTGTAATGCTCCTTTTTATCACAAAGTTATGACTTTTCAAAGATACCTATCCCCGGGTCAAAATGGAAGTAACTTCCGGGAAAATCTCCATTAAAGATGGAGGAGCGGTGTTCGCTCTAGGCGAGATGGGTGGCCTTACTATGTCTTAGCAGCGGTACTTGTAATTAACCTATGGCTTTGAAATTTTGCATGTCTGTACCAATATAAATGATACACGCTCTGTAAACATTTTGTGACAACAGGTTTATTGATTTTGACGTTATAAGGAGTCCAAATTCCAATGAACCCCATTATTGCTGTGATATTCGATGCCAAAGGCAAAATTAAAGGCATTAAAAGCCATATTTATCATATTTAGAGGCTGATTTCAGATCTATTATTTCGCATAGAAAAATGGTTGAACTTTAAGTATCTATCAAAATAAAAAAAATCGTCACAAAATTGGATATTTGTGTTTCATCGCGATTTTCTCCGTTTGGTCCAGTGCAACTTCCGTTGAGGTTAGTGGGGTTCGCTCACATTTTATCATCTTATTTAACCGAATGTGATTCTTAACAAAAGACATAAACATACAACTGCCAATAATTCTGCATATATTGTTTATCATTTCCTGCAATCTGCCACATGCCAACCTGGCGTTGCCAAGGACACAGCAGCAAAAACAAACATGAAAGTAGTCAGAAGCCTGGCTTGCACAAATCAAATTGTTAACGATTTCTTTGGACCAAAACTCAGGCTTTTTTATTAAAGGATCTTACCGACACTGAGGCCAACTTGTTCAGATGGTTATCAAAATCAACAAAGGTAAGCTTTTACATTAAAAAAAAATCTTGATAATCCTTCACAAAGAATGCCATGACAATCTCGTATTTGAAGGACTTTTTACAGATCTTTGGACAAATTTGGAAACTTAAAGGCTATAAACTAAATTCTGAGAAAATTAAGGATTTATAACTTGTAAGAACATGTGGATACTTTGGTGAAAGAGGATCTCAGGACCAACACCCCCTTACCACAGTGAGACCATACAACAATGTCCAGCCACCGCCCTGTATGACCAAATAAACTGTACTAAAGTCATACACCAAGCCCAGCCGTCAGCAGCATTTGTTATGTAAGTATGCACAAAAATAAAATAGCATAAAGATTGGGTCCATCTGGCAATGCAACACTTTTGTTTCTATGGTTACGATCAACAGTCAAAATAAAGCTGATTACGATTTGTGGCAATCCCACTGTAAGCTAAGAAAACATAGGGAAATTCATATATTAACAATTTCACCCCAGAACTTACTCTTCTAGTGAGAATAATTTGTAAGATGAGACTCAATTTTGCTCTGAATCCAAACTGAAGTAGAAAATGAATGACTGAAGCATTCAAATTCTCACAGACTGTCAGCAGAGCAGATAAAATGTTACACTAGACCAAACAGGAAGTGTTTTCAGATCGCGAGCCAAGTAGAGCAGAGCCGAGTGGTACGAAATTAGCTAGACTAAATTTCTGCCCAATCTGCTCGACCCTGAGAGGATGTCTAGACCATCTCATCATGTGGCAACAGTTCTGTCACTTCAGTGTGTAATGATGTAGGCCTACGGGGGACACGGTAGTCTAGAGGCAAGGTGCTTACCTCTCATGCCGAATGTACTGGGTTTAAATCCCGGTCGATGCAGGCATGTTGGAATTTCGGGATTTTTCTCATATTTCCCTGCCCCTGGTCCTATGGGAGGTGGGATCGAGCACCTAGTCTTCTCAGATAAGGACAAAAAAACTTGGAGGGTCTGTGTGAACGTTTAAGATCCCTTGGCAGTTGGAAATGGAAAAGAGCAGGCCGAATAGGCCGCTGCCCAGGCAAAATTAAACAAAACTGAATAAAATTCACCACCACCCCCCCCCTCCCCCCCAACACCCGCTGACCAGCACTGCGATGTGGCAATGACATGTCTGCTCCAGTTGTAACTGGGCTGCAGTGACACAAAAGCAAATTTCCCAAACGGGATTAAAGAAGTGTACAAAATTTTTTTTTTTAAACTCCAGTACTCTGCCCTGCTCTGCCAGCAAACTGAACACCCAAACTTTCTGCACTGCTCTGCTGCCTCTGCAAAAACCTCTCAGGTGTAACTGAAAGAATGACTCCATTTACAAAAGTTCATAGTAAAAAAACAACAAAAAAACCCAGAAAACTACAGAAACGGAAAATTGAAATGTACATAATTACATGATTTTAAATGTCAGGTGAATTTTTTACTTTACTTGTAATAAGAACAAACTTATTCACAGATTGAAAATTTTAAAAATGAAAAAAAAAATGATTGCTTGAGAATTCTTAATAAATTAATATAAAATTTACCAAAATAATTCAATAATTATGTGTCACCTAATCACAGGGTTCCTGTATCTCTTTGAGAACCAGGGATACCTAAATGCCAGAAAGTGAGAAAAATCTGAGAAATGAAATCTGAGTTTTCCTTTTCTGAAAGTGTAATTTGGCATTTCTTAAACCTGAGGACAATTCTGAGGCTATCCCAGGGCTTTTCCAGAAATCCTGTGTTCATCTCCAAATTATTCTCACTACGTGCTCAAAGACAAAGGTCAGGGCAGGCATAGAAGCCACAGACAGAAACAGCTTGGAGAAAAAAAAATATTAAAAATAAAATAACAAATGACATGAAAAAAACACCATGTCAGATGATTCAAGGGGAGATAACTTCTCAACCCCCCCCCCCCCCCCCCCCCAAGTCAGTGGCTGACAGACTACAAATTTTCAATGCCCAACAAGAAAAGTTGAAAAATCAAAACCCGCAGAGTGGTGACTACGCCAAACTGGTCATTTCTGGCCTTTTAGAAAGTTGGCGTCAAATACGATGTTTCACTTCAACGTGTTGAAAGTTGAAGGCACAGTAAGTGAAGGGCTGTGTGGTCAACTTACCAAGTCTTCGTTTTTACAAATTTTCAGAAGCAAAAAAAAAAAAAAAAACAATAAATCTCTTTATCAGACTTAACAGTTACAACATCTACACAAAACTCCTTATATTACCCTTAATTTTCAGAATTTAATTCCCATCTAACTTAAGACGACCTGCAGTCCGTCAAGCATATCAAATATCTCAATTGTTTTAAAAACATCAAGTTATGAGTTATGACAGTTTACCATGCGACTCTCAAAGTGCTAAGAAAACATATTTTGGACACGACATGAAACAATGGTTTATGTAAGAGATCTGAGCCTTGCACTTCGTATGCTCTGATTTTCAACTTTTCAAGTTTGAATGGGTGACCAAGGACGAGGATTCATAAGCACATTACCAACTGGTCTAATTAGGCTGTCATTAATGAAGTGAAAAAAAAATGGCGTCAGCTGCGGACAGTATTGATTTGTTTCATTTGATGTCACAGAACTTGTGCCTCAATGAAATTTTTAAATCCATTTCGCTTTTTGTCCACAGTTCCAAGTTGTCAGGTTGTCACTGTTCACTATTACTGAAGCTACTGGTTTTGACTACTTTTCAGTAGAAGCAAGAAAACTGAGTTTTTCTGTAGCACGACTGGTCTAGTGACGACGATTTTTTGAAAGTACGCTATCTGATTATTTTTCAGCTTAGGAGCCTAGAACTAAGATGATTCAATGCAGCTTTGAAAGTAATTGAATATATAGAAAATTGAACTTTTCAATTTATGAGTCACTATAGCCTTAGGGAATGGTGACGATGTAGTCTTCTCCTATTGGTTTCAACTCTTCTTTTTGGATTACAGTTAATCTATGCAAGTGGGCATGCTCAGCTGTCCTGCCAAAAGAGAAATTTTAGCCAGTGCACACGTTCGGTCCCAGTGCACTGGGCAGGGGGGACACATCATAACTTTTGGTGTCATATGTGAAACTAACCAGTAGCACTCTGGTTAAAATTGTAGATTCCAGCAAAGATACCAGATACAATAAGATGGGACATTAGTGCATTCAGCATGCACAGATTTCGTGCCTCCACCTAGCGGCCAATGCGCAGAAGTCATGAACAATTCCGTATTTTACAAAGTCAATACAGGGAAAATATATTGAATTTTGTTGGCTGTTCGGCTTTCGCCATAGGCCTTGATTGAGGTCAGTTATTTTGTAATTACAACTTCAATCACTGTACGAAAACTGCCTCTTTTTGTTTAAAGTTACAGTAGCATTGTAACAAATCTGCATCATTCATTTATTATTATATCAAGCATTCTTTTCATGCAACAGGTCGCATGCCCCAAACCCGATCAGCATGCAAAACTGTGTGCACGATTTTCTTAAAGGCACGAAGAAGGGAGTGTATCTTCTTATTGCATCTAGCATCTTTGATTTAAGTAAAGTCACTAACAAGTTCTTTGCTCTACGAGTGACCAATTCTACTGGCAGCAGGGAACCTGGACAAACCTGCTGTACCTTCACTCACCTACTTTCAAGAACTTTGCATTCAGTTACAAATCAATATACACCTAGCGCTGACCTGTCACCTAGCATTGACCTGCCTTATATGAACATTCAAATGTCACTAGAATTTCAATTCCAATATAAGTAGCAGCTGATCAAACAATAGAAGGATTATGGGGGGAAAAAAATTAAATTTAAAAAAAAAAATTTAAAATTCAAAAATCTCCAAACAGGTAAGAGCTCGGCCGTGATAAAAGTCACAACCTGTCTTGAACCATATTGGAAACAAAATTAATCAAATTACAAATAATTTTTTTTAAAAACAACAAAAGAAGATAGTTCGTAGTAGGCACAACCCTATGACTTGCTATGACATCTGATTATATGAAAATGGCAAATAACAAACAAAAAAACACAACAAGAGTTAAAGAGGAACAGTAGGTAAAATTCAGCTCTGAGACAGAAGACCCGACCATTTCTGAAGGACTCCCAACTTCTCCATGCTGCACACCTTCCTGCTTTCTCACATTCTTTCTTTCGTTCTCACACTGTGTCAGAAACAATATTGGTTTCAGAGAACAAGCGATGTGTACAATGTATGATGGTGACCATATTTGATGGTGATCATGTTGCTAAGTATTTCCTTCTGCATTTGGTACATGAGTTCTAGCCATGTCTCCAGGTATACAGGTCTCTGGTAACATTGTGGCCGTGTGACCACCATCATTATCTCCCCCTTGGTTACTCCATGATGTCTCTTTGGAGTGATGGCCCCTGGAGTGGACAGATCCGGATTTTAACTTAGCATCATGACCGAGGTTCGACAAAATATGTCTGGTGTCTTCCGAAGACGTGGCGGCAGCTGCTGCAGCAATGGCTGCAAACTCTGAGGTAGGGGTCAAGTTTGAGGGGTCAGAGGTCAGCCCCGTGACCTGGTTGCGAGACATCAACTCCCCAAGTGTGTGCGCTTGCCAATAGGCAGCTAAGGCCAGTCGCTGTTGATGGTCCAGTGATGTGGCCCCCGAAGCAGCGACTGACGATTCCGGTGATGCGAGGCGATGCAGCAGGGCTGAATTGGCATCAGCATGTGTCACCACCTGTTGGTGATGTTGATACATGGACGACGATGATGCAGATGATGATGGAGGCGGGGAGGAAGGAGTCTGATGTCTGGCCAATGCTGCCTGTATGAGCTGCTGAGTGGCAACATCTTGAGATGACGACAACAACAACGATGATGGTGTGGTTGGCTGAACTGATGACGACGCTGCCACGAGGGCCCTGTGCTGAGCCAGGACGTCCTGATGAAGAAAGTGTGGGGTACCCCCCGTGTGGTCTGTGGAATTTTGGTCCGCGGAGGATAAATAATCCCCTTTCATTTGACTATGCTCATCTTGCACGTAACGAGTTGTGGTTGCTCGATGCATGTCTGATGAGGAGATAGTATTGGTCTCACCCAGCCTCTGGAGGGCCTAGTCAAAAAGAACCATAGAAAACAAAAGATCAGAACAACAGAGGCAAAACATGTGAGTGGATTTGGCTGAAGGTGAAATTTTTATACCTCCTTAAAAAATCAAAATAAAATATTTCCAAGACAATTTCAAGTAAAAGATTGGATCTGAATGCAGGAAAATGGCTGATCTTTCATATGATCATGGTGCTGACGTCCTGAGAAAATCGCAAAAAACGTATTTAAATTCTTTTGCAATGCAGTCAGGCTTAGGCCAAAATGACTCTAGGTTGGCTGAAACAACCCCAGAACCAAAATGGCCTACGTCTATGAATGAGTTAGGCCATTACACTATACAGAAAGTTTTATTTCCAGGATAATGGCTTGGCACTTTTGAATGATTTTTACATTAATAGATGCACCACGGATAGGGCAATGACGTAACAGGTACATTCTGTTTTGGCCTAAGTCAAAAGGTTAGCACCATGACGATATATAATAATAAGCAAATCTCTATTTCCATAGCAAACTTTTCCCCTTTGGGGGGATTTTTTGACGTCTTTTGATCTTTCACCTCGTGCCCGATTTTGCCAGATCCACTGGTATTATTGGTAATAAATGTTTCAAGAAACTTGTTGGTTTTAACTGTCTTACATCCCCTCATGCAACAACTGAGTGACCCATCTCACAGCCTATCAATATGCTGGAGGTAGTTGAGTGATTCTTCACTTGACCTTTCACAACCCCCAGCTCAAACCCCGAGTTTGCCAAGTTTGTATATTGTTAGTTTGCCTACATGAGATATCATATTCCTGTCTTCTACTCTTAATAACATATGCACTCATACTACTGCCATCTTGTAGTTTTATGAAGCAAGTTCAGTTTTGTGGATTTTCGACCTTACCTTGAACTTATGTCTACAGGGAATAATCACTATGTAACAAAGAGCATTCAGATGGAAGGAGAAACGTGACCACTGTGATGTGAAATGATAAATTAAACTTTATGGTAAATTATCAAACTAACTGTTAGTAAAGAGCTACATTTGGTCAGTTTGAATACTAAATCTCCATGAAAATGAAGTATGCTGGATTGCACACTCATGGAACTCTGTGAAATATCTCATTACATTGCCCACTGACTGCCACCTTAAACAAGACATTCCTGCACCTCTTTGACAATGTTTTCCAGGGCTTTCAAAGGCTAGGATAATTCCATGGCTACTTAAGTGTGAGAAAATGACAGAAAATTGAAAAGTGAAATTGCGCATTTTTTTTCACCTGGGTGAATTCCTGGGCTAATCCACTATTTCCAGGGCTTTTTCTCAAATCTTTAAATTCCATGGCTTTTCCAGGGATCCCCAAGGTGCTTGCCTCTCATGCTGATGGTATCATGTTCAATTCCTGCTCTGTGCAGGCACGTTGGAATTTTGGGGGAAAATTCCTGTCCCTAACCCTATGGTAGATAGGATTGAGCACCTAGTCTTCTCGGATAAGGATGTAAAACTCAGAGGATCCCTGTGCACGTTTGCGCATGTTAAAGATACTTTGGCAGTTGGAAATCGAGAAGACCAGGCCTAAAATGGCCATTGCCCGAGCAAAATTTAAAAAAACAAACCCTACTACACAAACTTTTACAAGAAAACTGAAAAGTGAGATGTAAATGCCAAAGGCAGCAAAACCTACAACTAGGGATCCTCGGTGGATCAATGAATATAATGCTTTTGCTTAAGTTCATTACTGACTCTCAGCATGTTCTGTCGAGGAAGATAATTCTTTCGAAATTCATTATTTCAGAAAATGACTGTGGATAAGCTGACTTCCTGACTGTGGTACAAACAAGAGTGAAAAAGAAAAACAAATACATAGATGAAATGTTACCTGCGCTTCCAGAAGTCTCTGTCTCTGAATTTCTGCAAGGTCTCCCAAATTCACTGAAATTTTGGGAATTTCCGGATCTCCCGCCCCTCCACCATTTGCTTGCTCAGCTTCTTCTTGCAGCTGCTGGGCAAAATTCTGGCAATACTGTGCCAGTTTGGTCATCTGCAACATGGTGGCGATCTTGTGTAGTGACCTCACCGAAGCTGTATCAACCTGATCACCGATTAAAAAAAGCAAACTTCTTGGAATCAAGTCAGTTTGGAAGGAGAAGAAAGAATGAGGAGGCAAAATAATAAGTTATTGAATATTACAAAAGATTAACACAAAAGAAACAGTTTCAAAAATACAGGCGGGTGGTTGAGGGGTGCTCCAGATATAGTCTCCTCCACTCATATCCTTTGTCCTATCATTTATCTATATATATATTTTTGGTAACTCGAAACTTTGGTCACCTAAGGCTCAGGAACCGCATCACACTCAGGCTTCAAACTTTGCACAACAGCATATTAGCAATGCGAAATTAACATGGGCTATATTAGAAATTATGAAATGTTCAGGCTTCTACCTTTCATTTTTCATTCTTTCGGCATCATTTACATCTATTTGGAGTCATGGTTCGCCATTTCAAGGTTTCATTGAAGCTGCGCATGCACATTATGGGCCCATGACATCATCACTTCCTGAAAATTTTCGCGGCGCAACACTGCACACTGTGTACTGTCATATCGCTGAGTTTTGGGGATGACCCTACGCATCTCGGCTTTTGTTCTTATTCCTTTCGGTCTGAAGTGATGTCTTTTGTTGTTGCATCTCTTCTTGTAAGCTATCTATGCAGCATTAATGCCTTTCTTAGTTCACAGTCGTCTTAAGTTTTTCCAAAAAGAAAAAAAAAACCTACACAAATCTGTTCATGGAACGGGTTCTCAGCTAATTCTCTTATATTCTGTCTATCGTCTTGTTTCTTCCCAGCACAATTTTCCCTTATCATGTCCATGTGCTTTCTCCAATACCCCATTCACAATGGCTAAGGGTACAAGGCTGTCACTATTAACTACCATTACCATTCTAATTATCACACAAAAAATGTCAAATATAATAGCCTCATCTTCACAACCAAAGGCGGGTGATTGGCCGGCACTTCAGGCAGAGTCTCCTCCTGTGCTATTGTTCTGTTCTATGTGAATGGATCTGGAGAAATCAGGCTTGAGGTGAAAGACCAAAATCCTAAGAAAACTCCTCATAGGGGGAAAATGTTCTATGGAAATTGAGATTTGCTCATAAAATGAAAGATTACCAATTTTTCTGCATTCAGTTAAAATATTTCACTTGAAATCTTTTTGGAAATATTTTGACTTTTTAATGAGGTATAAAAATTTTACCCTAAGCTCGATTTCACCAGATCCACTCACATATTCTATCTTTCGTCTTGCTTTTTCCTGGCACATTGCCTCCTCTATCATGTCTGCACGCTTTCTCAAAACTCAAACTCAATTCTAAAATATACAGTGATCCGTTTGCTAAATGGCCAAGACTTTACCAAACCTCGTGATGGTTTACTTAGAAGTTGTGTCAGAACTACCTTGTGCAGCCCATCTGGCAACTTGTCACTCTTTGCTACTACTATGTGACTTTTGCACCAAAAACCAGCAGTTATGGTTCAAACCCAGATCCTGGGAATGGAAAAGATAGGTGGCAACACTGAGAGTCATGACCTGAGCATGGCCGAGGTTACAGAAGATGCCAGAAAGTTAAAGGCCTAAACATCTACTGAAAGAACCCACTCTTCCTCTGAAGATAGTCATCTGCCTCGCCCCAACTGAGGAGTTTCTTACCACTGACTGCAAAACCTACCTCCAGCACTCCTTCATAGATGTACTTGAGAAAAGCCTTGGCTGTTTCATAGGTGGTGTCTGAAGGCAAATTGACTTCCAGCTGAGATCTGGGATCGGCATTCTTAAATGTTTCCTGCAGGTATGGACTCATGGCCAATAGAACCAACTTGTGGACCTAGTAGACAAATCAAAGAATGGTGGTTTACCAGGAAGTATCTGCTATGGAATATTGTCTCAACCTTTTCATCATCAATCGCTTTAACGCAGTGTTTCTCCAGGTGGGGAAGAGCAACATGTTTGTGGGGCATGGGAATTCAGAATGGGGCATATCGTCGCTGCAGGATTCTAAACGGCTAACTCTGAAAATGCAGTGTGCTGGTTTTTTTTCCAGAATTAAGAGTGACATCACATGACACATCCCATAAATAAAATAAGCCCTTGATATGTAATCGGATATATTTTTAGTATCAGTACCAATTCCCAGCTCCAAAATGTGTATAACAGCCTTGCTTTTCAGTTTTTTCACTCTCCTGTACAATTTACAAAAACTGAGTTAGCCGTTTAGAATCCTGCAGCGACGATATGTGTTGTGACATCGCAAAATATGTCGCCATATCTGTGATATGATTTTGATCTTAACTCAAAAAGTTTGGGAGATATCTTCATGAAATTTGGATGGTGAATTCATGATGGGATTACTGTTATTATTTCAAAAGTTGAATGGATAGGAATACATAGTAGCGGTATGAGTGTGGGGTAAGTTGAAAAATTTAGGTGTGAAAATCTGTTCTTGAATTTTTCATTTCAGTTTACTGTCCTGTTTGTGTATCAAAAGTGTGCTAAATAATTCTGTCAATCCTTTTACCTTATTCTGCATTCAATTTCCAACAAATTGATATGTATATTGTGTAGTCTCACTCTATCCGGAATAAACTTGTGTATGATTTAGAAAGTCATTTGCAGAATTTCGTCTGTCGCAAATTTACCTGGGGTCCAACCGTAAAATTCCGCCGCGGAGTCAATGTGTTAAAAAGCCAAACAGACAAAGAAACAAATACTGAGACTCAGGGTAAAAGATTAGGATTTTCAGGTCTTTATTTGAACAGGTTCAGCTGCCATTGTCATTTACACCTCATTTTTATTTTGCTTGTTCTTCTTTCTGTGTTTTTGTGGTAGAGATTAGTTTTTTAGAATTTTGCCAGGGCAGCGGCCTTGTTCAGCCTGCTCATCTCATCTTTTAACTGCCAACGTGCAAACGTGCATCCGGGCCCCCTGAATTTTTCGTCCTTATCCAAGAAGACTAGGTGCTCAAGCCTAGCTGCCATAGGATCACGCAGGAACCCCCCCCCCCCCCCCAAATTTCAACATGCATGCACCAACCAGAGATCATACCCATTACCTTCGCCATGAGAGGCGAGCACCTTGCCTCTAGACCACCGTGTCCCTAAGGATAAAAGATAAATATTCTGTGATTACTTACATGTAATTTCTTGTTGGCAACACCCAGCGATGCATCAAAGAACTTGCCCTTCCTCCATAATGTAGAGAATTTGTCCTGAAGATCATTTCCATGGTCCGGGTCCACGTAAACCTTCATGGAGTTCTGTGTTGGGGCTTGTGGCTGAATGGCCTTGTCTGTTTCACACGTCACACACAAAACAATTAAAAAACTTTTCACATTTACAACAGAACTACTGACAACCAGAGCTGACTATGTCCATTTTTGGCTAATTTTCCGATCATAGCCAAACTTGGCTTTCCTGTCCATGTCTGTGACTAACTATGCTGTAATCTTTCAACTAACCCTGGAGACCAAAGTCCAGATATGTTTATGTCCATAATATAATTGTTTACGGGCCAGAATTGACCGATTGTTTTCAAAATGCCAGTTTTGGACACTGTCAATTCTGGTCATCAGCTGATGTATTTCCTTTCTCATAGTCATACAAGAATGTTACACATTAGTGATTTATTCCTTTCAAAACTTTCGTATTATAATGAATTACTTATTGCATTACTCAGGGTTTTAACTTACTTTGTTACAAATACAGAGATGCCACCCTACAAACAAAAATCTGAATCGGGCCCCCAAAAAATCTGGATCTGGGGGGAAAAAAATTAATCGGTGTGAACGACGACAAAAATTAAATGGTCACCTGTCACCTGTCGGCTTCATCGTCATCGATGTTAGCTGCTACAGTGGATGTCACGACAAAATCTCCTCCACCCAATCCTGTCCTTAGCTTTCCTAGTTAGTTCACTTATTTCCAGCTGGCTGACTTTCTTGATGTTATCGTGATATGTAATGGGTGGTCTTCCTTGTTTTCTCTTTGTTTCTGTCTTTCCTTGAAGGATTGATATCATAAGGGCCGTGCTTTTGTTTCGGGCCGCGTGGCCGATGTATGCAAGTCTTCTTTTATTTATTTCAGGTGTTATTCTTCTGGTGGTGCCAAGCTGTTCTAAGATGCTTGTATTTGTTCTCCTTTCTGTCCAACTTATTCTGAGTAGCCTTCTGTAAAGCCACATTTCAGCTGCCTCCAATCTTGTTATGTCTGCCTTTTTGAGTGTCCAGGCTTCACAACCATATAGTAGGACTGGCCAGATCAAGCACTTAAGTATGTTCACTTTGAGGTCCGTTGGTGTGCCTCTATCCTTCCAAATGTTGTTTAGTTGAACCATTTTGTGTTTTGCCATTCCTATCCTTGTTTTTATGTCCTTTGAGCAGCTTCCATCTTGCGATTTATGTGATCCTAGGTATTTGAAATCAGTCACTTTTTCTAGTGCTGTTTTGTTTACTAGTATCTCCTGGTGTTCATGGTGCCCTGTTCCAGTATGCATGACTTTGGTTTTCTTAGCATTTAAGTGTAGGCCTGCTGTCTTGCCCGCTTCATCCACTCTGTGCAACACTCTTTTCATGCTGGTGATGTTATCTGACATAAGAGCTGTGTCATCAGCGTAGCGAAGGTTTGTGATGTTTCGGCCTCCGATCTTTATTCCCATATCTTCTATGTCTGCGTTTCTCATGATCTGCTCAGTATAAATATTGAAAAGATGAGGTGAAAGTATGCAACCCTGTCTGACTCCTTTCTCGATGTTGAAATATGGACAGTTCTCATTGTTCCATCTAATCGTTGCCTTTTGTTCGTGGTATAGTGCAGCGATGAGGGTCACAAGGTGTTTCGGGAATCCCATCTTAATCATTATATCGAACAGGTGATGGTGCCTAACGCTGTCGAACGCTTTGGTACCAGTTCTAAAATTATATTTTTATATTTTTGTTTCCTTGGTCACAAAGGATTAAGTTGAAAATCATCTTGAAAACTTACAAGACTTACAGTTCATTTCAACCATATCTTATTACCCACCCTTTGTCCTGATCTTGGTCAAAACTGAAAAAGAATCCTCTCCAGAAAAGCACTGTACCAAACTTGTCTTTGCTCTGGAGCTGTGTTTTTCCTACAGTTATGTCAGACTAGAGCTGCCTTGACATGTTGGGATTTGAGTGCCGAAATGCACAAATGCCAGGCATAATTTTTGCCTGTTCTGTGCTGAGGAGTTTTTTCCCACTCCCAATCTCATGTTTTTTTTTGGGCAATTTGTGCCCATGCAAAGTCAAAAAAATGCCAATTGCGGGCAGTAACAAAGAAGCAGACAACAGGCCTTACTAATCGGAAAATCGCCCCCTTTTCACAAAAAATCGGAATAACTCTGACCAAATCGGAATGGGTGGAATCTCTGTCATAGACTAAACAGTGTTTCTCCAAAATCTGAGTTATGCGTACAGAAATAATGAAAACCATTACAGGTTCGGGTTAAGGACATTACCATGTTCCTCTTTGCTAATGCCGGCCGTGCCCTCCACCCCTCGGAGATGACTGTGGTTATGACTGTGACCAGATTTGCCGAGGCCAGAATGACTACTTTCCACACTTGGCGACGCTGTCCTGGGCATTGGTGCAACTGTGTTGGATTTGATGCCTGGTAAGCATTGCATGGCATTAGGATCTCACATAGCAGAAAGTAAGATTTAGACCAAAACTCCCTAATCTACTTTCAAAGGTTTATCCCCTTTCTGCCTCACCAATGGGCCACAAGATACTCAAATTCTCAAAATATTTTCCTTTAAAAAAAAAACAAGAACACTTAGAACTTGCACTTTTTGGGTTATTTTGTTTTGCTTCTGCCTCTCTGTCACTATTTTCATGTAAATCAAAAACACTTGAAGTCTGTGAGCCGGTGTATCATGTTAAGTCCAGAATGTAAAAGCCCAGTTGCTGCTAGTAAACTATACATTTAAGAAACAATGGCAACAGCTGACTATATGTCACAAGGCTTGGCATGACAGG
Organism: Onchidella celtica; assembly: GCA_963931925.1. Lineage (NCBI taxonomy): Eukaryota > Metazoa > Mollusca > Gastropoda > Systellommatophora > Onchidiidae > Onchidella > Onchidella celtica. The sequence continues at coordinate 57,260,050 of OZ007575.1, read as the reverse complement.
GTCTTCCCGGAGTTACTAAGAAACTATAGGAAATGATGGTGTGCATTCTTGTCTGCCAGTGCTCAACTGACCCTGTGCTATTCTCAGTTCTGGGCTCAGTAAGATACTCTCCTTTTATTTCATTCCTCCCCTCCAAAGTAACTGTGAAAAGTACTCAAAATGCCATGTTTACAAACAGAAACTTTGACAAATTGTCAAAAGAAACAGAAAGCAGGTAATATTTTTCTGTTTTCACAAGGTAAATGCTCAAAGTATCGTCATTGCAAAGTCACAAACATCAAGTTATTTCCTGCATCAACGGGTCAATTGATGAGAGAAAACAGGCATCTCAGTGTGTAACAAAACATTAGGTCAGTCGGCTGTTGGAACCTTGGGAAAACTCAACTCAAAGCTGCTTATTACAGAACTGCAGTATTCTACATAGAAAGCTACAGCTGAGCAGTAGACACACCTCACTATTATCCCTTTTCCGTTTTATAATTAGACTACGAATATTATTACAAATATGTACACCCCAGAAGTTTGTCTGCACTACGGGTACATATTTTAAAGTCTTTTGTAACTCCAGAGCTAGAGAGCTCCTCCAGCAATACTCCTAACAACAGCATTAATTAATTATTCTTCCAGATTTTCTTTTTGTTTTCCTCCTGTTTTTTGGCTGAAAGGGTACATGGTAGGATTACGGAATCGATAAGATTTATGGTTGAGGATATGGACGGGGTTGGGGATAGGTATATATAGATATGCGCCCCTAGCGCAAAATGCTTGGGGTGCATATATGTACTTAAAACAAGTCCCCTAACATTAGTAGTAATAGTCTTTAAGGCTAGTTTTTATATGGTTTTAACAGCCAACTGACGATTACTGACTTGCAATTCTAGAAGCAACAATTTTTAATGAACTTCTCAACCCAATACCACTTAACCTCTGCCACTAGCACCAGCCACTCTGATTTGTACTACTAGAGAATAGAAAGAGTTCTGTACCTGCATGAGAATGCTCCATGCTCTCCTGCACATTGGATTCTTCCTTCACCAATCTTTTAGCCGAATGAGCTTCTTCCACGCTGATGTTGTGGCCTTCTTGAAGTTGATGTTGGTGGTGATGTTGCTGCTGCTGTTGCTGTTGTTGTTGCTGTTGTTGTTGTTGTTGTTGTTGTTGTTGCAACAATCCTGAGTTGAGCTGAGACTAAAACAAAGATTATAGACGCATGAGAAATTAGTGCTGCTGACATGGTGAAGAGATTATAGGGCTGGCAGCCCTCACAAAAGAAAATCTTCCAAGAGATCCTAAAAGGTTTTCTGAGGGATTTATCATTTTCCAATAATCTTATGAGAATCAGGGAGCTCACCACTTTCACAAATCTTGTGAAAGCAAAAATATGTTATCTTTTTGGAATCTCCAAAAGGGTTAGACTGCCATTTCCCTTCCACTGCAATATTTCGTTGTGCTGGAGTAAAAATTCCTGAATCTCCTAAGAAATGAAAAAAAAAAAACACCAACTACAACAGCAAAAGTATATAATGCAAATTTCCACACGAGGTGGGCAGAATCTGCCATATATACCAAGACTTTAGAAGTTTCTGAGAGAAAAGAGATGGAAGTTCCAGATTCTGGAACATTTTAAGACAGAACCAACTTCCAGGAGTTTTGAGAGTGCTATTCACCCTGGAGTGGGCCAAACAAATATCTTCCAGAACATGACAGCATGGCCATATTGATATTTCCATGCTGATATACAGACAATGATTATCCTGAGATGTACAATTTGTCACCAGCGCATGCGTGCTAAATTACAAAAGGCCTTTTCCAGTCCACATCTTCCCAGTTTCCTGCAATTTGCTTGATTGTAACTATCCAAACTGATCAAGAAAGTGAAGAAACCAGCAAACACTTTGCATTGACAAGCTGTCGCCGCATGTGGAGGGGGGAATAAGTTTTTATTTAATTTGGCCTGGGTAGTGGCTTGTTCAGCCGGCTCTTCTCGATTTCCAACTGCCAAGGTAGCGAACAACAAACACATTGAAATATCAAAGAAAGAACTGACAATTTTTTTTTTTTTTTTTTTTGGTAGCTAGTAGCAACCACCAACTGCTGCACTCGGTGAGTTATTGATCAATACTGGTACTAGATAAATCATTATCAACAGCATGAGGACATATGCAAGTTCCCACTTGAGCAATGCAGCCATGCAGAATGAGAACAAATACTGCTGCCTGTCTAACCTTACCTGTATTTGCTGCTCATGCAGAGCTGGGTGTATGTGGAGGGAGGGCAGGAGGTGAGATGATGGGAGCAAGTGAGCACTGGGATGGTAGGTTGAAGCTGTCGATGACTGCATGAACTGTTGCTGTAGCAAGGCTGCAGCAGCCGTTATGTCCTCGGAAACCGACGTTGATGCCGATGGCTCCGACACCACAGCTGCTGCTGCTTCCTGTTTGTGCTTTTTGGATTTAGAGGAGGAACCCGAGGATCGCTTGGATTTTTTATCTTGATTTGAAGAGAATGCTGACGAGACTTTTGAGGATTTTGACTTCTTTGACTGCCGGGGAGTCTCAGGGATGTCTAGAAGCGTATTGGATGGATCAGTCGACAGTTCACGCATTTTACGTGGTTTTTTACTCCTCCTTAAATTTCTGGCACACATTGACAAATCCCGCTGAATGCGACGCTGAAAGAACGAAGTTCAAGAAATTAATTTTGAAACTTATGAAGTTATGCACATGTGAGTTGAAATGTGTGGCTGGTGTTTGGACCAAAATATTGTGTTGTTTTTTTTTTCTCCCTGTCCACTGCTGATAAGGCCAGAACATCATGGTCCTCTCTTCCAAGACCCCAGTTGCTAAGCCCATGATATCGTGTTTGCCTCTCCCCCTTCCACCAATGATAAGGCCACGAACTCCTGTTACTACTTCCTCAGGGCCTGGCTGATAAGCCCACGAAATCACGATTTGTGACATGGTCTTCTATTTTTAGTGTTTCTGTTGCGGAGTTTTTTCTAGAGTTTGCGCAGGCCTATCAACCCAGGGACAACCGGAAGCAGATTTCCGTATCACTGCCAGGGTTACAATACATACAAACCAGATGGCTATCTCATACATCACCGTACCGATGATTTTGGTGGCTTTGAGTTACAGCTATTGTGTCACTGCTTAAGGTGAGGTCTACACTCTCAGAAAGTGATGTATCGATATCATTAACAATAACAGTTTTAAACTAATAAGCAGAAATTTTTTCAGCAAATCCAAGAGCAATAAAAGTAGCCAAAACTTTGAAACACTCTCCTGTAAAACCACTGTGTAAAAAAGAATAACGAAATGACAAAAAAATTGACAGAAAATCCTTAACCAGAGTGTGTAAACCTCTCAAAAAAACAAAGAGAGAAAAAAAGAAACGTACATAATTAGCAACACCGTCAGGGGAGTCCTTTATCTCAGGAAACTGTTGCACCACCAGCTCAGATATCCTTGTATAGTCAGCACTTGACCACCAGTATTTGAGTCCCAAAAAAAATCGGGCCGTTTCTCTGATGATTTCAGACCGATGTCTCATGGCTGTGCCTTCCTCCCGGGCGGAAAGAATTTTCTGTGAATAGTTGGGGACAGGGAGTGGCTCCGGAAGGCACACGATTTCTTGATTTTCTTTCTTGAAGCCAGCACCATGTGGAAACCACACCTGAAAAAAAAATATCAAAAGAACAAAATGAAAGAAAACTAACATATTCCTCTTTTCCTTAAACACTGTGGACACAGCATACAGAATTTGTACACATTTTCACACTAAAATGTACACGACATGTGGGAGTATGTAAATTTACATAATTGTCCTGTTGTAAATATGACTTTAGCGCATACGGGGTCACGGCGTGGGCAGTGCCCGTTGCATTAGTGTGAAGCAAAATTTATGGGTGGTGAAGCACCAGTCTGATGCCTACATCAACCTTGGTCTGTTTCTTCCCGTATCACTGCTAGTGGTGAGATCTATAGTCTCCCAAAAGGACGTATCTATACCTTTAATAGTTTTGAACTTAAAGCAGAAATACTTTTGTCACATTCAAGAATACCAAAAGTGACAAAAACTTTGAAACATTCACTTGTAAAATGACAAAATGATCGATACGCCAAGATTATCAAATTCATTCTATGTTAAAAGAGTACAAAGAGTACCTGATCCCTTGAGCCCAAAGAAGGATCTCCTTGGTGTGACCTAGGAGAGGAGGATGCACGTCTACGAGGGCTGTGGGATTTTGCTGAGGATGTCGTGATTTCTACTTGAGCGGCCAGGCCAGCCGTGTCCGGCAACGACTCCGGAAGTGGGGAGTCTGAACTGAGTCTGTGTGAGCTGTGTTTGTCAGAGTCATGATAAGTTAGGTTCATTGGGGCTTCGGAGGAAGACAGACTGGCTGATGGGTTATGGCCAGGTAAGTGCTGAATTTGAGCTTGTGAATGGGCCTGGGTGGCCGCTTGCTGGGGGTTGGAATGAGCCATGCTGGCCACACCCATAAGAGCCATATTTGCTGCTGCCTGCACATCCCAGAAGGCCTGGTCATGTGCCGAACTACCGCTGGTTGATGGGAACATGTTGAGAGGGTTCGGAACTGACAACTGCTGGTGTTGTTTACTACTAGATGTCTTGAGTGTTTCAGCACCAGATGGAGACATCGGCTCCCGTTTCACCAGGTTCTTGTCTGACACCCCAACGGTGAGCCCATGAGATTTACCTTCTTCCTGGTGTAAGTTATTATGGTTCAGTTCAGCCTCCCTGAGTCGTTTCTCAACTTCAGCTTGCGAAATTCGTCTCTGTCTTTTGTTTGGCACTTCTTGGTCTCCAGCAGCTAACGAAGTGGAGGCACTTTCATGTGTGGAGGTAGTGTTGTAGTCTGACGTAGCACCTCTTTTAGAACCACTAGCAATATCCATACCTAACTGTCCATAGAAGGCACTCAGTGCAGCCATGGCTGCAGAATCATTCCCAAAGGCTCCCGACGCCATCAACGCTTGTCTTTGCTCCTCACTGGAGCACTGGGCAAGATACTGTCTCTCCAGGTCAGACATTTCTTGAGGATGTTGCTCAATGCGCTGTTTTATCCCTGCTAGCATTGCCAACTCCCCAAGATTTCTCTGAGTCATGCCCAGTTCTGTTAAGTTCATATTTTGAGCAGCCATCAGAGCTTTCATGTACTCTGCGGTGCCTGGCATCATGGATGTGGACTGACCAGCAGCTTCAGGCATGGAAGTCTCTAGACCCGCTTGTGAGCCACTCCAAGCTTTCTGGGCAGAAGGTGTTGGCTTGAACTTGGACGTAGGCAGGCGACGCCTCATATTTCTTGCACACGTGCCCAAATCTTTCTTGATAGCTTGCTGTAGGGTAGCAAGAAAAACACACAATCAGTAAAAACTATATATGAATCATCACATGAACGACATTCGGGTGATTAGGGCTGGCAGGGTAAAATTTACTAGATCATGCATAAACAACTAAAAAAATAATTATGTCTTTTGATTGCTGCATCCCTTTCGTAAAAAACATTTCTGTCCACTGTTCATTTACAATTTGTTTCTTACGCACACCATCCCCAAATAGATCATACTACTGGCAATTTTCTTTCTTCCCCTATTTTACTGACATTAACTGACAGGATACTGTATTCTGTAATTATTATCCAATATATGTTCTTATTATTACATCACTTGTTGAACAGAACACTTCACCGCAATTAAAGTTAACTCGTATAATTTGAAACAAATGGCATTTTCCTGGAATATGCCTGAGCCCATCATCTTCCTCCACAATCTGCTTCAGCACAGATGCTCCACACCATCAGAACAAACATCATCAGGAAACATGAAACATTTCAGTCACATGGCACAGAGGTGGAAAAATCTTTAATAACCAGTTAAATTCATATGAGTCCTGGGGCTCTATTACTTTTCATCCTGCTCAGCTTCTTCTGTTAGTTGTGACCTGACATACAGTTCCAGTCAAGTAGATCTACCAGAACTTTGAATCATTTTCAAAATAGTAAAGGAAACTGCCGGAAAAATGCTAACTTTGAAGTAAGGGCTATGAAAAAAAAAGCAGGGGTTCTGAACAGGGATGGGAGTAAATTTCGCTAATCGCGGGGTAAATTTTGCTGACTCTGGATTGGTCTATGTATATATTTTTCTTAACTCAATATGAGCATCTGCCCATCATTTGTTGTTCATAAATAAGTGACATGACACTGTATGTGCCATTATTATTGTTACTTGAACTTGATGATGTTAAAAAGAGTATCTTTAAATTCTGCCTTTGTTGGTTACTCCAAGTGTACAAGTGTAAATAAAACATGGCGGAGGTAAATTTACTTTAAAAAATTTGTTAGGGGTAAACAGGAGGAAAAAGGTTGGGAACTCCTGATTTAAAAAAAAAACAACAACCATTTCTCCACCTCTGATACATCACAACAGACAGGAATGAGAAAGGCAGCATGACACCATCAACTTAACATCCTCTGTAAACCTTTTGTGGTCATATACAGAAAAGACAGAACAGTTACTCCTTTAACAATCATGCTACGGTTTGTACAAATTTTTAATCTAATTCTAAAGCTTAAAAATTCTTTATGAAACAAATATTTATCTTTATATTTCAGTCTGATGTGAAGTTACAAAATACTGATTTAATAATCTCACATGTCTCAAAGTAAAAAATAAAAAGATTTCTACAACGCATCTGGAGACTGAGCTGAAATAACAATTTTTACAAAATTAAAAAAACAACTTTGCAGCGTTTAGAATTATTGACAGAAACACCCTAACTTTCTAGCAGTTTGTCAAAACACAATTGGAAACGTGCAGTGCCATACTAGGAATGTTCAAGTTATTAACGAAAACATTATGTATATCTGGTTTTATAAATGTGCAGCTGAAAAGTTAGCAAGGGCAAGCAGCAAAAAATAAGCAAAACCTAAAGCAGCACAAGCAAGCAGGCAAGGTGCAACACAAGCTTTAAATAAGCAAATGAAAATCTGGGAAAAGCTGTCAGTTATTTGCCAGAACGGCTTGCGAAAAAAAAAAAGCAATACATGAAGCAAAATTATATTTTCATCGTTTACTCATATTGATGAGTGGGACTCGCAACATACAACAATTCTAAAATATTCATACAGTATCTGACTACACTGAGTGTTTACTGCATCATGGGAGGATTACTTTCAGATAATTCTGGATATATCCCAGCCATACCCATTCCTTCAGAGTTGAAGTTTACAGATTATGTTTTCTGCCAATTCTCCAAATAACAATTTAAATGTTTTGACTTCGCTAAAACAATTCAGTCTACACGTGTATATTCTTACACTGCTCTGAAGAGGCAAGAATTGAAGGGTGGAATTGTAAGAAAACTATAATCTTACAACAGATACATTTTACTTACAATATGTAACGAATAGCTTCAAGTGCCAGGCTTTTCTTTCAAAGTGTATTACAATTTAACATGATCATAAGCCTTGCGGACTTTTAAACAATGTTTTACACATGACACAAGAGAATGACATCAAATCAAACACACATGTATGCAAGTGTCCTTATCAACAGTAAAATGACACAGCTTCCTACACATCCAAGCTTACAAGGCTAACTAATGCTGGGAAGTTCTGCAGAACAAGTTCAGCAATGCGTTCGTAATCTGGCGCCGTCCACCACAGTTTCAGGGCCAGGAAAAACTGAGTCGTCTCACGGATGATTTTAGGTCGTGCTGACATTGTGTTGCCAGACTCCCTGGCCCGAATGACACTGTCAGTGTAGGGAGGGGTGGGGAGGGGGTCGGGGAGAGCAGTGGAGCGCCACATTGCCATTGCAGACAGGCGATCAGTGCTGGACTGTGAAGTCGTCACTTCCTGAAATGGATGAGCCACGAATCATCCTCCCCAGCAGCTCTTGATTCAAGCAAATGCTTTCTTGTTGTGTTAGTTCCCTTTTCTTTTTTATCGTATTTTTCTTCTCAGTCCTATTTCTGGTCAACTCTTACAATACCCTAGGTATTTTGAATACTCAGACCTGCCAACTGAGTGATCTTTTTAAAAAGAGACACCACAGGGGGCAATTACCCATGCTCTATAAAAGGCAACCTGAGACCATTAGTTAGTTATGATTTTGATAAAAGGGAACATATCCAGGGCTGGCAAACCAGAATGTTCTATGTCCAAAATAGACAAACCAAGAAAAATGAGTTTGAAATATGTATCTTTTCCTTAATGAAAATTCAAATAATTGCATAACTTCAACACCTTCACATAAATAGTTTGATTAGGTCATGAGATTAAGTCACACACTTTGTATCTTAGATATAAATTACAAGCATTGACAAGCAATGAGTAAAATTGGACATAACACAATCTGGTTGATAGCCCTCGATGTATAAAACACTGCGATACATTTCACAGACCATACAATTTAATGTAGAATATGGGTATAATGTGTATACAGTCATCACTGTTTTGCACTTTACTGGACTAGCCTTCAGCCTCAAACACTGCATGCTTTTCTTGTTCATCCAAAAAAAAAAAATTTTCTCACGGCTTTCCCAACGCCTGAAATATAGGACAGTTTTCAGTCTGATAGAATATGGGGCACTTGGCAGATCTGAGTGGTGTCACTAGGTGTGAGAAAGCACATACTACAGTCTCTATGGGCAATCCCTCTCTAAAAATAGCATACACCCACTCCATGACATCAGCAATCTAAAGCAGCCAAAAAATCAAAACCAAATATTTTACAAATCAAACCTTGTCTTGCCCTGGCCACACACCTGCCAAATTGGACTGGCCCACTTGTTAGATCATGATACCACGACACTGACCTTCAATGAACCTTTACGCACCAGCCATCTAGTTGGCTCTCACTGAAACCCCGCCTCATGACATCACTACCCAAACAGTCGGCCCACTCACAATTGGCTAGTGCGTGGCTAGGCTCAACAATTGCAAACTTTCCTGGCATGCTTGAAGGTAATATATACTGATTGTTACGCTCAGGCTAGCTGTTGGTTATAATAAATTCTGTCTTTCTTAACCTGAAATATGATGTGCACTGATCGCATTTGATGAAAAAAAAACTTGCAACAACATAAAATGGGGGAGCTTAGATTACAGGGTTCACAGCTGATTTTTCATGTGTAAATTCACTATTTTCCCAGGTTCCATTTTCAGTCTTCAAGGTTACAAAACACCACTGCAATGTCAAATTAAAATAGTTTATAAATGGCTATAAAATATGGGAAATGGGGAGTCTGTAATGTCATCTATGTGTTTCTGTTTGTTGCTGTTGTGTGTGGCATTTATTATCTGATTGTGATGGGGTTTTTGTTCTTGTTCTTCTTGCAAAGCTTTTTCAAAGATACTGGGGATTGGTTTCCAGGTTTGAAAAGATTTTGCTTTTTCAGCTTTTCAAAGTTTTCAAGGTCGAAAGACAGGTGAAAAGCACCTGTGGATGTAAAGTGTTGTTGTTTTTGGGGAGGGCAGTGGGGTAGCAGGGGAGAGAAGAGAATGCTAAATGGAGCCGCTACGAACAGAGGGAAACATCTGTGACATAACTGTCTCATTAAAATTGATGTAAAAGCAAATTATCTGAAAATGACTGCCAGCAGTGCATGGTATTTTTTGCAAGTCTTACAACTTTTATTTTTCATGATCAGCAACATATCGGGGGGGGGGGGGGGGGTGGTGTGTGTGTGTGTGTAATTCTTTCATTCCTAGCACTGATGAATCTCTAGTTTTTCAACATATAGCAACAAAAAAATCAACAACATATTTTCCCCTAAATTACTGATCAACAGCCATAAGTTAAAAATGATTATTTAAAACTGCTGATGTTGCATCAAACTGAACTAGCTCGGTATAATTTGTGTAAATTACAAATCTACAAGGGGGGGAGAGGAGGGGGGGGGGGTGTTGTAAGGGTAGGGTAGGGATAATCTGTTAGTGCACAAAATCTATCTGAACAAATGTTCTGGAAATCTGGAAACTGACACTGAACCTTGGACAAGGGTATGTCTCTGGCTCCAAGAAATAGGTTACAGGTATTTCTTGACGAATCTACGTCCACTTTCTTTGATGAAATTTGTACAGTGCACACCTGATATATCGACATGTAAGGGTTCAGACATTTTGTGTGAATATCAGAGAAAGTCGACATAAAAGAAACCTCTTTAAGATGGTATTCTTTCGTTGCAAAGGTGGGTTACTACAACAGTAGTAAGTAATAGTGCTGCATTTTGACATAAGGGGAAGCAACCATGCCCCGATCACAATATTGATAGTTACATCCCTTGGTCAGAAAAAAATTCGATAAAATCAGCTTGGCTTTGATGCTGAACGTCTTGTGTGTTTTCTGTTTTTCTGACATCGTCGTTTAGTTGAAGTTTAAGCATTGAAAAGGAATTGACTGTTTTGGTAGACCTTGCGAGAATACAGACGGCAGGGTATACTACTGATACAAGCGATTCCTAACGGTCATATGAAACACGAGACCAGTTCACTGCATGAGTCAGTCTAGATCTAGACAGCACCTGGGTGGCTGCGTAAACGCATCACATGTACGAACACACATGACGCCCACACCCTCCCCCCCCCTCCCCGCAGTCCAAACTAGACACAGGGCTCTTTATTTCCCTTTCAGCAGAGCCACCGGGTTACATGTGGTTTCGTCAGTTTGTTGTGCCCACCACTCCTTTCCTTACCTGCCACCCAGCGTGTGACACTGACACACAAAGGGCACACGGCTCGCCTCTTAGTACTCTTACTTCTCGTTCGTGCGAGCGGGGAGGGACGAGGTGATTTCTTGTGCACAAAAATAGGGCCTGCACCGCTTAGCGAGTTTGATCGACATGTCGATATAAGAGAAGTCAAAAGGAGAGGATGTCGATATACAGGCATCTATTTATTAACAAATAAAAAGGAAAAGAATCCGGACTTTGTAAATCATGTCGATAAAAGAGAAATGTCTATATAAGCGATGTCGATATAAGTGGTGTGCACTGTATGTAAAAACTGATGACTGACCACAGCAGACTGGACATAGAAAAAAGATTATAAGATTCAAAACTGCAATTAATTTTATTACATTTTACAACTGCTTTCTAGGATGTGACATCTAAAGGCCTTAGGTTACTGTTTCTTTATTCTTCCTAAAAAATAAATCTTTATTTTTTCAGACCTTGATTATTAAGTTCACAAAACTGAAATAGTTTTATGGTGATTTACGAATGGCGTAGCTGTTACCAACTTAATGCTCACAGCAAGATCTACCTCCTATCTAAGATAATGATGGTGGCTACCATGCAGTCAGTTAACCATTTCACAATTGATCACTGTGTATTTATAAGCTGAACTTGACAACACTACCGAGATGTTTGGGTTAGAACAATCAATGATACTGATTATGTAGATAAAACATAACAAGCGTAAAGGTGAAGTGTTAGGTGCAAGGTTTTCAGAAACAAAATAAAATGCATTAAAAATGGAAAGGGCAGAAATTTTCCACAAGATTTCAATTTAGAAGTTTCCTATTATCCTTTAAAGTAAAAACAGCATCAGTGCAGCCTCACAATTTGGCAAATGGGTAATTGCAGAGAAATGTTCAATAAAAATTAATCAAATGCATTTTTGTTTTGTTCATTCATCTGCAGCTTGTCTTACCAAGTATCCACTAGAGTACAGAGCAATGACGGATAATTAGAAGCTAAAATCATGTTTAGGGATTTACTCAAACTGAGTGAGAATGCTCGTGTGAGTTTTGAAACTATTCTATGGTGATGTTCTAACTTTGGCAGGATAAAAAATGAAGGTGTGAAATAGCATAAGCATAAGCAGAGAATTTTGTAAAATTAAATGGTACAAAAGAAAACAAAAAGGTGAAAGAATGGCTTACCTCAGACAGACCGTATTCCAACCCTGAGTTGCCTGCGGCCATGGCCTGAGCCATTTGATCTGAATACATCTATTGGGCCAAAAGATGTTGAGATTTATTGCACAATAACAATTAAATAACCCTTATTCATTGAAGGTAAACCCTACCATTTCCTTCAATTGCTCATTTTAAAATATTCTAAAATACTAAGTTCTCCAATGATCAACTTAATTTTCGCCAAGGCAACAAAATGCATTTACAGGTAAAGGAAAGACCATGGCTGTTGTATATTCTCTTCCTCTGTGTAATTTAGTGCACACTGAAACAGCAAAACTGTGGTATGTCAAAATCACTACTTTTCAGGAGAAGTGTCTGATTCCTGTTGTGTGTGCTGTACACAAAAACTTTTCATTTCAAACTGTCTCCTAAAAATAGGACACAGCCATCATCTTGTAACCTAGCTAGTTAGATCATTGATTGATTGAGTTTTGGGTTTTACGGCACATCGACACAATAATGGCCACTTCACACCCTTCACAGAATATTTGGGTATACTTTCATTATTCCTATTTCAGCAAAGTAAATGATAATAATAGCAAAATTTCAATTTCCAGAAAATTTGACATATGACAGTCTTCCTGAAGCATTAATCTTTAAAAAAAAATCACTTATGTTACAAATGATTGTTCTATCTATGCAGGGTCTGAGATGCACTCAAAACCTAAAAAAAAAAATTCTTGAACTTTTCCCAGTGAGTCAGACCACAAGACTGGGCAGACACATTTTCTTTCTAATTTTCCAGACCAGGTTTTACCATTCCAAGATGTCACGGGGATTTCTGGAGCATGTCCGAAGGTCGCGTGATTTCCACACATTTGAAAAAAAAAAAAGTGGCATAAGTGTAGTCACTTCAAGTTTCCATACATTGACAGACATGATGTACTCCGAAAATCCAAGCCTGGACTCATAGCTAAGAACTCGCATCGGTTTAACATCATTTAAACAATCTTTTTTATTTGCTCAATTGTTTTTTGGTTCAGTTTCCCATCCTGTTACATATTTTTTCTCCTGATGAAGGTAAATATACCAAAAAGCTTGATTTGTCTTCCTTTCTTGGATTGTTTCTGTATTATTTCTTACACGATTCTTTGCTACATACAACTTTTTCTTTTTGCCATATTTTTACGTAAATGAAATCAATCACCTGCCAAGCAGCCGTACTGGCATCTCGAGATGCTGCAGCAGCCATGGATTCCTTGTCGTAGACAAAGTGTATAGGTGTGTCATCCTCTTCATCTTCAACTGATTCTTGCTGAGGGCGATGGTGGTGGTTGCTGGTGGCCACTCCTCCACCATCCCCATCTTCCACGACTTCTTGTTTCTGTATGACCCCACCTTGATCCTGTACACCCTGCTCTACGATCTTCACTTTGTGGTGGTTATGGGCCATCTGAGAACTCACTAATGGAAGGGAAATGCAAAGAAAATAAAACCATGAAATTTACAATAAGCATGATTAACCCTTGCAGTGTTTGGGTCACGATATCATGATTTTGTTCTCCCTGTCCACTACTGATTAGACCATACGATATCAAGATCCTCTTCCCCCCCCCCCCCCCACGACAAGGTCACGAATTTGTGTTACCACTTCCTCAGGGCCTGGTTGATAAACCCAAGATATCGTGGTTTGTGACATAGTCTTTTATTTTTAGTGATTACATTGCCAAGTTTTCCTGGAGTTTGCGCAAGCCTATCAACAGAGGGACAACCAGAAGCAGATTTCCCATATCACTGTGTCACGAGTGGAGTGAGCGGGATTCAAGGATTACGGGGGCATGGAAGTGAGGGATTGACTCACGGGATAGTGAGGCTGCTCACCTATATTGACTTCTGTTAGTTAACGTTAAAGCGTGAAATGTTGTGAGTTGGGGGGTCGGCATGAGGCGAGAGCGCTGTACTGACAATCACTGCAAGTTAAGGAGTCCCAGGGGACAGACGTGAGATCAGAGGCAGTCGGGAGATTGTTGTGTGTTTTCCAGTGATGACTGGTGCCGGGGTCGGGCCGAGAAGCCACCCGCGGTGAGCGAGCAGCACAGGGGATAGGCCAGCATAGGGCCGAAGGCTACACATAGGCCAGTGGAGTGAAGCTGTCGAGCAGGACAGGAGGAACGCATGAGTCGTGGTAGTCTGGCCACAGACAGGGATGTGTATAGAAATGTTAATGTGCTCTTAAGATGTACTACATGTGATATTAATATACTGTGCCATTGAGATACTAATGTGAATTGAACTATTAACATGCTATGGACATGTTGAGGTGCTATTGGAAGGCTAAGGTGTTATTGCCATAGGGAGGTGCTATTGAGAGACTGCGGTGCGAAAGAAATACTAAATGTGTTAAGACATTGAGTGGAGAGGCTGAAGCCGAAGTGCCTTTAAAAGTAACTACCGGGTTGTGGACCCGAGGAAGAGTGCTTGAGGGAAGAAGGCCGTTGGACGGCAGTTAATTGAGTAATATAATGTATGTAATTGCATCTTTATCTTTATCTTTATGTTTAATAAATGTGTGAGTCTGATGGGTTGTTCTGTTAAGTGTTATACGTGTTCGTTCGTGATTGTTGTCCTGTTATAATTATTACATCTCCCAGTCTGGGATTTGTGACACACTGCAATGGTTAATCCAATAAACAGGAAAGACAACAACTTGTAACAAATTTCAAGCTTTTGCTCTCAGATGTCAATCTCACGTGCAATTAAATGTCATCTGTCATCTCATTTACTGCATATTGATGATTTGGGTGTTCTGAGTTACGACTTATCTTGTCACTGCTCATGGTGAAATCCGCACTGTGACAAAATGAGGTATCAATAACTCTAATAGTTTTGAAATTTTATGTAGAAACCTTCTTGCCACATGACAGAAATCTAACTCTCACCAAAATTATGAAATACTCACCTGTAAAAGGCATGTTGTTGATATGCCCATTAGTGAGATGGATGAAGATCCCCACCCAAGCCCACATATTCAAAAGCACTGTATTTTCACAGTTCCCAAAGAGTAATTTGAACTAGGGAACTGTGTGATTCAGTTGTATTCACCATTCTAAAACACAACATTTTGCACAAAGTCTCTACAAAAATAAGTCTGCAGCATTAAATGCAGGGCCCTCAGTTGGAAATGCTGCCAGTCCCTGGACTTGGCCGAGCACAATGCTATCCATGCACATGTGTTTGCTTCTGTCCAGTTATTTCCTCTCATTTGGGCATATCAAACCAAACAACACTCTGTTTAACTTAACAATTCTTGCTTTTTTTGCAGATAAAGGGGTTATTTTAAAATTCTTTCATTGGTTACACTTCTGTTCAAGATACAATGTACTTGGCTGAGGATGGATATTGAAGAAACCGATACTTCAATGCGGACCACCAAACTTTCCTAAATCCCGTATTTTGGCGGAAACGCAGAACTATTACAGCCCTGCAAATGTATTCAAACATTTGTGGCCCTACCAGAGTTCCATGTTTTTTCATATTTCCCAACATAATGAGTGTCTAGATTTTTCCATGAACTCTATAAACAGAACAATTACTGATAGAGACACAATGCACGTTTCATTTTTCTCCATTCCACTGACAATCTTGTGTGCCTAAATATAAAAGATCCTGTTTACTTACACTCCCCATTCCTTGCCCCAGCTGATGTGTTCTGACTTTCAATGATGCTGGCTGCTGTCAGAAGCTCATTACAGAAGTCCGTTGGATTACTGCTGTTGCCCAGAGTGGAAGGGCCACCACCACCACCACCGCTGCTATTGTTGTTGTTGTTGATTGGGGGTGATGGAGGATGAAGGAATGATTTTACACCAGCCTCTGGAGGAGTAGCAGATTCTTTATTGTCTGAACTGCCTGCGGAGGGAGCCGTACCCTCCTTCTTTCTCTGTGACACCTCACGTCGACGGAAATTACGAGCGTACATTGATAGGTCTGTTCTGATCCGCTTCTGTGAACATGAGAAACATATAAATTGATTTATTTTGTTTTACAAACGACAAGATTCCAAAAAATCCAAGTTCCAATAGTGGGTATTACTTTATACAAAATCTTCCTGTATGTTTATACACAGGAATCCCCCTCCTGTTTACAAGGTTTCTGCAGCTATTTAAGAATGTTTTTCCAGCACCTTTCCAGGGTTAAAGTATTAAATTTCAGGGTTTGTGGAACTGCAAGAAAAGGAGAGAAAATTTACCTATCAATATTGACTTTCTTTAGTTCCAATTACCTCCCCTCACTTTAAAAAAAAAATCTTTTAAACCCCAGGAGAATTCCAGGAATAATCCAAGGTTAACCCACTTTTTTCCAGGGCCTTTTCTCACATGTGTAAACCTCAGGGCATTGATTCCTGGAAAATCCAGAGTCACACAGGATTCTACATATCACTCATAATGCTTATATGGGCTTTGAATTGACAAAAATTACAACGACAACAAAAAATGGGGGGGGGGGGGGGGGGACCTTAATTCATCAAGTTCATAGAAGGATATAAAGTAAGTGAACCTCACATTTGCAGGCACTCCTGGTGTGTCACTGTTGTCCTTAAATTCAGGGAACAGGTCAATGACCAGGTTGGATATGCGATCGTAGTCGTGGCTGCTCCAGTAATGTTTAAACTGCAAGAAAAACTGCACCGTTTCCCGCAAAACTGTTGGACGGTCAAAGGCAACAGTGCCAAGCTGCTTGGCTCTCATGACCTATGGAAAGATGTTTCACATGATTTGTGCAGCTAGGAAAATTACAATATATATCTCATTACCTGTCTACAAGAACTTAGAATATATATGGCCTTTAGCGTCTTTACAGACGGTCTTAGCAGCTAGAATATTCACTTTCACTTTGACTGACAGCTTCTCTCGTGGCTTATTCTACCAATGTTTGACCCGAGAGTGCGATGGCAGTGATTGCAGGTCAGTCTTTTGGGTTCACTTTGGCGAGTGTTTTCATTCCGCCTCTGTCGTTTTGTCAGGTATGTTTCTTTTGCCTTGAAGTCTATTGCGAGCGTGCCACTGCGCAATTTTTGTCTCCATCTGCTTCGATCATTTGCAAGGTTCTCCCATTCATTGGGGTCGATGTTGAATGCTTTCATCGTGACCTTGCAAGTGTCTTTGAATCGCAGATGTGGCCTACCTCTGGGTCGGTTGCCAGTAGCAAGTTCCCCGTAGAGAATTTGTCTGGGGATGCGATCATTTTCCATACGGTGGAGATGTCCAAGCCACCGCAGTCTTTTTTTGCCTAGGAGAGCCTGAGTTGATGGAATGTTGGCTCGGCTCAGAACTTCGATATTTGAGATCCTGTCTTGCCACTTGATCTTGAGAATTTTGCGTAGGCAGCGCAGGTGGAAGGAGTTGAGGGATCTTTCATGTTTGGAGTAGGTGGTCCATGTCTCTGAGCCATACAGCAGGGTGCTTAGGACGCAAGTTTGGTACACGAGTACCTTTGTTTTGATGGTCAGCTTGCTATTGTTCCACACCCTTTTTGAGAGTTTGCCAAAAGCTGTGGCCGCCTTTCCTATTCTGGCATTTATTTCAGTTGTTATGTCTGTGCTACCACTGATGGTTGAGCCTAGGTAGCAGAATTTTCCCACTTGCTCCAGAGGAGAGCCATTCAGCATGATTGGGTTGGGGTTTCTCAAGCCTTGTGTCAAAACTACAGTTTTTGAGACACTGATCTTTAGCATGAATTTGTCACAGGCTTTGGCAAGGCTATTGATGAGAGCCTGGAGCGTGGTTTCATCGTGGGCCACGATTGCAGCATCATCTGCGAAGAGGAGCTCTTGTAACATAATATGCTCTGTACGAGATTTTGCTTTTAGTCTGGCAACATTAAAAATGGAGCCGTCCACTCTGGTGTTAATAAGTACTCCACCTGAACATTGACCAAAGGCATTCTTGAGTAGGGCTGCAAAATATATACCAAATAAGGTAGGAGCAAGAACACATCCCTGCTTCACACCGCTGTTTACAGCAAATGAATTGGATGTGCAGCCCTCAAAGTTGACACATGCCCTCATGTCAGTGTGGAAGGATGCAATAAGTTTTAGCAATGTTGGTGGACAGCCTATGGATTTAAGGACTGCATACAGGCCAGATCGGCTTACGGTGTCGAAAGCCTTTGTTAGGTCCACAAAGCATGTTATAAGCGGCCTGTTTTGTTCTTTACATTTTTCTTGGATTTGCCGAAGTGCAAATATCATGTCAATAGTTGATCGTTTGCTTCGAAAGCCACATTGTGTTTCTGGTAAGACTTTTTCCGCCAGTTGTTGAAGGCGGCAGAGGATGACGCGAGCAAAAGCCTTTCCAGTAATGCTGAGGAGGGATATGCCTCGATAGTTGTTGCAGTCGCCTTTGTCTCCTTTGTTCTTGTAAAGTGTGACAATTTTGGCGTCTCTCATATCATGTGGTATCACGCCTTCTTTCCAACACTGCAGTAACAGGTTATACAGGTGTGGTAATAGTGGGCCTTTTAGGTCTTTTAATACCTCTGCAGGAATGTTGTCACTTCCTGTGGCTTTTCCAGCAGACAGGTGGTCGATTGCATTGGAAAGCTCGACTAAGGAAGGTTCAGCGTCAAGTTCGGCCATTATTGGCAGTTTTTGGAGGTGTTCCTCAAAATCTGGTGGAATATTTTTCTCAGTTGAATACAACGGAGAGTAATGCTCTACCCACCTATTCAGTTGTTCATTTTTATCTGTGATGGGTTCACCATTTACAGACTTAAGTGGGGCGCCTTTGGTGATGATTGGCCCAAGAGCTACTTTCATCTGACTAAAGGCGGTTTTCATATCTCCCTTTTCATTTGCCTCTTGTATGCTGTTACACAAGTCTGTCCAGTATTTGTTGGCGCAACATCTTACCTCCAGCTGAAGTTTAGCTTTTGCATTTTTCAAACAAGTTTTTGTACTCTGATTGCAATTTTTGTTATACTCATTGAAAGCAGATTTCTTTTGCTCAATGAGAGGTAGGAGAATTTCGCTGTTCTGGGCTACCCAGTCGTTGTTTGAAACTTTATGCTGTCCAAAAGACTTGATGGCACAGTCATGAATTTTTGAACTGAGAGTGTTCCATGTTTCATCTACCGAGTCACATTGGGTGACATTATCCATGCTTTCAACAAATAACTTTTCAAATGACTTTCTATTTGATTCATCTCTGATTGCTGTTACATTGATCTTAGGGATTGAAGGGGCTTTTGATCTGTATATTTTCTTGGCCGAAATTTTGATTTTGCTGACTACCAGTGCATGGTCGGTGTCACAGTCAGCACTGTGGAGGGAACGAGTTATTTTTATACAGCCCAAACTCTTCCTCCTTGAGAGAATAAGATCTAATTGATGCCAATGGCCAGACCTGGGATGGCGCCATGATGTTCTTTGGCATCTCTTAAGGTCAAAGTACGTGTTTGTAACACATAATGAGTTTACGGAGCATAGCTCCAGAAGGCGCTGCCCGTTTTCGTTGATGTTGCCAATGCCGAAGTGCCCAATGCACTTTGGCCATGCGGAGTGATCTGCTCCCACTCGAGCGTTAAAGTCACCCAGAATTAGCAGGCCTTCGGTGAGAGGGATGTTGTGGAGAGTCCTCTGCAATGCCTCGTAGAAAATGTCTTTGGTTTCGTCAGAGGAGGTAAGTGTTGGGGCATAGACACAGATAATGTTGGTAAAACCAGACCGGGTGTTCAGTCTGAGTGTCATGATGCGTTCTGACACTCCAATTGGAGTTGCGATCGAATTGATAAGGGAGTTTTTTACGGCGAAGCCCACGCCGTGGATTCTCGGCTGTTCGCTGCTAAGGCCCTGCCAGAAGAAGGTGTAGTTTTCTTCTTTGACTGACCCGGAGTCGGGAAGTCGAGTTTCTTGAAGGGCAGCGATGTCGATGTTTAGTAGCTGAAGTTCTCGATCAATAATTTGGGATTTCCTGATGGAGTCAATATCAGTGAGATCTTGCTGTTGCAAGCCTGGGCGCATTGTTCTGACGTTCCAGGTACCAAGTTTTAGTATTTTTCTGTTTTTGCCAGGTGCACACTTTACGTCAGCTTTTCGACTTTTGGTCTAGCTCCAACCACCTTATGAAGCAGGCTGACGTGGCGGAACAACACCCAACTGCCTGGGGGCTGCCCAGGTTACGGCGGGCGGTAGTTGATCAATGCAGCTGAAAAGCCGCTCCCACCGACAGAGGGGACCCCTGGCGCTCATCCGTACGCCAAATGGATTGAGCTTATCACCGGTAACTGCCACCTCCCGTGTTGTGCCCATCCGTAACGGATGGCTGGAGTGTCCTCTCCAAATCGGAAATGGGTGGGCTTATAGAGGAGAGACAGACGCTTGCCAAGCCCGAGCAAACGCCTCCTCGTTTTGCTGCCTTGCCTGGGCTATTTTTAAGAGATGGTGCTTTGCCCAGAGGCACCACCCCTCTCTCTGCCATTCTAGTTAAACCCAAGGGAGAGACCAGGTCAATACATTTGGAACTAGTCCGGCTGCAGGAGATGCTGGAAGCCAGTTTGATGCAGTTCTCCCTGACAACCACCTTCGGGTCTCCACTCCTGATTTTCTGTCTGGGTTTACTCCCATAGCCTTTGCTATCATAGCAACACACAAGGCAGTGTGGTATTTGTATTCAGGGTTACCTTCCCCTAGTCTTCCTCTCTCCCGAGATGACCCACAAGACAGTGGGGGTGACAGTAGCAGGCTGTATTGTGTACTGTCATACAATAGCAGAAAACTCTGGCCTGACATATGAGAACTTAGAATAACTCAGTCAAAAGCAACTAGAAGCACAAATGCGAGACAATGGCACAGAACCTGTAATCTGCCGCAACCAACCAAGTTGAAAAAATCTAGCAGAATGATGGCTGGGGTTAAAAAAAAAACTTTGCATTTTTTGCCAATTTAGCTTTTCAGGTAAGCTTTTGTTTACTATTTTGGAAATGGCAAATTTTTTTGTTTCAACTAACACTCGGCACAGTTTTCTCAACCTGGACGGCTGTGACAGATTACCAAATCTGTGCCACTGCTTCACAAATGACAAAGAATGTAAAGTATGTATTTTACAGCTCAAGTTTTTGATTTCTTAAAAGCTCTAAACACTTCACCAATCCTCTAAAGGCTATTCTGCTTAGGACTTTCAAGGCCCAAGGAATCTTTAAAACAATTTTAGATGAAATGCGAAAATAGAATTCTGAACAATCTTTAATCCTGACATTTCTTTCATTGGTGTACGCAGGAAAAAAAAAATATCAACACCATCAAAGTGTTGAGCCGGTGACGTTAGTGGCTTTGAGGTAAAAAAAGTAGGAAAATCCTGAACAGATGCTGCCACAGCATGTATTTGTTGTAGAACATGGCTGCAGTGAACCCGACCAACATACACTCACTGTAACAAGGATATCGTGGGTCGGCGGGTGGAACCTCGTTACAACTAGCCTCTGAGGCTGTTAACATGGGACCTTTGCCTGATTACAAAAGTCAAACAGAGAAACTAGTGAGGTGCCCTGACTGCTCAGCTACAATTTTCTATGTAAGTTACTATGGTCCCCACCAACAGCCTCAAAGACAAGTTTTCACCAGGTTCCACCAACCGACCAACCATATCTGGAATACTATTGGAGCCAATAAATTGGAAAACCAATGAAAGACTGCAAACTTACATCCCTAGTGAGCGTAGCCAATTTTGCATTAAAATAAAACTTACTTTATCAGAATAATGAGGTACAGGCAATGGATCTGGAAGCTCTTCTGACGCAGCCATACTCAGGCGCAGTCCTGCGGGAGTAACGGGTTTGCGACTACCCTTGGACTTGGCTGAAGACGACGATGATGACGATGCATTGGCTGAAACATGCTCTCCTACAGGAGATTGATACTGGACGCTGGAGTGACCCGCTTCTGCATAGAATGATGTTACTGAGATAAATAGAGAATGATTTCAGTCACATCGGGAAAGTTCTGGTCTTTTCCCCATCCCTAGCAGCCAATTACATTACGTCACGCTCATAAGCAAATTGCCCAACTCATTTTTCATCATTTCACTGGAGAGGGAAAAAACTGTTTCATGATAAGTGGTCAGTAGTGTGAGATGGGCATTTGTACTGCAGAAAAACTTTAGGCCTATGCCTATACAAAGCTCACTCTGGATTTAGACCACTGTTTCTTGGTGGGGTGGGGGCTGACAATATTTCAGAGGGGTGTGGGACTTTAGAATGGGGAGTATGGATTTTTTTCACAGAAATCTTAATTTCACAGTGTATTTTAACTTAACTGTATAGATAAACTGTTGCTTTTTATTAAATGTCATGTGGATAATTTCTTTGTTTAGCTCGGATTAAAATATAGAACTTAACAGATGCGCCACTTGAGTAGTTATGCACAACCCAGCCGGTTACACATATGCATTCCTGGTCGTTCAATACAAGAGCTGATCATGGTGGGGTGCATGTTTTTCTTTTCTGGAAAATATCACATGTGGGACAAATGGGCTGAGAAACTCTTGACTCGAAACTGTCTCCTGCCTTAGATCAGATTTCTCTCTTAATGATTCCTATTCAATTTAAACTAAGTACATGTAATAACTGGGCTTTGCAGAGTCGAGAATGACAAAAAATGTATGTTTACCTAATTCTGAGTGAGGCCATTTGCTTATGAGCATGACAATTAGCAGTTTCACCTGAAAGTATTTTGACCTTCTGTCACATGATCCGCATCAGAGGAGATGACTGTGGACATTTTTTGCCATTCAGTGTGTTTCTGTTCTCATATCTAACCAGTATTTGGGCCACTGGGTACAGTGACAGACAGAAAGCACACTGTGTATCTAATGACTTCATGTCCTGAAGCAGATATCCAAGACGTCCAGTCCCAAAGACAAGCTTAAAAAAACCACTGTGTGCAATGTAACATATAATACGTGGATACCAGTACACAACCTCCAGAAAGTCAGCAGACAGAAGCTGGAAATTTTGAGAAGCCTGCAAATCTTGGGAGTTGCCAGAAAGTAATACTACTGTACTAAACACAAAGTAACGCTACTGTACTAAACACAAAGTAATGCTACTGCACTAAAGACATAGTAATGCTACTGCACTAAAGCTGTAAACCATAGGAAATGTTATAATCCACAAAATATTTCATTCATAGCAAATGGTACCTTGTGATTAAAAGGACAGAAAGATACAAATTACTCATGAATACCCCCCCCCCCCCTTTCCAAAGAAAAACAAATGATATGATTGGTAAATGGCCAGCCGGGCAGCAACATATTTTCAGCAGGTTCGTTTGGTGGCATGCAGACTGACCAGTGATCTGGCACCCTGGATAATGATAATATCCCAGATCTGCTGCCACAGAGGCTGACGGCTGTGCATTTTAAAGGTCCTTTAATCTTCTGTCCGCAGACAAGTTTTGTAAAATTATAAACTATTTCTAAGGTACTAATTCAGTCATTTCATACCTTTAACATATTACTTTTAAAAATGACCACGACAAAAAATTATTTATAAAGACTGTGTATCAATGTAAATTTCATTTCACCAGCTTTTACATTTTTCGTACAACTTTTTTCAACCATTACCACCTGGAAGGCACGAATACATCAGACATTCTAAAAAAAGAATCTTCCACAGCCTGAAACAAAGACACTTCAAAATATCACACTTGTAGAAGCTGTACGTGTAGAGGATAGAGGATGCTTTTGTTAAAAATCTGGCGAGTTTCTTTTTATATAAATAGTTTCTGCATACCTGGTGATTCACTTGCGGCAGGTGGGAGGTTTGTGCCATAGATCTCTGGTGGGCCAGATGGATGGGAGTGGTAGACATTGGGAGGTGACTTGGCAGGACCCAGAAAATGGGCCACCGAAGGCAACACAGTAGTTGGAGAGCTACTTGTTTTCCCAGCAGATGCAATATGTTGGATTCCAGGAAGCTGAAACAGAAGCATCAAATCTCTTACTTCAAAGGCAAGAAATGAAAACAAGGACTTGGTTATATGACTAATGACTGTGAAAGGACTAATAATACAAACAAAGTACCCATTCTATCTGTCACAAATCCCAGACTGGGAGATGTAATAAGTTATGACAGGACAACAATCACGAACGAACAAGTTTAACACTTAACAGAACAACCCATCAGACTCACACATTTATTAAACATAATTATACAGATAATAGCGCAATTACATACATTATATTATTGACATTAACTGCCGTACAACGGCCTTATTCTCACATGCACTCTTCCTCGGATCCACAACCCGGTAGTTACTTCCTAAAGGCACTTCGGCCTCAGCCTCTCCCCTCAGGGTCTTAATAGCACATTAATAATTCACTGGCACCGCAGTCTCTCAATATCACCTTCCTATTGTCATACACCTTAGCATTCCACTAGCACCTCAGCAGGGCAATAGCACATTATCATTTCAATAGCCCATCAACATGGCAGTAGTACATTATCATTTCAATAGCCCATCAACATGGCAATAGTACATTATCACATTCACGTTCATATCTACGTCCCTGTCCGTGGCCAGACTGCCACGACTTTATGTGCCTCTACTGTCCTGCACCGACAGCCTCACTCTTGGCCTATGTGTGGCCTCCGGCCCTATGCTGGCCTATCCCCTGTGCTCACCGAGGCGGCTCTTTGGCCCGTCCCCGACACCTACAAGAATAACATTACATTGGTATAATACCCTACCATTTCTATTCACTCCACCTCTCCTTACAACCCATGAAGCGTACACACAATAGTTCACATTTCACTCACCAAACATCTTACGGTAACACACCTCCATCGGAGTACACACTACTCACTCGCGCTACAAATCCATGAACTCAACTTTCATCTATCGCTCATGGCGCACATTGCTATATCCAATATCAAGGACTTCCACATTCCTCACATATACTTACTTACATCATGGTAATAGACGAATATAATATAATACATCAATCATAATTATCAATCAACGTTCTACCTACCAGTCATCACTGGGTCTTCCGACTGCTCCCCTTATGTTCGCCCGCTGGGCTTTCTCTTGCGTCCGTTCAGTAGGACCTTCTAACTTGCAGTGATAGTAATACAGCGCTTTCGCCTCATTCAGACCCCCCACCACTCATAACAGTACGCTTTAACTTACTTGTCTACGTGCGTTAATTTTACTCTCCTCCTTTCCCCCCGTAATTATTAACTATCGCTCACTCCACTCGTGACACTATCAGGGTTCATACAAAGCCTTGAAAACTAATTTTAAGGACTTTTAAAGGACTTCCTAAGGACTCACAGTAAACAAATTAAGAACCTGTGTGCCTGCGACCAAGAAATATTACATGTATGCAGCACTCAAATATCAAGTACCCATGCGCAAGAAATATTACAGCTATACAAGTGGTGTGCAGCATTCATCGAAATGGAATGTTTCTGTATCCAGAGTTCAAACAGTACATGTCACTCTGAAAAGTTCAGCTATTTCAAAGTACCAATTATCCAGTGTGCAACAGGAAGGTTTGAGTCTCAAATATTTCAACTGAAACACAAATTTTAAGGACTTTTTAAGGACCTGTGTGAACCCTGTATGAACAAAGAGAAGGATATGGTCAATCAGCTGTTGGAATCTTGCTTAAAATTAGCCTCTGAAGCTGTTCTTTGGGGAATGTGCCATTGTACATAGAACAATAGCCAGAGTTGGCATGATTTAAATCAAATGATTTTTTTTATTTAAATCACTTTGATTTTTTTAATTAAAATCAGTGATTTAAATCACTTTTTGATTTTTTTACTTTTTAAGGATTTTTTTTTTTCAAACTGCTTGTTTTTGATGTTTTTATTGTTCAAAAGCACTAGACTTAAAGGCACTGATAAGTAGGAGTGCTTCTCTATTATTATTATTATTATGCATCATTCAATAATTTCTGATTTTGGCTGATTCATACAACAGTTGGAGACTTGAATGTGTCGCAGGACACAATTCAAATATAACACCTTGAACAAAAATGTAAGTCTGAATTTGAATTTTGTGTACCTGTGTAAGACATTAAGACAGTCAAGTAAGTGAAAAAGGCCTATATTTTATTTCAAATAAACATCTTTATTTTTATAAAACAGTTAGTGAAATCCAGGCATACAGATCAGATCCAGAAAATTCTGATAATATACTAGTATAAGAAAGGAAAACTTTCTACTCATTTTCAGTTTCAGTTGTCTCCAATTCTTTACTATTGAAGGCCCTGAACAGAAACACCAGTTTTGACACTTTCTCATTCCCCAAGCCATTTCTCAACTTGGATTGAACAAGTCCAAACGAGGAGAAAATTCTCTCCACCCCAGCTGGGGAAGCTTTGTCGACAAAATATTGAATGTATTATGTATTTTTTTAAAAATCAAAAAAATCTGATTTAAATCAAAAAAATCTGATTTAAATAAAAAAAATCGATTTTTTTGATTTTTTTGAAAAAAAATCTGATTTTTTTCCAACCCTGACAATAGCTGAGCAAGGAACACAACTCTGCATTTTCCCCAGTTGGCTTAGGAAATTAGACTGCTGGCCCCTGACATTTAACCAGCCTCAAAGACAAGTTTCAGGGAGGTTCCAAGAGCTGACCAATCAATATCATATTTAAAAAAAAAAAAAAAATTTAAAATCCCTTCCATTCACTTACATGAAGGACCCAATGTTGCCCTGGATAAACCTAATTTTGCCCTCCCTCTCTCCTTCTGCCTTCCCCACCAACCCTCCCCTATCTCTCAATCACCCCTGCCAATATCTCTCTCTTCCACTCTCTATATCATACTAAATTTCATTATGTAGGTGTTGTGTAGTTCATAATTTCTTACTTCCCCGAATCTGACAATCTAAGGAACAAGAAAAAAAAGACAAAATTTTGCATGCAAACCGTCTTTCCTGTACTACATATAACACTTACAGCTGTACTGTGAGAGGGTGCACTTGAAGGCGCCAACAGAGAACTGATGACGGGTAATCTGGCACTGGCGGACATACTACGCTCTCTGTCAGTCTTGCTCTTTCCTAAAAATGTCAGAATTCAAAATATATGATGAATGTTAATATTGTCACTGAATGTTTCTATCTACCTACCTTGGATTTTGAAGAAACATCGTTTAGCCTATAAATAGACAGTGCCTCGCCACAGCCAGAATACATTGATAATAATATTAAACATGGTGTATCGAAAGTGTCGCATTTTTAGTCACCCAGTCTATTTCCTCAAATTCAACATTTGTAAATTATGTAAGCCAAGCTTTTCATCATTTTTATTATAGTATAGCACCTCCAGTAAAAATGTCAAAATTGGAGATATCTGGATAAGTGGATAGAAACATATAAGGATGATATATATATGATTAAGGTTGCAGCACACTTAAAAATTACATTCACCTTCTTTGCTAATAATATCAGTTTCCATAAAGCTGTTGTCTGTAATCATAACCAGCCTTATAATTATTATATGTCAAAACTGCTCTACGCCAATGGCTCAAAGCAATTTTTGACACTCTGGAAATACTAAGATATGTTGTTTTTTCCCTGTCATTTGGTGACTTATTAAATGCCATTATTATTCATTATACGATTCTATTTAAATAAATATTACATTTTTCTTTTGGGGCATTTCTTTTTCTATAATATTATCTGATAGCCCTCTTGGTCAAGAACGCAATGAACTGTCAGTGTCAGTTGCCTTTTGGCACAAGTCTATGCCGTTATTGTAAGGCAGTGACATGGGTGCCAGCTTTTAAACAATGTGTTTCCTGCAAACCCACTTCCCAATTTTTTGTATTCCTGCAAGGTCTTCGGTGTACACGGAAACACCGCGGTCGACCCCCAAAGAGGAGCTAACACAATATGAAAAGCCACTAAAATCTGTTTGTGCTTTTAAAAAAGAATAAAAAGAATGCCAAAAAATAAAAAATTATCCGACACGAAAAAAAAAACGGTATATTCAGAAAATGATCGTTCCCGGCGAGATTCCGGCAGAGCGCGTTTGGGACAAACGAAATTCCGGATTGCCGGAAAAATCCGGCGATCTGGCACCCATGGGCAGTGATGATATCATGATTAGCCCAATCTCTCCTACCTTGTTTTGCATCTGGGACAACTTTTAAGCAAACACATCAGCTTATTAATTCCAGAAAATTAAATAATTATAGGTTTTATTCTATATAAGACTAAGAGGACTTGCAGTTTTGTTATTACAAACAAATTCTGTAATCAAGACTTAAGTTTTCAAATGGGCTACACAAAACAGTAGAACGACAACTTTACAGTTTACTTTGGTTACAACTAAAAATAATACTGCTTTAATTTCAATCCAACATGTTGATTCACTGAAATGTTCATAATATTATACTTTATCTATGAAAAAAATTCTATTTACTTCAAATCTCACAAGCTTTAATTTACTGGAATATGGTCAAAACACACAGATTATTCACAAAATACCTGAGTAAAAGCTGTACTCTCAAGCATTCATGATTTGCAAAATTATTTATTGATTTGATTTTATGCTATTGGCGTGTGTGTGTGTGTGTTGGGAGGGGGGGGTGGGGATGGGGGGTAAGAAAACTACTGCAATATAAAGTGTCAAGTACTTTTAAACCTGTTTCATTTACCCCTCCACTGCTACATGTTTTTCCTTGCCTCATACTGGCTGTGCACTCTCACTATTTAGGACGAACAGTGCCTTACATACAATACATCTGTTCACACACTTGCCCTATGAGCTCACGGAGGAAAATATAACAGCTTACAACCACAGTGCGGTGAAGGGGTTAATATCATTATCAGAATTCCATTGTTAAGTAGGTACAAGGAACCAAGCATGCTGTTTGTCAAATGGTGCCATTTAAAGGAGAGTCATGCACCAAAGTCCAGTTTGGCTGACATACGATGTGGGAAAATGAGAGCTGCTTAATCTGAAACATATTTTGTGATGGATAATCTATAATCTGTAAGCCAACAACTCTTTCATTCTTAATGGCAAGTCCTGACGGATATATATGGTTTTTCACTTAAATCCAGATTCTATTAAGTATTATTATATATTATACCTTCATATTATAGATTTATACCCCAAGAACCCCTTTAGAGTTACTTTACATTATTATAATTGTGTTGACAAAAGAAGGTTACGTAACAAGCAAGCTGGAATGTAAGCAAAATGTAAATTAAAAAAAACAAGTCCTTCTCAAAATGATGCCACCACATGCAGCGACTCAGTTCCAGTCAATCAAGATGCAGATTGGTCTTTTAAAAAGCATGAAATGCAGTATTGAATCAAGACCTTCTTTCATACAAAATTCCTGCACACCTGTCAGTACAGGATTCCTGCACACCTGTGTCAGCATGGTAAATTCCAGGGATACTTAAACTTCATGTAAGAAAATGAGATCAAATTTATTCACTTTAAATTTGAATCTACTTTAGTTTTCACCAGTTCCCACTTTTTTTCAATACTTTAAAACTCCCCCCACCTCACAGAATTCCAAGGCGACTCCACTATTTCCACAGCCTTTCCAAGGTTTTCCACTATTTGTTTGCAGAGCCTTGCCAAGGTTTTTTCCTCCCATTTTTAATTAAATTCTAGGGCTTTTCTATGGATCTCCAGAATTCCATGACTCACAGGACAATGGTCCCTAGAAATTGAAATTTTCAAACTCACACAGAAAAGACACACAATCTGGCAATTTTAACAAAATATTTCTCGTGCACAAAAGGCATGATATTATATTTTCGCCTCTTTTTAAAAAACATCCGATCAGACATGAAAGGAAACTCACTGTGCTTATTGGAAGATGACGGTGTTTGTTGGTAGGGTGAGCGTTCCTCTTGATGTCGCTCAGGGACAGTTCTAGAGAGAAACTCTGGTAGGTCTCCCTCTCCTGCTGCCACGCTGGCTATTGTCATTGACACAGCATCTAGAACCTTCTCAGGTCTGTTGCCGCTGCTGCTCCCAGATGTTGCATGAGAATGTGATGGAAGTTTACTTACAGGTGCAGATGAGCTCTCATGCCTTTCAGTGTGTCTGAAATGAGCGTTTTCATTGTTTGAGGAGGTATTGCCCCTGTTTTCAGGAAGATTACTCCCCTTTCTGATCTCACCAACCGCCATTTCATCCCTGGTGGCATGAAGAAATGATTCAACCACTTGTTTTTCTATGTACTGAGCATCAGACATGCCACGACTTTCACCCTGCTCACCCCTTCCTCCAACATCAGTGACATCCGCCACGATTTCAACATTTGAGATAACCCCCTGGGGCTCGATGTCCTCCATGCTATTCTGCAGCGGAGCCGATTGCTCGTGCTCCTCACTTTCAACATCCACATTGCTATCTTCACTCAGTGCGGGGTTGGGATTGTTAATAGAAGGTAAGGTTTGAGGGGTACTGTCAACAACGGGGGAACTTTCATTCCGGGGGGGTTCAGACGTTTGAACACTGTTACCATCATCTGCACTGTTATTTGAATTATCATTATTAGTTTCAGCATCGGGGTCACTCGCGACATTTGTTGTACCATTTACATGACTCAAAGTGTCTTGTGAAGGTGGATCTCCACCTGGGTTCTCCGACGACATGTTCAGCGGCACCTTATACTCCCTGTCTCGATCACCTTCGTCTACTTCACCTCCACCAGTAACAGATGATGAGCGGCACCAGCCGGTGGGGACCGGGGGGCGGACACTGGGTTTTCCATCACCAGTTGTGGCGATAAGACCTGTGTTGATTTTTTTTCTCATCCTGCAAAGATGTACACATGGGAAAAAAAAGGTCAGGTGAAAGAAATAATGTATGTGTATGGATTTTATTCTCTTCTTACTTCCTCGTAAATACCAAGGAGAAAGAGTTAAGTTCAAAAGATTTGCGATGTCAAAATGCATAATAATCATACTATAATGGAGCTAAGGGTGAAAGTTCTGCCATCAAAGGCCGTTTTTAGGAGGGCTCCAAAACTCTGGAAGCATTCTCATTGCCTAGTATAACTCGACTTATTGTGATTATATAAGAAGGGGATAATATAAAAATGCTGCACCAACTCTGGGTAATTTGTTCATTTTCCATAATTCACACGTAAAATCCGCAACAACCACTTCTGACTCCATGCTTTTAGAACAAGGACAAGCTAATAGGATCTATTTTTAGTCATGACGCAGTTTCCCTCATCGTTCATTCGCTGAAGAAAGCAAATTGTGGATTAACAAAAACATGGATCGCCTGTAAACTTTAGCGAAAAAGGGTTTACAAAGAAACTCCAGAGTTGGCGCGGAATATGACTCACGAGTTGATACTTATTCTATCATTGTATTTCTTTGTCTGTGGAAGGAACTTTACTTTGTGTCCTAGATCTAGATCATTATAAATAATAAAAGATATTTCTCCCGGGCAGGGCCGGGTAACCCAGTAAAGACAAAGTCTCCCAACCCCTGTCAACTGTCATATATGAAGGTCTCATTGCAGCCTAATTCGCATGAAATTTAGGCTGCCCCATCATGCCCCATATGCCTTGGAGCACATAAATTTTGGTGGATTTGAGCGCTACACAAGCTAAACATTCCATTACATTATCTACAGATGTTTAGAAACCACATTTTCTGACAATTTTACTTGCTACAGCTCCTACTGGTCCATGTTTTTTTAACAAAAACCCAAAGGCACTATTGTGTTGTGAAGCTGTACTTGACATTACATATGACGATACATTCACATTGATGGGAGTTCCTTGTCAGATAGGAGGACCTAACTCAGGCAGATCTTATTGGGGCCATACAGAATCTACGAGAGATGGATAGATAGAGATAGAGAGAGAGACTGGGATGGAAAGAGAGAGAGAGAGAGAGAGACTGGGGGGGGGGGGGGTGTAATGTTTATCCTGGGCATCATCAGTCACTTCAGTTAACATGATAACATTAGCACTACACTTTGAAATCTATATAGTCTGTGCCACAAACTACTCATTTAGCCAAAAAGAAAATAAAAAACCACTTTCATCCAATATAACTTATAACTATAAGCCTTCACAACAGTGTTGCTGAAAATGTGCAAGCAAAAAATTTGTAATCATAAAAAGCTACAATTCTGTTCATTAGAGCGTGGACATATGTGCAACAGAGCTCTACAAGATTCACTGAAG
Source organism: Onchidella celtica (assembly GCA_963931925.1). Taxonomy (NCBI): domain Eukaryota; kingdom Metazoa; phylum Mollusca; class Gastropoda; order Systellommatophora; family Onchidiidae; genus Onchidella; species Onchidella celtica. The sequence continues at coordinate 57,227,972 of OZ007575.1, read as the reverse complement.
TGATAAACAACTGTGCTTAACATGGAAGAATGACCCCAGTGTCATCCAAATGGATGTTTTGCTGCACTGCAACTATGTTGGGGAGGGGAAGAAAGATGTGGACAACTGCAGAATTCTGTTTGGGAGAAGGCTCTCCCATGGCAACTGTGCACATAATTCTGATTGGGCGAAAAGATTAGCCTCTCAGTCCTGCTAACTAAAAAAAAATGACTATTCCAATTTAAAAGACATCTCAAGAGTCAAAGAGTGCAGAAATCATGGTCTATTAATACAAGCAAACTGAAAATGTCAGTTAGTTATGATTTCCATGACTTCAATTTTCACAGAAAGGAGAACACGAAGACAAAACACTGTAATGAATGTAAGTACAATGTGCACACAATCATCTGTCAAGATTGCATTTTACTGGTCTGGTCTAGCAGTCATTAGCTTAGCCTCAAATCTGACAGGAATTTCTTTTTTGTAAAAAAAAAAAAAAACTATGTGTCTCGCTTCCTCCCCAACACCCAAAAAATACAGGAACAGTTGCAGGCCTGCTTTCTAGTCCATGACATTACAAACAATAGATTAGTTACATGTTTCATATCCTTCACAGTTCATGCCACTTCAAATCTACAGAATCTTAAAACCAATGGAATCAGATTACAGAGATCTGGGACCACCACTAGAGTTCATATAATTTGTGAGTGTGCATGAGAAAACCCACAATAAGTCGGCAACATGACATTTTGAGTTCTGTACATATAATAAAAGACAAGACATTTCTGATAAATTGAAGTCAGTGATCCCCCTAAAACAAGATTTTGAGAAAACGGGATTTAATCCTAAAAGTGGCAATAGCTAATTGACCAAGTAATATTGGAGTGATTGATGTTAGGAGACCGTAGTCTAATAACTAAGCCGTTATAGAGATCATAGTGAGTAGTGTTCACTGCTCATCTACAGTTTACCCTGTAACATGCCACAGTCCCCTAAACAACAGCCAAGTTGGAAGTTTGTGTCGGACCCATATTTTCACTTCAAAGCCGTTTTTCTCAAAATCAGCTCTGCTGACTTATTGTGGGTTTTCTCATGCACACTTACATTTATCTGAAAACAGTGCTGGGCAGAACAAAAAAGTGTATTTATGGTTAGTTTTCGTTTCTTTTAATACAAAACTGGTAAGAAACAGTTTTTAATTCCTACTTTACTTGACATCTGTGATCATTTTCTTTTTTTTGGAGAACGAAAAAAAAATCTCCTTTTGAATTTTAAGAACAAAACTTTTAAAGGCGATTTTCCCTCTTCACTGATCAACTAGAGACAGTATCCGGAATGGACAGACAAACCCCTTAAAAGAAAAGTGTGTGGTGTGGGCGAGACAAATAACATCAAACCTAAAAAACTGATTAAGATTCTCTACATTTAGCTAAACATTTAAGACTTTTTCTTACTGACTCCCAACCGCATCCATTCTGCACTTTCTATCCTTGCATGATCATGGATTCCAGGGTTATTACAGACAAAGGTACGGTCAATAAAAATGCCCACCTCCAATTTCATTTACATTACAATCAGCTGCACAAATGGGGACAATAATTCATGCTCACCACAGGGAATATTTTTACTGCCTTTCCTATCATTTAATTTGAGTACACCCAATAACTTCAAGAATAAATATATATTATGCATGTAAATGCTGAAGCATGAAATTCACAATCTAGATTGAATCTCCTGCCTTCAGATCATTTAATCTTGTCAAATTATATCGCTACTTTTTATCACCTGTTCACAGGAGTGGCTTGATATGATCTTTCATCTGCAAATTTGTATTAGAATTAGATTTAGAATACAGCTTTGTACTCCTACCAAATAAATTACATTAACAGGGTGATTCATGTCAAACTTTTCATTTTCGGCGCTGAATTCAATATAGCATTGATGTGGTAAAAGTGTAAATGGTTGACGACTGTTTGGGTTCGTATTGTATTGATTTAGTGAACCAGACCATCAGGTACAAGACAATGTTAATTCAACACAACAGACTCCACGTGTAGCCATTTCATAACTTCCTGTATTCTCTTCTGTCGCTCTTTTACAATGAAGTCACAGACAGTCATATTAATAATAATCTAGAGTAAGTCTAAAATCCTAAACAATGTATTTAATATGATACCAGAACATCTCCTTTCTTTTAGAGATTTAAAAGATTTTAAATTAAAGTGTCCTTTCAACTTATGTTGTAATAGTCCAACTTATGTTTCCATCAACGTTCTTTGGGGTGAATTTTAGTTTTGTAAATTTTCGGGTAAGTCCATAAATATTGTTTTTGTTCTGGAAGTAAAAACTATCTACTAATGTAATATTCCATACACACACACTTTCGTTCCATTAACTAATTTATGAACTAACAATTAAGTTAATGTAAAAGTACTAAAAGTCATGATCAACTTAATTGTCCTTGATTTCTGGATATGTCATGCCATATCACAATGGATAGTTGCTTGAAATTAGTGATTTAATTATTATGTCGTTAAATATCAACAGTAAATTGTTCAAACACTTGACATGTTAACTGAACTTAAAACTAAAATGAACAGTAACTTAAACTAAGTAAGTATGAACTACTGTATGAATAAGGTAGAGACTTCCTGCCTCTACATCATGGGAGGGTATTATTATGACCCTTGCTTTATCCCATGATTACTATTACACAACACTTCTAGCTTGGATTGAAGATGGAAGATGACTAGTTCGACCTTCTCATCTCTTCCTCCCTGAATCTGGCTGGCTTGTTAGCAACATAGCCTCGAGCCATACGAGTGACAGGTCTATTTGTAGACACTGTTTCTGGAGGGGATTTGACGACTCTAGAATTTGAACTAGGTGTTGCAGGAATATCTTGGGTTTGTTCGTTATCTTGCAGCACATCATCTGGAGGATCTGGGCTTGGATCTTGATCAGGAAACGAAGACGGTACTGCTTGAAGGTGTTTCCGGTTTCTGCGCAGCACCCGGTCAGGTGTTTTCACCAAATATGTTCGGTGATCTGGATTTGTTGCAATGACAGTTCCTGGTCCGGTCCACTTGTTTTCTTCATCTGTCTTGAGAAGAACTTTCTGTCCAGACTCCAGTTGTTTCAGTTGTCTTGCGCCATGTCTGTTGTCGTAATTCCTTTTGTATCTTGTTTTCGTTTCTTTTGCTCTGTCTTGGATGTCTTGGTTGTTGACTTGTCGAGGGTAAAGGTTCCTCGGCAATGTGGGAACTTTTGTTCTCAGTTGTCGTCCCATCAGGGCGACTGCTGGGCTCACTCCAGTCGTTGAGAGAATTGTGTTTCTGTAGTTCATCAGAGCTACCTCTAATGAATTCTGTTTCAAAAGTTTCTTTGCAACCTTCACAGCACTTTCGGCTTGTCCGTTGGACTGAGGAAAGTGTGGACTACTGGTCACATGTTGAAAGTCAAAGTCTTTAGCAAAGAGTTTGAATTCTCTGCACTGAAATTGTGGTCCATTGTCACTAGCCAGAGTTTCACAAATTCCGTGAGTTGCAAAAATGTTTGTTAGCTTCTGGATGATAGCTTGAGATGTTGTAGAATTCAGTTTTACTACTTCGATCCATTTTGAGTAGTAATCGACTACGACTAAGTATTCATTTTTCCCATGTGTAGCGAGATCTACTGCAATTTTCTGCCATGGCCTCTCAGGTAGGTCAGTTGGTATTAATGGTTCATTCCGCTGGGAGGGTCTATTTTCTCTGCAGGAGAGACAGTTCTGAATCATGTTCTTGCTATCTCTCGTGATGCCGGGCCACCACACGGATGCGTCAGCATTCTGTCTGCACTTTTCGATTCCTTGGTGAGTCTCATGTAGTTTAGAGAGAATGTAATCTCTTTGAGAATGAGGGACTACTATTCGGTTGTTGAAAACTAACAATCCATTCACAATAGACAGTTCTCCTTGCACTTGTTGAAAATTTTGTAGTGTTTTAGGTACCTCTTTTGGCCAGCCATCCATCACAAAATGCATCACTTTCTGTATGTCTGTATCTTTCTTGCTTTCTTCCCTCAGATTTTCTAATCGTGAAGCAGTGACGGGTCAAAAGCTTTCCAGAGATTCCACATAAGCCTCTACATTCTGTCCTGTTTCTTTATCTTGAGTTGTATGGTAATTCATTGGACTTCTAGAGAGAGCATCAGCAATGACGAGCTCTTTCCCTGGCACATGAATGACATTGTAGTTGAATCTTAAAAGTCTCATCAGTAGTCTTTGGCATCTGGCAGGGCATTTATCTAAATCTTTTTTCTTCATCAATGGAACCAATGGTTTATGGTCTGTTTGTAATTCAAAGTTATCAAGACCAATTAGGTATTTTCCAAATTTTTCACATGCATAGACCGAAGCCAAACATTCTTTCTCTATTTGGGCATAACCTTTTTCTGTTTCTGTCAATGTTCTAGATGCAAATGCTATGGGCTGAAGTTTGCTTCCTTTCATCTGTATTAACACTGCTCCCAACCCAAAACTGCTGCTGTCTGCACTGACAATTGTTTCACAGTTAATGTCAAAGAATCCCAAGGTTGTAGCTTCTGCTATTTTCTTCTTTGCAAGGTTGAATGCATTTTTCTGCTCTGCTCCCCACTGATATTTTTCTGACTTTTTCATCAAATCAGTCAAAGGTTTCAAAATTGTAGCTAGTGATGGAACAAATTTACTCATGTAATTGAGTAACCCACACACAGTGCGTAGCTCTGTCAATGATGTTGGCGGCTGTAGTTTCTGTATGGCCTCCACCTTTTCAGGATTTGGTTTTATTCCCTCCTTGTTTATGAGATGTCCAAAGTATTTCACCTCTTTCTGTCTGAAACAACATTTTTCTTTATTTAATTTCAGTCCTGATTGTTCTATTCTCTCCAAAATAGCTTCTAGTTTTCTGTCGTGATCCTCTATGTCTTTCCCATAGATGATGGTATCATCCATAATGACTTCACAACCTGGCAGGCCTTTTAAAGTCTCTTTCATTTTTGATTGGAATACTTCAGGACCTAATGATATTCCCATGGGTACTCTCTGGAAACAGTATTTTCCAAACGGTGTGATGAAAGTTGTGAGCATGCTGCTGTCTTCCTCGAGGGGAATTTGGAAGAAACCAGAGGTTGCGTCTAGTGTAGAAAAGACTGTTGCGCCATTGAATTTGGGAGCGATATCCTCTAAGTTTGGAAGCATGCAGTAGTTTCTTTTCACTGAAAGATTTAACTTCTTGAAATCCACACAGATCCGAACTTGCTTGTTTGGTTTTACTACTGGGACCATTGGGGCACACCATTCTGTAGGTTCATTAACTTTTCTTATTACCCCATTTCTTTCCATCCTTTCCAGTTCTTCTTTTACTTTACTTTCTAAAGGGAATGGTACTCTTCTTGCTGTTGCAACATTATATGGTTCAGCATCTTTGTTTAATGTTATTTTTACTGGTTCAGTTTTCAACAGTCCGGCAGCACCAAAAACTTGTTTTCTTAGTTCAGGTTTTAATTTTTCTGTGCGTTCTATGTCTTCTATGTGCCTGATTAAGCCTAGAGCTTCGGCCACATTTCTGCTGAGTAAATTGCTACCTTCTTTGTTGTTTAAGACCACAACTCTGAATTCAAAGGTCTTTTCCTTTCTCTTTGTCTTCGCTGTGAACTCTCCTTTCACTTGAATATTTCCTCCTGGTGAGGTTAGATTCAGTTTACATTGATGCAATGTCGGTTTGGTTCTCAACCTTTGAAATGTTTTCTGAGTAATACAAGTAATGTCAGCTCCTGTGTCCACTTTGAAAGGAACATTTGTATTCTGAATGTTGAGCATCGTGCTCCATGGTGGAGATTTGTCTGAAATGACTGTATCTATTGAAAATGTTTGTTCAAATTCTTCAGTCACCTCTCTAATGTTTGACCTGCACATTTTGGCAAAATGATTTGCTTTATGACACTTGTGGCAGGTTCTCCCTTTTGCTGGGCATTGGTCACGTGGGTGACCTTTCCCACACCTGCGACAATTTTGATACTGAACACTGGTAGGTCTGTGATGATTATGATTATAAGGTTTCTTATGTGGTTTGTGACCTTGTTGTGGTGCTGTTGCCCCTTTGTAATGCTTTTCATTCTTTTTAAATCCACCTGATTTTACTCTACTCATCTGAGTTTGCTGTGGCTGTGCTGTGTTATTTGTCAGCTTTTTTAAGAATTCTTCAGTCATTTCCAGACTTCTCGCGAACTGTAACAATCCTGCTACGTCAAGCGTTGATGTAGTGAGTCCTTTTTCTCTCACTTTCTTCGATGAGCAACCTGATATGAGTTGCGATTTTATTTCATCCTCCGCATTCGGAAAATTGCACTGAGACGCAAGTTGGCGAAGTTCGGAGTAAAAATCGTCAATTCGTTGAAATTCTTTCTGCCGCTTGTGTCTGAATTCATATTTCAGGATCTCCAAATTTGATCTTGGATTAAAATGATCTGTTAGAGCTTTAATGAGGTCCTTATAAGATTCATCTGAGGCTTGTATGGTATTGATAGTGGGTAATGATTCTGCAATATCATTTAGATCTGGACCACCATAAGTGAGGGTAAGAGCGTATCTTCGTTTGCTGCTAGCTATCTCGTATCCATCAAAGATGTGCTCCAGCCTGCGGACCCATCTAGGCCATCGAACTGCGGCACCTTCAGTGTGGCAATCGAATTGTTCATACGGTGGGAGATTCATGATGGACTCTGTGGTGTAGATCTAGTAGATTTGGCTCAGGTCTGAACTCATAGACTCTGCACTGTGTCGATCTATTCTTGCTGTCAGGTCTGATCTCATAGACTCTGCTCTATCGATAATAGGTCTTGGTTCATGGGCTTGGCTTAGGGGCCTTTTTTTTTTTTTTTTTTTTCAGATACGTCTAGATTCTAGATCTGGTAATGCCAGCTACTTTAACTGACAACATGTTTGTCAGATCCCACTTCTGACACCATGTTTGGGTTCGTATTGTATTGATTTAGTGAACCAGACCATCAGGTACAAGACAATGTTAATTCAACACAACAGACTCCACGTGTAGCCATTTCATAACTTCCTGTATTCTCTTCTGTCGCTCTTTTACAATGAAGTCACAGACAGTCATATTAATAATAATCTAGAGTAAGTCTAAAATCCTAAACAATGTATTTAATATGATACCAGAACAACGACAAGCAGAGAACTTATAAGGATATAAAATAAGATTTTAAAAGTTTGCATTAATACTAGGTCTATGATGAATGTCAGGCTATAGGGAAAACACAAAACTTTTAAAAGTTGTACATATAATTTGTGAATACAAAACAACTTTAAAGCTTCTACAGCCTGAATCTCTTGACCTAATAATACAAAAAAATCCAAAATTGCTTTCATCTTTGTTCAAAAACAACATACAGGATAAAACAAAATGATATCCTGGGAAATCAAAATTGCCTACTGTGTTGATGTCATCAAATTTGACCCCTCACCTCCACCTCCATCAATGATCATAAAATTCCATACCTTATGACGATGTTCAATTGCCATGCTTGTTTTCTTTTTATTATATTTTTTAGTAATTTTTATACTATTGTTACCCTCAAGCTTGACAGAAACAGGGGAAATAAATACTACTGACAATGCTGTAACTGCACTAAAAATGGGCATAAAATTAAATTTCCATCTTGCCACATGCAAAACGTTTCGTGTGTTTTAATTTCATATTTTGAAATGACAACACCCTTTCACATAGGGCAGGCCTATTGTAGCTTTATGTTTTCATTTTGAACTTATAATGTCAGCCTGATAATAATATAACTAGATCATGATGGCTTTGATGGGCCCTTTATCATTTCCTGGTGAGGTCCAGTCCTTAAATATATGACATTATAAGGTTAACTAAGGGGGACCAACTTTTTAACTCAGGTTTTTGATGCCAAGACAGTACAGCTTTAGCTATTCATGAGTATGATCATATGTTTAGTAGAGTCCTTCTTACTTTTGAATTTGATTATTTTGGAGGTAAATAGGCCACGCTTGTTCGTAGACGTCTGCAAATAAGATCAGAATCTTATTCGCAGATGCATTTTCTGTTTGTGATTTTTATTTAGGAAGAGCTCCTTATGGGTCACCCTACAACCTCCTCGGCGTAAAATTCAATTGAGTTATCGATGAAACTTTCACCAAAACATTTTTGATGGTGAGAGCAGTCTATGGGATACAAAATCGCCCAAGTGCCATAACAAGTAGGCGCGAACCAAACCCTCTGAATTTTAGTGAGTGATAAAGTCTAGAAAGATCAGATTAATTAACTTCACAAACATATTGAAAAGCTGAAACGAACAATTCTTTCGCTCGACCAGTGAGAGGCCATCGGCGGCCACCCGAGCGTCCATCTCAATCACATGACCAAAACAAACGATGCGCATCACTTCTCATTCAGAAACGGATCCTAGGCTTAGCGTATAATTTATATCTATCTATGAACGGACCAGAGTAAACAAACAGCATGTCGAGGGGGAAATTGGAAAGCCAAAAGAGTTCGTCCTCTGCCCCACATTCCTTTTTTTCTATTCTAATTCCAAAACCTATCAGAACTAAACTCGCCTGCCGGGGGGGGGGGGGGGGGTTCGAGGCTTCCCAAGATCTGACGTTTTCTTTTTTGGGTGATTTTTTTTACTGCGTCCCCCACCCTGATCATCGTTGCTTTGCTTCAGAGTATAAAATTGTGGCTAGGATTTTTTTAAATATTTTTTTACAATTTCAAATTTTTAAAGATTTATTATTATTAATATTAGTCTATCCAATTTTGTCGGGTGTGAAATCACAGAGAAAGTCAGACAGAACAAATAAAAATGAATTAAACTTCCATGGAAACAAAAAATGTAATAAAATAAAACCTGACAAATAGATCCAGGTTACCGTGGAGAGAGATGAGCTGTTCAATTCGCACTGACTAAAAGAAATCATTTTTACATGTTTAAAATTTGATTTTACATTTTTAATTCTGTCCCGTTCAGTGAACAGGAATAAATAAAATGAACAGGAATAAAGTAATCTGGAGCATACTAGATCTAGTAACATTGATCAATTTCCCCACGACATCAATTTTGTAAAATCCTTTTTAAAAAAATTGTTTTTCCTAAAAATGAGCAAGGTTAAAAAAAAAAAAAAAAAATGCTCCTCCATGGGTTTGAACCCAGGACCGGACCCATAGTCTCTGACTGATAACCGCAGACGCTAGCCATTGCGCCATCGCAGACTGCAGAATGCAGGATAACTTTCCCATAGTAGACATTACAAAATCAAGAAATCCCCCATCTTTCTGCGAATAGATTGGGATCTTATTCGTAGACGTCTGCCGTTAAGATGGGGATCTTATTCGCATCACTTCGCAGACGTCTGCGAATAAGCACTTCGCAATTCGATAGGAAAATCTAAAAATTCAAAATATTGGTTGACAAACTGACAACAATCATATATTAAGCAAATGAAAGTTGTTTTTTTCACAATATGCTCAGCATGCAAGGGGTTAAACAACAAATTCATGTACATGTAGAAATACTGCCTCAGTCAAGGGTACATCTAGCTAAAGAGTACACTAATGATGTCCAAACAAGAGGAAAGATTGGATCGGAGTACTTTCCGGCTCACATCTGACATCAAACAACTGAAGGAGTAGCTGAGTATTTCAAGTGGTTTTGTGATAATAACCTCCTTGTAAAATGGAAGCACTTTTCTCTCCTTACTTTGTGACACAGCTGTTGCACATTAACTCCACCTCAATGCATCTTATGATGTTGGGGGGGGGGGGGGGAAATGGTCACAGATTTGGGCGGAGGGTACAGAGTTTGACTAATTCACTTATGTCAACCTAAAGATGCAGAATTGTTCACTGTTATAAAAGGGAATGAACTAAAACTGTGTACATTTTACCAGAACGTTAGTAGGCCTACGGTATCTTAAATTTTCTGTTGTACTTCTTTCAGTACTGCGAGAGGCAACATAACACTCCTCTCTTAACTACACATCTCTCTATATTGGTCCATTTCTGTCACAGACAGACACATGACTCACACTTTCCACGTTACTCATGTCACAGGTCTTTTTGTGTTGTGATAATAAATTATGAAAAAAAAACACACACAGGCGACAATCTACCGTTGTACAGGTACACATCAATGCATTGCACAGAAATTATTCTTTTTTTTTTTTTAGGAATTCAGGTCACTTTCTTGAGAAATGACGAAATCAATAAACTGCTTCAATGTGCTTCCTTAATAATAATATGGTTAAATACACTGAGAACTACCAGTAAGACTAAGTGAACATTCCATTCCATTACCAGAGATTATTGCTACAATGTACAATCACATATTAAACTAGGCCTATCTGCCGACCAATCCTCTATCTCAGTAAGCATTTCCTCAATGTGATACCACATTGTCAATTGTGTAGCATGTCCTGTTACTGTTAGGCCTAGGTCCCTGTGTGTCAACATATTTAAAAATAAAACGTTACTTACCTCCCACCCCCCCCCTCCCCCTTTTTCAACCCACCTGTCCTTTTCTATTCCAACACTGAAGTGAACTGCAAAATCTATGCATAGTGCATCTCTTTAGTTTGGTTAACAGTGGCCCTGGCCGATTCATGGAATTAAAAGACATTTTCCACATTAAAATTTGCAACACTCATTTTCCACCAAAGCCTGACCTGTCACTAGGCTATGTTTAGCCTCTACAACTTTAGCAGCACGCTGTCTGTCTTGCAGACTTCAATGAGCAACAAAAGTGTCCAAAACATAAAATTCGAGTACATACTCTATCTGTGTGATGCGCAATGGTACTGTCAACTTCTTGGTCTCCTCTTAAATAATTCATCGAAAAACGAAGCAGCCGCTTTGGATTCTTTGTGTGCTTTCATGAAAAAGTAGGTCACTGCCACACACAACAAACCTGCTTGGGAACCTCTTCCTTCCCGTGCCTCAAGATTTCAACGAAGTGTAAATTGAATTTACACTCATAAAAGTGCTAACAAGATGTTCCAGCATGTAGGTTGTATGACATTGAACGACCAAATCGATTAGTTCTACCTGCTTAATGTATAAAAATTATAATTCAATTCAACAAATCCTGTAACCTACGTCTGTCTGCGCACAAGCCTTCGCCCAGCCCAAGCATCTACACTCTGAACGAGTGCGTGTGCTGAATTGGAGGCATAGCGTGCTCAGTTTGTAAACATGACAACAAAACTAACATACCAGAGTAGGAAGTTGTTGGTGTACGAAATGCCAGTATATCCCCCTTTAAAAACAACGATAAAAGTCACTGATCAACATGTGAAAATGTGAGCAATCCAATTTCAAAGAGAACGACATGTAGGAGATAATCATAAGCACAATGGCGACACACCGCGCTGTAGCTGGATCGCCGCTAGCACAGCTGTGTACGGCGATTGGCGTGTCGATCAACTCGCGAGAATTTGATTGGTCAATCAAAGTTAACTAATTACATATGTTGGCCAATCATAATCACCCACTGAAAGCGACTTCGTGAAATCCTTTTAGCCTACACGCTGACTTTTCATTTTACTTCATTGAATATTTTAGTTCAAATGAATTTGGTACTACTTTGGGAAAGATACGCTGTTTATAGTAATTGTCCCATACTTTGGTTTCTAATTATAGAAAGCAAGCCACTTGTAAAGTTGTTTTTCTTGGAAGAACACGTTTAAATTTCATATAGGTGTCATGGACCACTTTTTAAAATAGAAATCCATAGAAATCGCCCCAAATAATCAGATTTCCTTCAGAAATGTAGAAGAAAATTATCACTGTGATTGGAGGAGGCGTTACAGATGTTATCGAAGGGGGTTGATAGGTGACAATGGCACTGGGAGAAAATATTGTATGAATTTTCTCTATCATTGCACTTGGTGCGACAAAAAAAAAAAAAGGTTACATGGATCACTCAGTGAGAGAGAAGCTGGAAAATGAATAATTTAGACAATTATTGTAAAATGTCCAGAATTTGATTTAAAAAAAAAAAAAAAACAACATTTTAATGCGAATCTAACTATTTCCGTAACATCCGGAGTATAGTCAAGGGGGATAATTCTCTCCGAAGTTATGAATTTATATAAAGTGTTTATCCAACACTGAGGTCACATTCAATTGATTCTTACAGTAGAGTTTGCCACTTAAGAAACATTTTGAGTGGTATATTCGGTGTAATGGCAAAGTTTCTCCCAACTGTGAGAGCTGTCTTCAGATCCTCAGCCTATTATAAGGTAAAAGATAAGAGAAAAAGTAGTATTAAGTAGATCGATACTAGAATCTAGATCTAGATTTAGATCTAGATTTCTCATCGGGCCTTACGGATAAACATCTCTGTCACCACTTTTCTCGCCTCAGTAATAAAGCAGATTATAACAAGAAATGCATTTGATCAAGCATGAAAATGAAACACTGAATTAGTGGCAGAAGGCCTCTAGGCCTATACTAGGCTATAGGAGTATAGGCCCTACAGAAATCCAAATCTGTTTAAATCTGCACCCTTCTGTAATTATAACATGCTAATTAGATCTAATTAAATTCACCTTGTTGACATCTTCAACCACATATTACGGCACATTGCCAATATGTCATTGCAAGTATCCTTCAAACTTTATATCCACAGGTAAATTTGATGACATTATTGTCATTAGCAGATGTGTGGTCTGTGGGTTACAACAAGTTACATTTTAAGGAAAGACTTCTAAATGCATCTCATGCCAATATTGCCAGATTGCACCATTTAATTTTAATATACTCAGCAGTTAATTATCAAGCCCCATGTTAACTAAGTTAAAACATCCATAAAAGGGCTCAGAGCACTCATCAGGAGGGGCAAGTTGCCCCCCCCCCCTGCACACCCCAGTGCAAGGCCATTTCACAAGTGGCGTCCTTGTGAGGATCCCAATCAACACACACCATCAGCAGTTTGGAATATTTAATCACTGGACAGGGCGCCGAATTGCATTCAATTTAGTTTGGTACCCGGTCTATAAATCTTACGCCCCTGTCTGTCAAGGCTCAGCGGGAGGCCACACACCGCCTCGAGGTGAAAATTTTACCTGTGCTGGCCCACTTAGGCACATTAAAGGAATGTTTGGAATGCATTCAGAAAGACACTGCATTTACTATGATTTACGGTAATTTAGTAAATTTACCTATTTATTTACATCTTTACTGACAAGCTTTTCAACTAGTGAACAACCATTTCAATTCATACACAGCAAAAATTGTTCTTCTGTTTTGTAGAAAAAAAAAATCAGAAAATACACCAAGTCAAACCCTTAAAATGATGACAAACTTCTATAAAATTTGCACAAAATGCCACTCACAAAAAATTAATTAATTGAAGGTATGAAGATAGAAACCATAAAATGACATTGACAATGCATTTTGGCAGACTGATGTACAAGACATTAAACAACAAGTCTCAATTTTCCAATTTCACTGGTCAAGTGCAGTTCAGAAAATACGGGGTTGTAAATGTCAAAAGAGTGTCACATCCACTCTCTTCAGGTTAGCCATCTACGTGTTGGGTTGTTAATGGGCACTGATAGCCATTATGAGTCAATTATCACTCCACTTATAAATGGTTTTGACAGAAATGATTTGTAGCGTTGCAACTTTTTGGGGTTGTTGGTCACCAATTGATTGAAAGCAGTATCGCCATTTTCTCATTAGGATAGGAGTACACAAACAGACATAAATATATATAATGAAGATTCCAAGATGCACTTTGATGACAAACACGTACACACACTGTAGCGCTGCAACTTTTTGGTGTTGTATGTGTGTGTGTTGGTCACCGATTAAAAGCAGTATCGCCATTTTCTCATTAAGAGTATATGAACAGACATAAATGTAATGAAGATTCCAAGCTGCACTCTGATGACTAACACTGTGGTAACACGTACGCACACATACACCTTTTATATGTTTGTCAAAGAATCTAGTAAAATGCATGCACTAAAGGCCACGGTCTCATCATAGGGAATCCAGATATATATATGTCATAATTGTTGGCTATCTTGTGCGCGTGTCAAAGCTTTGTAGAAATATTCCTCCTTCTTACATTTTTTTTTTTCATTTATATGGCATCCACACAGGCGAAACAAATTGTTGTGGAAACTGGAATGTGTGCCTACAATGCCTTGTTCGACATACAAAATTAATGAAGATAAATAAAATATCATCCTTGAAAACTCTGCATTTCCACGGTTTTGCCCTGATTTCCTTTGTTTAACAGTTAGGGATATCCTGTCACAAGTCCTACATAAGGCTAAGGCGTCTACATTTTTCATGTAGGTGCTTCATATAAATCATCCATGTCAATATCGTATTTGCTGTTGATCGAACCAGATTATGATTTTAGTCTAAATGGCAACATTTATGCTTTAGTACTATAGATAAACATCCTACGAAACTGTTTTACAGCCTACAGGGAAGTAAGGGAACAGTTATAATATTAAGATTAGATTTGACAAAAGAAAAATGATATTCAGTCAAGGGAAGTATTCGCTGACTTTATTTTCTAATCTATTAAGTATTATCAGAATTTACTTGTAACTGAAAGTATTTAGAATTTTACAATTTGTTACTGAAAAATTAAAGGAAAAACAAAAGCAGATTTTTCTACTACAAAGACAAAAGTAACAAGGAAAAAAAAATCTATTATTTTCAATAGCTGTCACAGTATTATAATTATTCATAAATATTTAACTATTCCTGACCTGTGGGTCAATTCAGTATCATTGTAAACTACTTAACTAGATATAATTCTGATTCTAATGCACAAATTTCTAATGAAACCTATGGTTGCTGTTTGTCAAAATCAATGCGAATATTCACTCATAAAAAATAGATTCTGCAGTTTCTGAAATCTAAATGCACACTTTCTGCATACCATTGTATTAAAACTTTTGAAGAAGGCCACATGAATTTCTGCACAATGAAAGAATCACTATTGAACAATATGCTCTGATAACCAAACTTTTGAGCACTGCAATAGGAAAAGAGTCTTGAACAGAATGCATTTGAGAAGCCACTTCATTTAAAACTTTAAAGATTTTGTGAATTTTGGCGCGCTTTAATAGCACAGGACAAGTAACGTTAACCCATCCCTGACCTGATTTCGGGGTACCGCCGTCAACGGCCCGTCACTTGCCAGGTGATTTATTGCAGAAAACTAAAGTGAATGAAATCGGTGCATTCAGAAGCCCCAACCCCCCCTTCTCCCCCATCCCCCATTTTATACTCACTTTGGCTCGTACTTTTTGTCATCTTTTTTTCTTATCTCTCGTCTTATCCCAATTCTGATTTAGTTACTTACACTTGTAACATTTGAAATGTCCTTCATTCCTCTTTGGTGAACTTGTTTCATTGTTAAGGACTTGAAAGCTATAAGTTATAATGCTAATTTTTTAAACTTAAACTCCAAACATTTTCATTCTGTTTTGGGAGAATTGAAGCAAAACTTTTTCTGTCAGCTATGAGTATTACCATGTAATGTCATCAAATTGTTACTTCTCACAATAATATTGCCATGAATAGATAAGATAAGATAAGATAAATTTTATTCGTCCTTGTACAAGGAAATTTGTTTTGATCATTGAATACATAACAATACAGTTACAGAAACAGAAAGTATGATATATAGCGCGCACACACACATATATACACACACACTAATAAATAAACAAAATTAACAGTGCACACAATATGCTTCCCTAACTAAAACACATTGACCTGACACGCACGACACAATTCAACTGTACACAGATTACGATCAAGATGACGACATTATTGTAACATCCTAGTTGATGATGGAATAAACGATTTAAAGTAGCGCTCAGTTTTAGTTTTCTTTGACAACAGCCTTAAACTTCTTACAGATCTTATGTATTCTTTGTTCAGGGGATGTTGGGGGTCATTTATAATAATATTGGCTTTTTTAATACAAGCACCAGTGTACAGCTCATCAAAATATGGCAGATCACAGATACAAATTTTGGATGCTTTTTTAATTAAAATATTGATCTTATTTTTATCTTTTTGTAAGATGTTTCCTCCCCAACAGACAACTCCATACATCAAAACGCTCTGAATAGCCATGGTGTAAAATATTTTCAGAATGCTTTTGCTAAATTTTAAAGAGCGGAGCTTTCTGAGGAAATACATGCGCTGGTTGGCTTTTTTGTATACATATGTTACATGCGCATGCCAGTTAAGCAATGAATCAATAGTAATGCCAAGATATTTGGCCTCTGTGACAATTTCGACCTCTTCATTGTTGATAGTAAGAGGGCAAACAGGATCGTTGTTATTTTTCCTAAAGTCAAAAACAAGCTCTTTTGTTTTCTTAACATTCAGTAGAAGATAGTTGTTATTACACCAACAATGAAAGGATTGTACAATGTTAGAATATTCGTGGCCAGAGTTAGGTAAAAGACCTAAAATAGCAGAGTCGTCGGCAAATTTAAGAAGTAAACGTTGTTGTGTGTTACAGTGAAATCATTTGTATACAATGTGTACAAGACAGGTGACAGCACGAAGCCTTGAGGCGCTCCTGTGTTTGTTGTGAGTAATTTGGAAAATGTGTTGTTTATATCCACAAACTGGCTTTTCTGTGTTAGAAATTCGAAGATCCAGCTCTTTAAAAAAGAACTCACGTGTAGGTTGGTAAGCTTTTGAAACATTAAGTGCTGTTGTATGGTGTTAAACGCAGACGAAAAATCGACTAGGAGCACACGAACACAGGTTTTACCAGTGTCTAAATGACTGTAGATGTTATGCAATAAAAACAATAAGGCGTCTTCTGTGTTCCTGTTTTCTCTGTATGCAAATTGCAAAGGGTCGAGATTTTGTTTGACCTCCTTCGTTAGGTCAGTTAAAACAAGTTTTTCAAAGCATTTAAAGATAATGGAAGTTAAGGCAACTGGGCGAAGGTCGTTCATTTCAGATATTTTTGGTTTTTTGGGGACTGGTAAGATTTTTGACAATTTCCATATGTTTGGTATGTAATGGTTTTGAAAGGATTTGTTGAAGATGAAAGTAAAAATTGTTGCTAGTTGGTCAGCACATGTTCTCACTACTTTGCTTCCAATGTTATCTGGTCCAGATGACTTTCTTTCCTTGACAGATTTAAATTGTTTCACAACAGCATCATAATCAAAACAAATATTACATTCATCAATATCAAAATCAAAACTGTCTCTTATTTCCTGGTGTTGGTTTGAGAAATCGTGTTTATCAAAGCGACAATAGAACTGGTTCAATTCATTGGCAAATTCGCTTTCATTCACAACATTCACTTTATTCTTCATACATTCGTACCCCGTAACCTGTTTCATTCCCTTCCACACAGATGACATGTCATTTGATTTAAAACTTGCTTCAATTTTATCTTTGTATTCTTTTTTTACACACTTTGATTCTCTTCTTAATTTGTTTGTTTACTTTAGCGAGGTCACTTTTACTATAGTTTTTTCGGAGTCTTTTTTTGTCAACAATAGCTTCAAGGCATTCTTTTGTTAACCATGGTTTACTATTTGGATACACACACACACTTTTCTTAGGTATAATTAGATCTTCACAAAACTAGATGTAGGAGTTAACAGTAAAAACAAGGTCGTCTAAATTAGTACATGTGTTTGTAAAAATTTCCCAATCCGTGCAGTCAAAACAAGCTTGAAGTTGGTCGCAGGCCTCTTCTGTCCATGTTTTTATTACTTTGGTGTCTGCTTTATTAGTTCTTAACACAGGTCGATACTTTGGTTGCATAGATATCATAAGATGGTCTGAGTTCCCCAGTGAATTTACAGGCCACTAAATTATTAATCAGTATTCTCTAAGTAGGCCTATGCAGAGAGAAGTATTTGTAAAATTGATATTTCAAATGAACAGTATTCTTAGTTTTGTTTTAATATTTTGAAACTCTGACTGTATGGTGCAAAGTTACAGGCGTGCACCACTATTTATTTTATTCCCAGAAGGGACTAATTTCAGTATAAAATCATGTAATTCCGTGTATTCATTAAGTTTGTGATAAGGTCACCATATGATAATATCTTGTACAAATAAGGCATCCACCATCCATCTCTGTGTGGTGTATTGGTAAGTATAATTGCATTTTTATTTTGTTTTCACAGGTTTTGCCAGGCAGTGTTCGTGTATTTTCAAATCAGTCTGGAGATGGAGATGACCATATTGTTGATCCTCCAGACATGACCCCTCCAATTCCACCATATGTCGAGAGAGTTGGAGAGGCAACTGACTTAAAACGCGCTCGACTGCTTTATCAGAGTCGTAAGAGAGGAATGTTGGAAAACGGTTTGCTTCTTAGGTTTGTATCCGCCCTATTATTTACTATTGAAAAGAGTTACATACGTCCTGACCAGCCAGTCGAGACCAGACTATGCATAGCCTGAAACCTGTCCCTACCTTATTTCTAACCCCAAACTTAATCTTATCCTTCTCTCTGAGACTCGACCCCTTTCCTTCAACCAAAAGCAAACAAAAAAAAATGTTTGTAAAATTTCAAAATCATAGGGATGCAAGGAACTCTACCTTACTTCTTATTTCAGTCATAGTATAAATTTTAAGGGCAAACATTAACTGTTGGTTTTTTTTTTTTTTATGTTTTGCTCATTCTCTCTCACCGCTTACACACAGGCTGGAACTGTCTTTCGCCAATGCCCACAAATACAGAACTTAAGAAACATCATTGATCTTTTGTAGCTGTGAGTGGTCATGACTAATATAGACATGACTGAACCACTGTCGGGGTGTAGAAACTCCATGTTATATTATTTCCATTTTTGATGAAGCAGCATAATGAGTATTGCATAATTTGCTCAAATTCAGGTTTGCTGTCAAGATGTTGTATGTGAATGAAAATCCTGTCATAGTTTTTGCAACTAAATTGAATTATAAAAGGAATAGGCCTATGGAATGTTTAAGCCCATAGTTTCTCACCTTTGATCTTGCCTCAGAGAGGAAAGTTCATTAAATATGAAAAATATGTAACATGTAATATTTTTTAATTTAAATACACTGACAATTTATGCCATAAATAAGCTTTCACTTTTCACATTACTGCTGATGTTTTTTGTCCTCTGAACGGGATTAATTAAATTTTGTCAAACCTAAGAAATTTTGGCAGATTTTCTGTGCATTATAGTTCTGTTTGTGCCATAATCAGTATTTATACTTCTTCAGTATTTATGTATTTTGGAAATTGTCTATAAAGAACTTTTTATATTTTTTTTTCTTCTTCTTTACAGCACTTTTGCAGGAAAGTACCTAAACTCCTTGACAGATGATCAGTTGTCAAGTTATGATAAAATCATCAATCAGCCTACAAATGACTGGGAAATATATTATTGGGTTACAGGTAAAAAATCGTTGTCAATTTTTCTTTCCACTTAACTTGGACAACATTTATGCAGAAGGAAAACTGCATTCCAATAACTTCGTCCCGTGACTCAGTTTGAGGAGGAGAAGTGTGTTGAAGGGTTAGCATTAACTGTTTCAGATAAATCCTGTGCAGACAGCACATGATTTGAGGAAATACTCTAAATATTAAGTATATCATCAATAAACACACGTAATTTTGAGGCCTTGGTTATTGTAAAGTTACCCTGGGCTTCCTGCTTTCCCGAACACACTGTTATGTTCATCAAGTACAGTAAAACTAAAATAATATAAAGTGCTTAGGGCTGTGTATTTCTATCTATGATCTAAAATGCACCATGTATGTTCAATTTGTGTTATCAGCATGATTTTGCTGCTGAACTGTTTTGCGTTCTAACTTTGTACCCAGTCACAAATACATGAAGTTAGAAAATACAAACTGGGTCTGTGAAAGGCAGAAGTTGCTTTAGAAAAGAAAAAAAATTGGGCCAAATACGAAAAGCACCGCTAAGCCTAGCAAGCTGTTTACTTTCGTACGCTAGTACCAGAATGAGCAGCCTACGAGACTTACCAATGCTTTTTGTATGGCTCATAATATTTAGACCTATAGTAAAATATAGTAATAAATATAGTAAAATTTGGTAAGTTGCGCTCTCCTGATGCTGAGTGAGATATCTACATAGTGACTCAAATTACAGAGAACTAGTGTAATTCCAAGAAAGCTTCCCTATTTTCTGCATGTCTTATATCCCAGATCACATGGTGTAATATATTTTAAAAAGATTTAGGCTGTAATACATGTCTGCCTTTAGTGATGTTTGTTGTTGTTGTTTTTTTCCATGAGCAGGAGCTAAAGAAACACCTGAAGAATTTCAGTCAGATGTCATGGACTTACTGAAGAAGCATGCCCGAAATGATGAGAGGGATTCAAGAATTCGACAGCCTGACTTATAGACATATATTTTCTCATCTTACTGTATTCATTTTCAACTGAGAACCAGGACTGTGCAAAGTTCAGTTCACCCACAACATGCTAAGCGAACTTACCTTTCTGACAGGCTAACAAGAATGGAGTCCAGGAAACAGTACAGTACCCATTTGCATTGAGAAATAATCATTTCAGAAAATATTGTTTAAAGCTGCATTCTTGTATCTAAATAGACAGAAGCGACAGTTTGCTGCATGCTGCATGCCACTCTGCCGTTCATAATGATCTTATATCAGATGAGGAATACAAAAGATTAAATCATACCTGTCCTGAATTTATGCAGCATTAAAAGAAATATGAAACCTGTGCAGTTTGTAAGATTTGTATTGTTAATCACTTGTGGTCTTGATTCAGAACGTTATGGATGCTGCTTGTTTTCAAGAATATCTGAAAATATGGACTTTGTCCATGTAATGTTTCTCATGTTTTCTATGAGGATGATATTATTTATTTACTGGGAAGGTGAAGGCTTTCATTTTCATGTCATTAATGTTTCAAGATATTATAATACTTTGTGTATATTGGAGCTCAGGATTTAGTACCATTGTGGAAGATTTCTGTCCAGGATAAGTACAGTCCTGTACTTTCATTTTGAAAACAAATGGTGCTCAGTTATGTCACTGTCAAGCCTACAAGAAAATCTAGAAGATGTGGAGATTAGATCTTCCAATAAGCATTTTAAAGACAAATCAGACTTCTTTTCCAAATCTGTTCTTCAAATAGTTTCATTCAGATCATTTTGTTACTCTTGGAATTGCAAGACAGCAAAATTGACCTACACTGTGTATATTTCTCCTTAGGTGTTGATGCTTGTGATAAGAAAATGAATGCATATTTGTACGAGTATATATTAATGTAATATAACAATTAACATTGAGTGCTTTTTTTCTTTTTTCATTCATGCTGACATATTAAACATTTTTACTCTACATGCAATGGAGGGAAACAGATGTGTACCATTAACTTAGATAAAAATTTACGTTCAAATTTCAAGAAAGTGCATATTGAAATCATGTTTTCTAAGTAACAATGTACCGGTATTATTTATTCTGTGAAAAATCCAGGAAAAAAAGATAGGCAGTAAGTGAAACTTCTAATGTGTATGAGCACAGTAAATTAAGAAAGCAGAGGTGGGTAATTTAATAATTGAAAAGAAAAAGTTTCTTCTACTCCTGCTCATCTGTGAACCACTTAATGTTGTAGAGTGTGGTATGAATAGTTGTGCATGCAAGTTATGTCTACCTCCAGAGGCTGAATTTGTCATTAAAATGTATAATTTGTGTTTATCAAATGTACAGAATCTTGTGTGGGAGGAAATGCTTTGAAATATTGACCCAGTTTTTTTGTCTTGGGGTATTGCAAGTTTGGATGGAAAGAATGTAATAAATGAAATGTTTCTGAAGAACTGTCTTGGGTTGTTTTTTTTTTTGTTGTTTTCTGTGTACGATGTATTTATTTAAAAAACGATACTGGTACTGACTCGCCCGTGATATAACCTTTTATATTTGTGCTGGAGTTGTGACAGTTAACCTCAGACGGTACTCAAAATATTCTTCATCAGTTTTTAAGAAATTTTATAAGGCTTACGAGCAACATTATTTGAACTGCATTAATGACAGTGACAGACAAACATGGAAGACATTTTTATTTTAAAATATCACTTAAAATTTAACGTCTGCTACCATAATGGCACAACTGTTGTTGTTGTTTTTGATTTCAGTCTTGTCTTTGATGTCTGAACACAGACTCAAAAATTATTTTCATGTACACATAGCATTCATTTAGGGAATCTGAGACTGTTTAGTACTAGTAGACCTCAAAACAAACAACTCAAATTTGTCAACGAAACAAATCCTGCTGGAGTTCGAATAGTTCTGGCAAAGGGATGTCAGGGAAGCAAAACTGCTCACCACCACATATCTGATTGTACACTTCATTGATGATCATGCTATAGAGGAAAATTGTATTTCTCAGTAACTTGTGTTATGCATCAATGAAATCAACAAATTCATCTTTATTTTTAGCCATTTGGCTCAACTTCAAATTGTTTACAGCTGAAATTTATCATGCATATAATCTGCCCAACCTTTATGACTGAATTCATGCACGTGAAAGACCTACAGTACAATATGGAGTGCCACAAAAAAAAAAAAATGTATTTTTACAAATAAACTGCTGAATGTTTGCAACTCCTAGTCTTGGTCAGATGGGCCATCTGTTTGAACACATGTAACATCTCAAACATCACACATCTTTCCCCTTTTTTAATTTCAATGACAAATCTTTGATGCATCTTGTCTGACAGTGTATTAATAAATATTCAAAATGTGCATACCCTTTTTTTTTCTTTTAAACATCCTTTATTGCTAACCAAGTAGGCGTTTAACATCCTTGTTCAAAACTGGTGGTATCGGTGTTGATAAAAAAAAAATAGTTGAGAAATTTGTATGAGAGTAAATACAAACAATTGTATGAATTTTCTAATGTGGCTGTATGAGCACATATTTTGTTTGATATGTTTTTATGAAGTAACTACGATATGCAAGCATAATTGGTACCAACACCATTGAGTATTTTCTTCTCAAGCCGAGCTATTTCAATACAATAGAATTGCACAACAAATGTATAACATAACTGCAGTGATTCCAAATTCTGATCAAATGTTACTAGAACATGACACAATTGAATGTCAGACACTGCACTCTGATTACTCTATCATTCATGACAAACTCAAAATCAAAAGTATTTCTTTATATATTATGGCATTGGGGCATGTTGAAAGCTGGGGTGGGCCAGGGGCTTTACGAATTGGGAAGGGAACTAACTCCTCATTCACTTAGGCCTATCTCCCGTGCCAGTTCTTGAACCGGAAGTGAGAACTAGGAAGTGAAATAAAATGGCGTCTGCTTAGCAAGAAAACCAGGAAATTGGTGTACAACACAATAGATTCCTTGATAAAAAAATATCAGTCACAATGTCCCGAAACATGATGCCCGCTCAGCAGAAGTTAGCTGAAAAGCTGACTATTCTGAACGATAGGGGCGTAGGCATGCTTACGAGGATTTATAATATTAAAAAGGTAAATTTTATGCAAGTCGTAGAGATGAAAAGTCGATGTTTTGATTCGATTTAGCCTAAATCTAGACTTTACATTTTATCAGCCTTGGTCTAGATCTAACAATAGATGCAACTTAATAGCTTTATTTAATGCATTTTACAAAGACGTTTTTAGAGTCAAGAACTCACACTAAGTGAGGACCCACTGCATGTAGGTTACCATCCTGACTGATCCCCTTTAATTCCTGATGTCAGTGATGAAACGATTGGTCACTGGGTGGCTGGCTTCGTCTGCCAAACTCCAATTTGACCAGTATTATCATCAAGGTTGCATCCAAATAGCTGAGGTTCATAGTTTTCACTCTAGAGATACCACAGGAAGATAATCAGTCATAGTTTTATAAGCTTGTCAAGAATAAATTAAAGCCAATAAAGGATCCATTCCATAGAAACTAGATTCTAGATTTTAGATTTTATTTGAAGTTAAATAACTTTTTGGTTTCATGGATCAAGATTTAAACCAGAGACATGCAAATTGAACATGGAATCATACAACAATTATTCGAGTTACATGGCACATTCAATGCCAACAATGTTCATAACCTAATGAAAATATTTAAATAACATGTCTAGATCTAGATCTACAGCATGTTCCAATCTCAGGTGAAATATTTCATCATGCAATGAGAATTTACAGATGGACATTGAATCAATGGACTAGTTCAAATCATATAGGTGGACACATTGCCTGATTGAGTGACAGTGGACTAGTCCACACAAATGTTAAATGCAAGCATTCTCAGGCTCCATGCTCACAATCATTATTCCATGACTCCAGTTAAATCATTCATCTTTTTTCAGATGCTGGGGAGTGCAGAGAATAAACCTGCATTCTTGAATGACAAAGCCTTGCATCCTGCCATTGAAAAAGTTCTTCTGAAGAAATTCCCTTTATATGACAGTAAAGCCAGTCAGGTTTGTTGTTCATTGCAAAGTTTTGTTTAGTTTATGGTAGACTAATACTAGCTGCCGACAATTCAGCATTGGGTGATAAATTAGTTTTTAAACTAAAAATAATTTTGAAATTGCACAGGCTGAATGTCGCTATATACCATTTATGATATTTTGTGAGTGTGATCAATTTATAAATAAGTGTTGTTTAACTTTAACTTGACAGTACAGGTAGTTGTCTGTCCTTATTTATGCAATGTAGGAAAGCTTAGGGAGGTTTAATATTTTTAGTATGTTATATTTTAATGAATCAGATGCAAGTGGGAATATGTATCAGTATAAGTAAGGCCTCAACAACACTTGACTATAAATCTTTTTTATCTTTCCTTCACAGCTGTCGGTAGTCAATCAGATGAAGAATGACATACTCAAGAGCCTTTCTCTCTACTACCATACATTTGTTGACATTCTGGTTTTCAAGGTCTGGCTATTTGTAGTTTCTACAGTCATGGCCTGGCATTTTCACAAATAAAGAAGCCAAAGGCACATCTTGTTTTTAAGCTTTGAAAACTATACAGAACAAGAACCAATGGTGGCTTAAATTCTGAACTTTTGCCACATCTTTTTCAACATTTACAAGTCCATAATGTGGTAGCAATTTGAAAAGAGTGACTACAAATCTATCTTTATTTTATACTAATACAACTTGTAAATGTTTAAGTTTTAATTTAGATGTTCACTTAGGTAATAGCTAATAATGGCCAAGAATGGCACAATTATAATCTCCAAATAGATCTCAGAAGTCACTTAGAAAAAGAAGTGCTATTTTGTCTTGGATTTTCTGTCTCTCTCATTTTCCTTGAATTTACATCCACAAATTTGGGGTGAAATACTTTCTCTTTAAATGATTGTATAATTAAATTTATTATTTCTTCTCACGCTTTGTGGCTACCATTACCACCACTTTCATAATCATAAATTATCCATGAGCAATTTTAATTCTCAGATTTCCTTAAGGAAAATATAAAGATAGCTGCTGTTGGGATAAGGCTAAAAATGGGAAGTGGTCGGTATTAATTGCAGCCTTTTTTTTTGCACAATGTGAGAGTATGAATGAGGTGGGAATACCAGTTATTGGATGACATGCTCACATAACATCTTGTAATTTATTAATCGCTTTATTATGAGATAAAGAAATATACAGAAGATCATTTTTACCCTCTGCAATTCACCTCAACAAGACATTTTAGCTAGATGTGCGTCATATATATTTCACTTAGGTTCCTTACCATGTCACTTCATGCAAAGGTTAAAAAGTATTTCAGGATCTCAGCATTTTATTAAAACTGCTTTCTTTTCAGGACCATGTTGTTGACCTCTTGACGACAATTGACGCTTGTCAAGTTCAGATGGATATTGTGAGTTTGCCAGTTTGCCTATTTTTTTTTTTTTTACCTGATAAATGTTTGCAATTAAAGTATTTGGTCTGCATTCTTACTCAAACATTCTGTTAAAAATATGGTATACTCAGATATTACAGTCTATTTTATTTCCCAATGAAAATTAAATTACACAGACTGTTTGCATTACTTTGAACTGGATATTTATTTGGCATAGTGGTAAAGATCTGGTATTTGTGTATGAGACAGTGGTAGGAGTGGAGAATTGTGGATGATATCATGGAAATGAGTACAGTCAACGGGAATCCTCCTTATCATGTTCTAATGCACATTTCAAATCATTGAAAATTTCAGTGCCAATTTCTTGTGAAAGAAAGTTGGAATTGGGTTTATTAGTTGCTCATTTTCTGTTCTCCCCATTTCATGGTCCCTTGGGCTTCTCATTTCTCAGGGAGCAGGAATTAATGAAGGAATTGATGAAAATTTTAACTGTGTAATAACTAACATTGTTGTAAGAGAATGTGAGTGAGGTTGACTTTTCAAATTTTTATGATATTCCAGACCCTGAACTTTGACCTCACCAAGAATTATCTTGATTTGATAGCAACTTATGTGTCAATCATGATCCTGATGTCAAAAGTTGATGACCGCAAGGCTGTGCTGGCTCTTTACAACTGTGCCCACGAGTTTCTTCACGGCAAGAGGTAGTGAATACCTTTTTAACTATTCCCCTTGACTTTTATTTACAGACAGTATTGCAGTCTGAACAGCTGTTTTACAACAAATGGTATATTTCTCATCCTGTTAAAGCAATCTTAAGGTGTGCACCGGTATTGAGAAACTTAACAAAAGATGGGGAAGGGAAAGATGCGATATTAAGAAATATAAGCTACTTTAATTATTTAGAGCACATATATGGTATAAAGCACATAACATCTCACCCTCAAAGCCATTTCACTTGCTTCCGACCATCAGCCCTTTCTCCCCATGACAGCCCAGACCGTACAGGTGAATGGATGGAGAGGGAATACTATTAGTGATGACAAATAATGAAATATGTTCATGGTCGCACACTAATAAATTTTGCTGGCACATGAAAAGTTCAACAAAGCAGGAGCAATAAGGAGGGGTAATTTTATTGTACCCTCTTAAACATTTATGACGTCATGTTAAATGTGTTCCTGCTTGACTAAAAATAAAATTGTACTGAGGGTTGTACTTGTCTGATTCCAGTGATCAGTCCTACCACAGACTTGGCCAGATGTGTCTGGAGTATGATCCTCCGATGAAGAAAATGGCTGAGGAATTTGTACCACATGCAAGGGTCAGTACTCCGCTTGATATCTTCTCTTTGACATTCTGGTAGTCTACCTTGACATGCAGTGTAACAGTGAATATTGTTGGCAATTATTATTGTTATGAATTGCTTTTAATGAATTTCACATACAGATTAAAAAGTATAGAACTACTAAAGAGGAAGATGGGTATAAACTGTGCAGGGTACAATACAGCTGTTGGACGAACATGCTGCTAAACCTCAACTGAAATTCAAATCGTGGAAAGTGAATGATTTAAAATTGCATACATGTGAAAAATGGAAGACGTATCCAAAATACCATTGTTTTAATTCACTTGATACAGTAAACCAAATATTCAGCTGGTGGGATTTCACTTCTCAACAGAATATTCGGCTTGAGTGGTCACTGATTTTCCAACACTAATATCTAATCCAATCCTGGTTCACTGATTTTTCCTTTACTTTAATGTATAATATGTTATGTCTTATATTCATACTGAGTGACAGGAAAAAAACACCTTTAAGCCACCCCTAATTTTCAAACTGGATAGCTTTGAAAGTTCCGTCTACACCCACAAAAATTACCTTTAGGAATGAGTTATAAGAACAAACCTGCATGGTGAGATTTAGCAACTTTCTGAATTGTCCTTCTAGGTCACAAGAAATTTCATGCTAAAAACTGCATTCAGTTTTACACCATTGCTCTTTCCTGTCTTTTCTGAATCCTGTTTTTTGTGCATCGATCTAAAAAAAATTGTCTAACCATCATCTTTTCCAGCATCTAATGCCAGCTCTGATGTCTCTTCACAAAGTATATCCAAGGCGCAACTTGAGTGCAGAAATGATGAGAAACCTACAGGTGCTGTCCATTCTTTCTGAGCCTTCCAAGATGGCTAGTGTTCCTGTCACCGACATGGTAATTATTATTATGTCAATGACTGTCATGATCATGACGTCTTTATAACTGTCAGTTTACAACACTTCCACAGAGCATTCAGAGAAAACGACAAAAAGATGTGAAGTAAATTTATGAAATCATAATCCAGGTTTATCCTGAACAATGCTAGGCACCCCAGCTAGTGGATATATTGGAGGACTTGGACAAAAAATCAACAGGTTTTATCATTAACTGTAGTGTGTACCCTTTTGTACATTGGCGTGAACACTCAAATAACTTGAAGTTTGACATGATGCCCTTGAAATTTAGCTGTTAATGAAATCCAACATGGTAAGGATTTTCTAAGACTGACTGAAAGAATGTTGCAGAGAGCTGCAGATTCATGGTTAGCCATCATTTTTTTTTCATCTCTAAAGTGAACAATATGTATTTGTTACAATACTGATAATCTGAAAGCCGCATCTCCGGTTGGCATATCCTATGTATATGGAATTGATTTTTTCAGTGTAAAAAACAGTACTTTGTTGTTATCAGCTGTTAAGGTATTTTTAGAATATGACAAAGAAAAAGCCCAGTGGAAGAAGAAATAAAGAAACAGTACAATGAATCAGGAAGGAAAAGGAAAAACACCCAACACGGTTTCTGTCTGTGAGGACATTCCTAAAGCGGGAAAAAAAAAAAAAATCAAGTACAGTTGAAACAGAATAAAAAAGAATTTTTTAAAAATCTTTTTAAAAAAAGCCACTTAGCTTGCCATGAGTCTCCCCCGACCAGGAAAAAGGTGTGTCATTCTTGCCATGGCATTTGTAGTTGGGTGGGGAAATGACATAGGATATGGTTATCTCCACATGAACACAGCACCACGTGGTGCCAAGGACCACCAGACTGTGTTTCTGTTATCATGAATCCAAATTTCTCCATAATCATCTTGTCTCTGATTTCCCCAGATTCAGTGCGAGTATTTGTCCCTGGACACCATGGAGAGATGGATTATTTGTAAGTACTGCTTGTTCTGTGCTGGCTCATTCTTTTTTATCTTTTCCTTGCTTTGTTTACTGTATCACATTTGACACTGCGAATGTTACATGGTAAATCTCCCACAATAGTCTTATTGTTGTGGTTATTTTTTTAATGATACAGTCTCTGTCTTACGTGACAGTCACCATCCCTTTGTTTCAAAAAATTTCTATCCAGGAGCAACAGAATAACACGCATGAAAGCAAACAGAGAAAGATACAGAAGATCATTTTTGTCCACCGTGATTCACCTCAACAAGACATTACAGCTAAATGTGTGCCATAGTTCACTAAGGTTCCTTACCACGTCACTTCATGTATGCCTGTTATTGAGTTTATTAAGTTATGATAATGTGTATGTAATGCTGTGTTAGATGTGTGTACCATGTATGTGCTCTTAAACACTCTGTGGAAGAGAATTTACCTTATGGGATAACAAAGTGATTCTTATCGTATCATAATGCAAGATACACTCAGTGCATCAACTTCCATAGTAGTGGGAGACTTGAGAATTGTCAAGCTGTATCTTGCATGCAGAATAATGTGTTAGGCTATGGATACTTTTCACCTGATTTATATTGTAAGTGGTCATGAAAGTCCACTGTTTAGTTACCACACCTTAGCTGCTTTTACTGGTCAGACTTTTCATCAGAAAATGAGAGCATGCCAATGCAGGAAATTGTAATTGCTTCTTTATAATAGGCTCTCAGTCCTAACAATAATTGATAGCGTTTATTTATACTAACAAGTTTTGAGGTGCTGAAAAAGAGTTTTGAGTTTGGAGAAAGCAACGTCAACTCCATAATAATCACAATGTGCTAGGAAGAAGCAAGAGGATAGACAGAATATAACAGAACAACAGGAGAGAAAGAGACCCTACAAGAAGCGTCCACCAACCACCTGACAAAGAGATTGTCCCCTCACATTCTAAAATTATAGCAACACTTTGTTTCTTTTCACTGGCCCACTGAAATAGATTAAATTGAAATGAAAATTATCATTTGTTTCACGTCTTTTCTCATCTGTTGTTTAGTTGGGCTAATGCTTTGCTATCAGAAGCTCATTGACCCACCAGCATGGGATCTGTGGAAGACAGCTCTACAGAGTAGCTACATCGTTACATTGTGTCGGAATGAAGTTCTGCATATTCACAGTTACATCATCAGCTTCTTTGAGATCAAAGGGTAATGACAAAATTTCTGTCACTTTATTTAGTGACTTTCATGTCACAATATAGCTTTTGAAAATTTGAATTTTGACCAAAGATGCAAAAGCCCATTGAGTTACTTAAACACTTGATAAGCTTCTCTGCTCATTTTATGTTGCCAGTGAAAATTATTTGTTACTAAGAATTCAGTTTTTTGTATGAGCCCTATTGCAGCTTTCATAGTTCAAACTGCATGGAGCTGTAGAAAACTGGACAAGGAGAAAGATGCAAGTGACTATTCTGAAAACCTTGGTTGTGCCTTTAATACTTACTTTTATTTCTAATAACTCCTTCCTTGGTTTGCCCAGAACTGTTCCAGCCTGTCTAATCTCACTATACTGCCATGTGCACCGAACCTAGTTCGTATGCATTTCTTGATTGATCACATGGAGACAATTCCCAAATTGTGATTGTTTTATATTCCTAGTTAGTTCCCCTACTTACTTGTGTCATTTGCAGGTATTTTGAATGTGTGGGATTTATGGTGTGTAATTTTTGAGATTTGCTTGTTTTCTTTTTCATCCAGCATATGAGTGGAAATGGATGGATATCATAAATTTTATAAGTGTTTTTTCAATAGGGGAAGACATTTATCATTGGCTGCTGTTTGATCCTCTTGTTTGGATTTTAATTACGTCATTTCTTAATTTCACCCACAGACAACAGATTCAGCATCAGCACAAGAAAGTAGCAGAATTAAAAGAATTTCAAGTCCATGCATTACAAACTGCGTAAGTTTTAAGTATATTTTGAAAGATTCATGGAGAGAGAAGAGATTAAATTTGGCCCTAATCGGTGCATCAAGTTCTTTTCACACAAGAAATCGGGGACATTTTCCTACGGAGAGAGAGAGAAATCGATAAAATTAAGTATTTGTTGGATGTCATCATCCATCCCATGTGTTGGGATGTCGATGATTTTGATGACTTTGAGTCATGACTACCTTATGATTGCTCATAGTGAGTTCTGTATTCTCACAAAGTGATGATTTAATATCTAAAAGTTTCAAAGTTATGAGCAGAAATTTTTTGGCCACATACAAGAACTAGAAGAGGCCAAAACTTTGAAACATTCTCTTGTAAAATGAGAAAATTGTTGAGACGCTATTGTGTAGGATAAACAACGACATCATTTTTAGTGAGGTCCTTTTATGCTCTTTAATGGCCTTGGCAGATCTTTCTTGGAATACAATTCAGTTATTGTTTGTTTCTTTAATTTTTTTTTAAATTCTCCAGTCCAGCAATGCACAGAGAAAGACGCAAGTTTCTCCGCAGCTCACTCAGAGATTTAACATTGGTGTTTACAGAAGAACCAGGATTATTGGGACCAAAGGTGTGGAAAAGAATGCATTGCTGCAGCTTGTTAGATAGTGATATAATAACATCTGCCTAGAATTATTCCCGTGTTGTCAAATATGGCCAGAATTGGACAGGTCATTCAGCTTGTCACTAAATTTACATCTTCTTGTAGTAGCACTCTTAATAATGTTCTGGTGATGTTTTAACATTTGGATTTGTGATTGGATTATGTAAAGATTATAAAGTAGCTGACCTGAATTATGGGGAAGTGACTGAATTTAAGTTTGAATTTAAGAATAGCTTCTAAATTACAGAAATGTTCAAGCTAGTCACTCATGTTTGACAAACTCTCATCCCAGTTCATCATAATGAATAAATGGAATGCCATACAGTGATATGAATAAAACAAATCATAATTCTTTCATATTGGAGAATGTTATTAATACATTTATCAGTTGCAAATGAATGAATTAGGAATGATTTTAACTTGTCTATATAAAATTCCTGCAGGCAATGTACATCTGGCAAGGCCTATCCCTGGCTAGAGATGAGGTAATGTGGCTACTTAGACATGTAGTGAATCCGCCATCCAGACGTCACAATGTCAAGTTGTCACCTGAGGATTTTTATGACAGGTCTGTCTGTCAGCCACTGGCATGGAGTTCTGAAAAATATGAATGCTCTAAAATGTCACAATAATTTGCATTACAGAATGGATTTTTACAAATCAAGCAATCTTGTTTGACATCCAGTCATAGAAGCCAGAAATGGACAAACATTTTCCTTGGAGGGTCGCACCAGCAAAGTCCTGTGTAAAATCACATTTAAAACTAAATCTTAAAGCGGAACATTTCATCAGTAGCAGGAAAAAAATGTTCAATAACATCATCACATAGAACTGTTGTATTTTATATTGCTTTTTAAGCAAGGTATAATTACAGAATTACTGTCAACGCTATCATTAATATGTTTTTCAATATTTCTTTGCTTGGTGATTTTTTTTTGTGAGCTAAGTTGTTCAGTCAAGCTCTTACAGGCTGCATAAATGACTCAGGTGGGTGCATGCAGCCTAAATGCTGTTGGTTTTGCCCACCCAAGCTACAAGCTCAAGTATTATTATTGGTTGTGTTAGATCATAGGTGCCACTTTTCCGCTATAAAGCGGTTTTCCGCTATTTGAATTTTTTCCAACTCTGCGAAGAGGGTGCTGGCGATTCGCTGCTTTCTTTCTTTGCCTTCCTTTGTCAGAGATTTCTTTCTCAGTCTCTCCCAGATCTCTTCCAGTGTAGCTTTTGCTTGACTAGAAAGCTACCTTCTGCTGAAGACGCTGCTCTTAATCTCCCTTAGTTCTCTGGTAGGGTTTGCCCAGCAGTGAAAAACACAGGAGGTATGCGTCCATCATTGTTGTTGTGGTTAGAGACACATCTAAAACTGAAAGCCAACGATGAGGAACATAACGTGGAGGGTTGACATCTTCAATTCTAAATTGGGGGAGGGGGCAACTCCCCCTGGCGAGTCGAAAAAAGGTTCCTCCCTTTTCATAATTCCTGGGTAGCACCTATGTTAGATGTCATACATGGTTAGGCCTATGTTTACACAGTTTACGAGTTGGAAACGTCTCCACTGTTGCCAAATTGTAACATGAATTCGAGCCCCTTACCCATATTCCAGTGTGAAAGGAAATTCCACAGTCCATAGTAATGCACTTCACTTTATAAACACAGTCAGTTACACTAGCTGCTCATAATGTCAAGACCACATTAAGAGCCAGATGCTTATATCATTCAAAGTGACTTCCTTGAAAGGTTGTACCATTGTCCGTGTATAAGTGATACAGGAACTGTCGTATTTAAGCAACCACATATTCCATTTTCTCCCAGATTGCATGAAACAAGTGAAAGTATTATTACATCTACAATAAATACAAGACAGTGAAACTTTTCACCGATGATGTGGATATTTAAAAGAGTTCAGTAAAAATATGCCGTCCCATTAATGATACTGAAAAGTGCAACAGTTTTCTTAATCACTTTATTTTGTAATTTCCAGACAACTTCCTGAGCTGCTGTTTTACATGGAGGAACTACGAGGTAAAACTAGATTTCTAAATTTAATCATGGGATAATCCACCAATTCCTCAATAGTATCTTTCGGTGGCCAATCCACCAGTTCATGCATGTTATATTATTGTGGCTAATCCAACAATTCATAAATAATATCTTTCGGTGGCCAATCCACCAGTTCATGCATGTTATATTATTGTGGCTAATCCACCAGTTCCTCAATAGTATCTTTCGGTGGCCAATCCACCAGTTCATGCATGACATATTATTGTGGCTAATCCAACAATTCATAAATTTTTTTTTATGGTGGCCAATTCAGCATTTCATAAATGTTACATTTAGACAGCTAATCCACAAATTTATAAATGCTACATTTAGGTGGCTGATCGATCAGTTCATAAATGTTATCTTGTGGTAGCTAATTCACCATTCAGCATTTCATAAATGTTACATTTAGGCAGCTAATCTGGCAATTCATAAATGTTACATGTAGGTGGCTAAGGCACCAATTCATAAATATTACATTGAGGCGGCTAATCCACCAATTCATAAACGTTACATTTAGGCGGCTAATCCACCAATTCATAAATGTTACATTTAGGTGGCTAATCCATCAAGTCATAAATGTTACATTTAGATGGCTCATCCGCCAATTTATAAATGTTACATTTAGATGGTTGATCCACCAATTCATAAATGTTCCCTTTTAGTGAGTAATCACCACAGTGCAATATGAGACAGAGAATGGCGACTCCAATCAGCGTATCAAATTGCACCTATTGTGCTAAGCACATGGCAATAAAGCACAAAGTATTTTTGACATGAAGCTTTTCAGGAAATATTTTTCCCATGTTTATGAATTGTTTGTGTGTGCAGGTTTGGTGAAGAAGTACAATGAAGTCATCCAGCGTTACTATGTGCAATACCTGGCAGGTTATGATGCTGTCTATCTCAATCAGCTTATCCAGGTAAGACTGAACTACGGTGAAAATGAATTATTAAACTTCTGATGCTATGCAGGAGGTGCAAAAAAAAGCAAAATAAATTAATTTATTATTACTTCTTTGTGCAACTAATGAATGTGTGAATCCAACAGCTTTTTTATGGATAAACTGTCCTACCTACGGATACCATTGAGCTGTTTATAGATGAATGGAGCGAGCATATTAGAGAATCAGATTCCTGAAAAGTTGCTAAAGAAATCCACAACCTCACAATATTTTGATTTCAGTCCAACTGCTTTGCTGAACAATTTTTCCACAAACTGATTCCTTAAAAACCTAATTTATTCAATTACTTGTCATCTTTGAAAGTTTCATGACTGTACGTTTAGTCATTTTTTCAAAAACTGAGAACATAGCCTTCAAATGACCCAATGATAATTCCATGAATAGTAGAGTATCTTTCGTCCGATCTTGTAATTTGTCATCAACACATGACTATTTTTCAATCTCCAGAATATTTCAATGTGTCCTGAAGATGAATCCATCATTCTGTCTTCATTTTACAACAGTATAGCTGCCCTTTCAGTCAAACAAGGTGAGGAGTATTCAGTGTTGTACCATATCCTTCAACCGGCCATATTAGAAGAAAAAGCATAAAGGTCATTGTTTGGTCAATGTTTAATAAGACATTTAGCACATTTTAGCCAAACGGAAGCAAAGCTGTTCTGGCGGCTGTTTACGAGCATACCGTGAAAGAGTGGAATTTGCCAGTTCTTACTTTGAATCTTCAAGCATCAGTTACTGTGAAGTTGACACATCTGATTTTTCACAAAAAGATAAGTACAAGTTTTATTTAGCACACAGTTTGAATTTCTGGCTGAATAAAGAAAAAGACAATCGGGCTATAAAACACAAAGTCATCCAACCAAACAGCACCCTGTTCTTGGATGTCAACATTGGCTCTGTCTGTGAATTACACTTTTGTACATTGCATCTAAAAGGTGCTGAGTGGACAAAGGATATTGGAATCTTATCTAACTGCTGTAGAACTCATGATCTAGCCTTTTTGTTAATGATGTAAATTAGATCCACCTGGTAGTGGTATAAAATGAGATTAAATAGTGATACTAAAATAAGATACCACATTCACAATTGATGGAAAACATTGACAGTTTACTTTTAAGAGGGAAATTTGTTCTTTTATTTACATGGGGCTCTTTTCACCTGAGTTCTTGATAGGATGATATTTTTCATTTATCCTACCAAAAAAGCAGATAGGGATCTGTTTTTTTGTTTTGTAAGAATATAGTGGTTTATTTCTATGTCTTGTTATCAATGCGAGACCTGATCAGCACAGAAATGTGTGTATGACATATAACTGATGGGGTGTCAGGCTAGCTCCTTTCTTGATAGTTTTGTGAGAGGGTTTCTTTCAAATGCTTCAGTTTCTTGGAAAATAGAGTGATGCCTTGAAATAACAATGTAAATTCTTCTTTTGCAGTGGAAAAGAATGAAATGTTCGATTTCCGAGGTTTCCGCCTTGACTGGTTCAGACTTCAGGTTTGTAGATTTTTGTCATTTTAGTCTCAGTGCAGGAAATATGAAATAAGTCAAAACATTTATATGGTAAGTCCAGAACAGTTGACAAGCCAGGGAATTGATCAGGAATAATATGGAAGAAAGAAAGAGGGAGCCATCTGTTTCGGATGTCAGCGTAGTTTACCACTGTTCTGTCTCAGTTTTATCATTGTATCACCTCATTTCTCTTCACTTTCCCCTTTAATTTAGCTACCAGTTTATTAATTATTGGTTCAGTAATCTTTCATAATTGATATTGATTTTCATACCATGATGTTTTAGTTCAAGCTGTAAATATTTATGCCGAGATGTTGAATCAGAATTATTGTATTCTTACAGCAGTGTTTTTTGTTTTTTTTTTCTTTCCGTCTCGTTTGTCCACAGTAGATTAGCCCTGGAATAGTTATGGAATTCTTCTGGAGTTTAAAAAACATATAAAAAAATTAGGGAAAAACTTTGAACAAAAAACAAATTATAAATAAATGAACAATATAATTATCTTCACTTGCATTTTATTTATCCTGGAATTTAACATGTTGCCCTGGAGAAACCCAGGAAACACATTCTACAAGAGGTGCAGGAATAACAGATATTATTTCCGTCTGGCTCATCTTTATTGTTGGTTGTTATGAAGTTTTTTGTGATTTATGTCTGTTTGTTAGGCCTATACCAGTGTCAGTAAGGCAGGACTTGAGCTGAAGAATCACCAGGAACTAGCCAAACACATGAACACCGTGGTCTTCCATACAAAGATGGTGGATTTCCTAGATGAAATGATAAATGAAACTGGGGACTTGTCCATCTACTGGTAAGATTGTTTAAAAAACAAGATGAGTTTGACGGCTTTTTAATCGTCACTTATGAAGTAATCAATTGTTTTGTTTCGTTTGATGTCACAGAATTTGTGCTCCCATGAATTTTGAATTTTATTTCATCCTTGCGTTGAAGCTCCAAGGCCACGTGTTTCTTCCTTCTTCCAAGAGTTTCAATTCTTGTTTTTGGATTCCAGCCAACTTTTGCAAGTGTGCAGGTTCAGCTGTCGTACACTGGGGG
Organism: Onchidella celtica; assembly: GCA_963931925.1. Lineage (NCBI taxonomy): Eukaryota > Metazoa > Mollusca > Gastropoda > Systellommatophora > Onchidiidae > Onchidella > Onchidella celtica. The sequence continues at coordinate 57,190,769 of OZ007575.1, read as the reverse complement.
TAGGGACATATCACAAATTATGGTGATATAAGTGAAACAAATCAATACAAAATAAAATCCCACTGGTTATCAATGCAAACTGTTCATAATAAATTGTCTAAAATTAAATGTAAACAGTGCTTTTTTTTTTTTTTTCCCTTTTTTTTTTGCAACAGCTGGAAGTTGTTGTGAGGTGTGTGCCATATTTCACTACGGTTCTTTTCCATATCACTTCATGTATGCCTATTGAGTTTATGGAGATGTGATGTATGTTCACATAATGACGTCTAAGATACGTGCCACATATATGTTCTTTTCAATTCACTGTGAAAGTGAATTTCCCCTCATGGGATAGTATAGTGATCTTATCATATTTCTATGGGATAAAGCTGTTGTTATAAATACGTATGCACCCCCAGGTGTTTAGTGCTAGTCGCATGTATGTATTCATACCTGTCCTAACCCTTCCCCCTTACCCTTTCAGCTAAAAAACAGGAGGAAAACAAAAAGAAAATCTGAAAGTATAATTAAGTAAGGTTGTTGTTAGGAGGATTTCGGGAGGAGCTCTCTAGCTCTGGAGTCACAAAAGACTTTAAAATACGTAACCCAAGCACAAAAAAACTGGGAGACTTATGTACCTGTAACAACATTCATGGGATATTCATTTTCTTTTGCCTAACCAGTTTCTACACGACCTTATTTGAGCATCAGTTCAAACAGTGTATGGAATTTCTGGCACAACATAGGTACAGCATCATCTTCCCTATGATCTGTGGCCACTTCATGAATGCCACACACAGCCTTTGTCCTGAAGAGGTAGGCTTGTCAGAACATCTCTGACTAAATTATTTTTGGGGGGTCTAAGAGAACTTGGCAGGCCAGGGTTTGGGAGCCATGCAGAATGTACATAAATGGGGGTGGCGTGGAGGTAAAGATTTGTTTTAGTTACTTGTTGTTTTTTTCCATCAAATTATGTTGTTGAATTATATTTTCTTTTTAAAATAGTCAAATAATCCATGCAGAATATCACAGACAGTTCTAGAACATTCAATCCTTACCATAGACATTCACTATTCAAATGGCTGTAAGTTGGGACAAGGGGAGAATTGTAAAAAATCTCCACGTTCTTTATGGGTGGCCCCTTTTGTTTCACTGCTGGGTTACATTTGAATTGTAAAGGATTATACATCAGTAATCTGTAGGAGATTGTTCAGGGCATAGATAGGTCATTTTGAAATATGGACCAATAGACATGACATAGAATTGTCAGGTTTAGAATCAATTTCGTCAGCCAAGAAGTCTATAGAAGTGAATGACCAGCATAGATGAGAATGAAATTGTGTTAAAAGTCATGAAGATAAGTTTAAAACAGTCATACTACTTAGGTACAAAAGTTTAAAGGATGATTTTATTTGCTGACCCAGCAAACTGTCGTATGTCAGAATCATTGCTTTTCAGGAGATGCAAAAAAGTGTTGTATTCCTTTTTTCGCGTATGTCCTACAGAAGAAGTTTTTATCCCAAACTGATTCCTAAACATGGGACACAGCTATCTTTTCGTAACTCAGCTAGTTAGATCAGCAAGGTAAAAAACTGTAACATATCAGATTTTCAATTTTTGAAAATTTGATATACAGCCGTTTTCCTGGATGGCAATGATGAAAGGAAGTATGTAGATCCGTATGAGCTGGTGATACGTTGAAGTTTGAGAGAGCAAAAATTTATTTCTGTGCGTTTTGAATGTTTATTGATATTTTGTAAACATTCCAATTCAAAGCTTGCCTCTCTAGAATTTTTGCTGAATTTTGAATCTTTGTCTTATATTCATATCCAACATTTGCATTTATAAGAACATTTTAATATCAGCCACTTTTGCCAGTAATCGTAGCCCTTTCTGTATAAAGTATATCCTTGCAATAATGATCTTTCAAACTTTCAAACCATTTTTATCGTATAAACCTCTTTAGCCTAGCCCATATATATTCTCTAACACGTTCTGCCACAAAGCACTGCTAAGTGGGTAGTGGGTGCTATATGTATACAATGAATACTTCGCTGTGGGTTTTCACTCATACATGGTATATCATAAGAGTTGAATTTCACTCACTTTACAGTTCCTCAGTTTTTCTGCTGTTAGGTTAGCATTCTCATAAGGTATAAAACAAAAGTATGAAGTGTCTTACGTTCAAGAACGGGACCAACAAGAAACAAGAAAATTAACAAGGAAAGGAGGCATAAATGCCAATGGCAGCGGCACCTCCAAAAAGAAAGATCTACTGTTGTCTTACATTCAAGGTTAAAATATGACCCCCCAAAAAGTTGTGTGTTGAAAATGCCCTGCGTTAAAAACAATAAAGCAATAAAGAAATATTACAATAAATTGCAAAAGAAGGGGGAGGGGGGTGTTGGAATTCAAGCTTTCTGTCCTGGTCAACCTCTGTCAGGTGGTGAGATAGAGAAAAAAACAACAACAAAAAACTGATCAGCTTGAAACAATTCTAAAAAGTCAAGTAATTACTTTAAAAAACAAATAATGGTCAGGTCTTTGTTCTGAGTTCCTCGACCAGGTAGAATGTCTGTCAATCTTCATCTTCACTCTCTTGGGGAAAGAATTGATTTCAGGATCTTTAGTGGTTTTCATTTGGGACCTTAAATTAGAGAACTGATCTTGTCTTGTTATAAACTGCCTGACCATGATGGCCACTCTGGCCTGAAGAGAAGTTTTAGTGGCAAGAATGACGTATAGAGATAGAAATTTAAGCTGAGCACTGTGCTCCAGGAATTGGAATGATTGTAATGAAATGATTGTAGTATCAGAATTAATCTCACTGGAGAAGTGTTTCTTTTTGCCCTGTATCAGTCAAAGTTTCTTTCAGCTAAACTGAGATGGCAAACAAATTATTTTAAGTTTTCTGTTCTCTTTAGAAGTTCATTTAAGTGTATTTTATTTGAATGAGATTATTTTTTTTTTTTTTTTTTTTTAGAATTACTCAGCTCTAGACAAAGCTTGCAAATAGAATGCATTTGTGAGGCGAGGGCATTAAGTCAGTAATATGTCGCAGCTGGCCAAGTTGAGATAGTCCAGCAAAATCATGGATAGGGCTCAAGATATTGAATTTTTTTGTATTTGCCAATTTAGTTTATTACGTCTGAGCACTATTTTTTTTTCTATCAGAATAAAATACTAAATTTTACCCCAACCATTATTTTGCTTGAATTTCACAGCCCGGGAAGATGTGACATATTACCCCAAATTTTTGCCATCTCTTCACATTTATCGATTTATCTCTAAATTTTATTGGTTTGTTGAGCTATCCAGAGATTAATTTTTCCTACGCTTGATGCTTTTGAATCACTGCGGCAGCAAATCATATAAAATATTCTTCTCATTCTCTCTCTCTATCTCTCGTCTTTGCTACCAAGTCCATCTACAGTTTTTCACCATTTCAATTTAGTGACTGGCCACCATCTCACATAGACACTTGAGCTCACCCAATATGGTCATAAGTCGTGCCCACCTCCACTGAACTGCACATCTCACCTGTTCTTGTCATTATAATCATTCACTTCATCACATTGTCCAGACCTGCCAACCCATCCCTCCCTGCAAGTACAGAATTGTCCCAAGTTTTAAACCTGCTCCCAGATTCCTGACAACAACACGGAACATCTCAGATTCTCTCTACCTCGCTAACTTTATAATTGCAGTTTGGGGAACAAAAGAAAACAAAATATACAACAAATCAAAAAAAGTCCCAACAAGGACAAATGTACATTATTGTGGATATTACAGGGGAGAAGAACCATATATATACACACACACAGATAAGTGGTATTTGAATTCCCTATATGTACAGGGTGGGCCAAGAGTAGGGTTACAGTTAGCACTATAATTTATATATAAAACTGTAACCCTACTTTTGGCCCACCCTATATACAGATAGGTGGTATTTGAATTCTACACATGTGTCTGACTTTAGGACATTTTAGTTGAGTCATTTTGTTCACAATTGTTGATCCTCAAATTTTGCACTTATTGTCCTTGATTTGATATTTTGGGGAGGTGTTGGCAGGTCTGTCCTATAGCCACAGCTACACTCTTGACATGCAGAGTATCACAAAACCAAGTGTGTTTATTTCCGCATGTTCCCAAAATTACCATGACACCCCCAACCCCTATCTCCTCGCCCAATCAGTATTTTCTACACCAACAAACCAACAATAAATTGCTATACTTCATTGTATTATAATTATCTTGGTTGTCTGGTCCACCATCATTTCATATTCACACAAAATCATTGCCACTATTAGCGCCATTCCATTGGCACCACAAGTGTCCAGTACGCTCATTGGTTCTTGCGAGAGATGTCCGAGGAAGTGAATCAAGTCATCACCTCTATTTGTGAGGAACAGTGCATGCTCAACTATAAGGTAAAACCCTAAAGGCAACACCGATGGGTCTGTATTGTAGTAAAATGAGTGCATGTCCGTCTTAGATGTCTGACTGTGACAGAAGTTTGCTATCTTCATCACTTTGATAAGATATCATGATTGCCCTATGTTGTTGTTTTTTCGTTGCAGTTTTTTTGTTTTTTTGTTTTTGAAATGTCATAGTCATTGAACTGCAAGCAGGACCTGCATCTTTTTTAATTTGGAAGAGAAGGAGAGTCAGATATTTTAGTTGAGAATTTCCTGTATTTTCTTTTGACATTTTCCACAATTTGTGAAAAGAATGGTCACATGGCGTTCTGTCACTTCAGTGTTGTACAAGTTAGCCAAGGCACGTTCAAGTGGATTTTGATGCAGTGTTCCTGCGCACCCCTGGAAAACCCCTGGAATTTTAAATTTTTGTAAAAATCCCTGGAAAAAGTGAATTACCCCTGGAATCGCCCAGAAATTTGCCCCGAATGAAAAAAACCACAAAGAAAGCGGGAGAATCAGAGTTACCGTTGTTTTTTTTCCTCTCATTTTGTGACCTTTAAGTAGCCCTGGAATTTGACATTTTACCCCTGGAAAACTCCTGGAAAATATTTCTTAAAGAGGTGCAGGAATCCTGTTGATGGGCCAAGTAGTTGGATGATGAGGTCACGACATGTGAGTTTCATTGAGACCTAGCTAGTTACCTGGTGGACAAGGAGGTCTCATTGAAACAGTATCCTGACATCACTATCCAACTGATTAGTCAATTAAAATCGGCTGGTGCACGCCTCAGTTTACCCCTCTCAAGCTTATTGCGAAATTAAAATCTCGGGGAATAAACTTTGGTTTCAGTGCAAAATGTTTTTGATTTGGTGTTGAATCCTGGTGACAAAAGCAGCTCAGTAGGGACAGGGATAGTGATGTGTTTATCCCAAGGTGTTTGAGTTGTGTGACACCTTTAATATTGCATGTGCCCTTCCATCTATTGGTGTTGTGAAGCTGCATGTTTTATCCAGCTTTAATTGTGTGGAGCCCATTTTTTTTAGAGATTTATTCAGTTGTTTTTTTTAAAAATTATTTGTATACACCACCACATTGATTGCACTTTGCACTGGTGGCAGTGTTCTTTGGGATATGGTGGAAATTTGGAAGTTCAAGGATCAGATCTTGTTTAACCTACTTTTGCAGCCGTCCAACATGGAGTATTGAGACAAACATGTCCATAATGTAAGACAGTTTTGAAAGGCAGCCAAGGAAGTGTTACTGCAGCGGAAGATTAGATGTTGTATTTTCAGGTTTTCCCCAAACTTGGTATGGGAAAACCCATAAGCTAAACCAAGGTCACAGTTCTACTAAATCTGTACCTCTGTTTAGATTTTGTCACTGACAGATTTTTTGTTGTTGTTTTTTTTTGTCATTGTTATCTTTTTAAATCTGGCAAGTTTTAACAAAATGCAGAGACACAGTCCTCCTGCAGGACCATTTACAGGATAGTTGCCAAATAAATTTGAACTGATTTTATGAAGAGCTCATCAATTCGTCCGTTTCACTTGGTATCACAGAACTTGCGCTCATATGAAATTTTTAATTTTACCTTGTCTTTGGTCGGAAGTTCCAAGACCATATGTTTGGTTGTCCTGGGAGTTAATCTTGGGGAGTGTGCAAGCTCAGCTGCTTGCCAAGAAACAAATCTTTGGGAGTGCACATGCTCAGCCACTGTGCACCGGGGACTGGGGATGCCATGCAAAGCATCACGTTAACATGCCAGTTTTGGGTGACATAAGTGAAAGAAACCACACGTAGCTGCGCTCCACAAGCAAGCGGAACATGAACATGGAAAAGGTTTGTCTTGTTCATTCTTAGTATCAAAAGAGCATTGAGCTGTTTCGCTCCCATCACACCAACAGTATTACTGTCAAATTTTGCACTTACAATTTTCCACTCTTCTCCCTGTCCCTATGGTGATGGCTGTAGAAACATTTTCCTCTTCCCTGGCACATCTGGTATGTGATCTGTCAGTTTGTACTTTTTGGGCAAGTTTTAAAAACAAATTTGATACTCTTTATAACACACCCTAAACTGCACAGTTTATTAAAGGTTAAATCTGCATATTTATGTGTGCCACAATTGGATTTTTGTCAGCAGGTTTATGTTTGTCGTAACTTTTCAGAACAATGCGAAACGTTGATGTAATATGAGGAAACGCATAATTTCTAGTAGTACAACTAGCATTGATATTTAGATAAAGAAATGGCCCTGACTCAGGAGTAATGGAGAATCTGCTATGAAACTAACAAAGCTGATTGCCTTAAGCTTCAACTAGTTCAAGGCCCCAAATCCCGGAGAGGTCCTGAAGAAACATTTTTCAAAGAGTGAATGTTGGATGTTGCCCTATTGTTGCTGGTTGTGAAGGGGCTCCATAACAGTTCAAGTTTCAGGGCCCCAAAAGTGTAGGTCCACCACTGATTAGCTGCAGGGAAAAAAAATTTGCCAAATGGGATTAAAGAGTTATACAAATACAAAAAAATTTATATTTAGCACTAATTACAAAAATACTAAATGAGCAATTTGAAATGGAGGCCTACATTTCCCTTCTGACCTGGGCCTGTTATCAGCTTTGCCCAGGCCAGTTCCAAATCATGGACTTGAAGTTGGTAAATATGCATCTTTCTCGCAAGTTGGATGTATTTCCTAGTTCACTGACTACAAACAGGTAGGTTTGTGATCATCTCTCATTTCCACACGACAGACCATATCTATCATGACATCGCAGTGCCCGAACGTTCCCAATTCGCTCTATGTAACATCGCATGGCTTCAAGTTCCCCTTACACATGTACGTCCGCATTGCTTGCATCATGCTTGGTTGTTGGGCATGGAACACAGCCTTATCACACTTAGCGCAATTTTACAGAAGAGAAAGAATGAACATTTTTCCTTTTTTGTATGGTCAATAAGGACTTGAAATTCTACTGTGTGTGACCCTAATGTAGGCATTTGGGGTAGGGAAGTAAACAGAAAATAGATCAGTGCCTAAAGTGTACATTAAAAATGTGCTTGTTTTGTACCTACTTTTGGGTGGTTCCCAGACAGAAATGATCAGTGTTATATAAATGTCATCATTTCCCTTCACTTGTGAAAAGCATTTATAATGGATTTTCCCTCTGTGTAATTCAGGTGATGTGGGACTATTTTGTACTAGGTCTCTGTTTTTGGGGGGGTTTTTGTGTCGTCGTTCATTTTTTTTTAGCACTTCCTGGTGTATCACAGTTATGATCTGGAATACATTTTTTTGACTTTTGTGCGTTTAACAAGTTGTACAAACTAACACCACTGGCACTCAACTTGAAAAACTTCAGTTTTTTACTTTATGTGTCTTTTGTTTTCATCACCTCTATAGTCCCTTCATTACATGAATTGGCTTTCATTGCATGTGTAGCTGCCTGTGTCCTATAGAACATTTTTTTTCCCCTTCATACAGTTGAAGACCACTGAAGAAAAACAACTACAGTCACAAAAAGTGCTTGTTGCCTTTATCTCCTCCTTTATACGAGATTTGGTTCATCAGCCTCGTCTGTACGAAACCAAAGTTTGACAAATAAGAAGAGCTGCAGTCACAAAATATTAGAAAATCACCCTTTCAGTTACAAGAAGGTAACTGTGGATTTTCAAACTGTAAAATTGATTTTCTCAGTTTGACATTTTGTGACTATTGTTGTATTTCTCTTGTGGTTTGCAATTGGTAATTACTTTTATATGGTGTGCATGTTCTTCTATGTCGAGCATCATGCAGGGCTGATCACCGGCACTGTTAATCTTAGTTTCAGCTGTTTTTTGATTTTGTTTAACTGTAAGTTTGTGTTTTCCCCACCCTTCCATCTGTCGTTCCGTGTGCTGACCCCTGGCCTCCTGTGCACATGTGTAATTTGTTCTACCAGCGCATCTCAGTGGGCAAGACAAGTGTTAAGTGGGCACATTGGTTCCTTAAAGAGATGTCGGCTGAGATTAACCAGGTCATCACAAATATGTGTGAGGAAGCGGTTAGCATGGATCACAAGGTAGGACAGGGAACAGGTGTCATGTGGGGGACAAGATTGGTGCGGCTCCCTTGAATTCAAAGAGCCACTGAAAACTCCTCAACTCCTCAACTCCAGCCCCACACAAAAATGTCCTTGAAAATCATCGAATTTTTGAAAACTTCCTTAAACCCATGTAGAAATAACCACAAGGGGACCTTCCCTCCTTTACTGGTAGGAAACTCCTCAGGTGGGGGGAAACGGGTGACGATCTTCATAGGAAGAGTGGGTTCTTTCATTAGATGTTTCGGCCTTTAACTTCCTGACATCTTCTGGAACCACGGCCACACCAAGGTCATGGCTCTCGGTGTTTGTCACCCACCATTTTTTTCCACATCAGGGTTTGAACAAGTACTGCTAGTTTTTTGGTGCAAATGTAGTGTCAAACCTAGGAGTGTCAGGCCTTAGTGATATGAGTCAAGTTTTTCATCCTTTACTCGCTCCCTGTATAAACTCCTTGAAAAATACAAAAATCTTGTTGAAAATGGTCACAGATCTTTGGCAGGAACCCGTGCTCATTGGGCATGCACTGGACTCTACTTTGACTCTCAACAACCATCTGCAGGGCATTTCCTTGCTGGAGCTGAGACAGACAATCTTTATGAAATGGGCAAAATATTTAAATGTTTCAGGTCTCCTGAATAATAATTACTGCTCAACTCTCTTAGCCCCAATGCCAAGTATATTAGTACGGAATATTATGCTCTCCAAACACCTCGCAGTAGTATTTACCAAAACAGACAATAGTAGAAACAAAGGCTGGACCATTTCATTACATGTAAAATAGGCCAAAAAGTCTTGTGTCTCACTGTTCTTGACTTTTATATATGGCAAATTTGAGGGCATTTAATCTGCAGCATTCTTTCTCTGATCTCTGGCCTCAAGATGCACTTGTTTGGTTTCAGTTCATTTTGGTGACTTACCTCAGCCGTAAATTACAGTAAAATGTGTAAGATACACCATTTAAATAAATTGCATATAATTAAAATACATATGTTAAATAATATATATTATGCTGTAAGGATGGAAAAGAGAATTTTTTTAGTATTTTTGAAAAGTGGTTAAAATCTGTAGGCTGGGGTGATAAGCTCAGTTTCTGGTCCCAGACTGAGTGAGTTGACGGCATTAATTCTGACAAACTTATTTTATTGGTGCTGGCTCTTTGGACGTGTTTTTTTTTTTCTCTTTCATGATAGTTTTATTCACTTTTAACTTTAAAACCTCATCAATAACTGACCTATTTAAAATTCTTCATTCAGCTACAAATGAGTGCATTTTTCTGTTCAAACCCTAGAAATGTTTTTGCTCCTGAATATTCCTGTTATTTCAATAGATGTTAATGGGAATCAGTTTAGGTTAAAAAATATAGGGAAAAATGATCGCGTTCAAAGATTTAAAAAGGTGGAATGCTTATACTGCTGGAAATGTAAGAGAGAAAAAAGCAGTGATTTGTCAAGATCTGTGGACTTTGAGAAGACTGCTGAAGACTTTTGAAATGACTGAACTTGTGGGATTTAAAACAACTTTGCAAACATTTATTTATCAAAATTGAACTAACCCTGCTGAGTCTTAAGTTATGTGTTTTAGTGTCACGTTTATGAGTGCACATTTGTGAAAATTTTAATGGTTTATTATTTAAGAAATTGGGAGGAACTGGAATGTCAGGGAATTGCTGCAAAAATGTTTCAACAGATGGTTTAATGAAAACTGAAGACAATTATTTTTTCATTCCTATGTTGTGAAAATTAAATCACAATTACATGTGGTATTTTTCTGAATTTCAGGCAAAAGGTGTTTTTTTTTCTTTTTCTCATGTTCGTTTCAGTTTGTTTAGCAAATGCATGCAGGTTTCTAAATTTTGTTGTTTTTTTATGTTGTTCTGTACTAATTACAGCTTCTGTGTAATGTTTGTGGTTTAACAGATAAATTTGTCACTGTTACTATATCAGGGATGGAACCTGCTCTGACAGTGTTAGAATTCCAGCATGTATTGGTCAGGAGAAAGCATCTTAATTTTGCGCTAGGTGTCAGTACTTCTGGGTTGTAACTGTGGCCGAGCAGTATCAGCAGCCTGCCAGAAGTACCAGGATAGGAGAAGCACTCTAAGAACCACTTTGTCTATTTTTTCTCTTTACTCTTCCACTCCCCCCCCCCCCCCCCCCCCCCCCCCCCCCGGGCTTTATTCTTTAATATTCTGATCACCCAAAAAAGTTTCAGACATTTTTGATTTGTTCCCGTCCTGGTTCCATCACTGACTACATTATCTACATGCATGGATACTGTTGTGCTGGATGTTAGTATTTGGTGTTGTTGTTGTTTTTGGTGTTTACACCCAGCCAGTTCTTCAGACATTATGGATGACTTCAGGAAATCCCTACTGAGCTGCTTAATCTATGTCTGGTTATATAGATCTTAATGTTTTATTGCTGTTTTTTTGTTGTCTTTGTATACTGCAAGATTCAGTCAACTTAGCACAGAAAATATAAAGATGATGACCCTTGCATTGATTCTGAGGAAACTGAATATTATTGTTATCATTATTATGTTTTGCTTTTAAGCATTGTTAGATGGTTACCTTGTTACATTTCATTACAAGAAACATAGTAATTGTTGTTGACAGATCTTTGTGCACTATGTTAAGCTAATGCTTTTGGGTAATATATTTATTGCACTATCAGACTAAGAGCGTCTATGTGTGTGAAACTGAAAGTTTGTATGGATGAGAGTGCGTGTTTTAGTATGAGATTTGGAAAGTGTATGCATGAGTTATTGATGCAATGTACAGCGCATTGAGTAATAATTTTATTAGAAATGCGCTATAGAAATTCTATTTATTATTATTATTATTATTATTATATTGTCACTCTCATAAACAAATTGCCCTAATTCATTTTTCATCGCTTTGCAGGGAAGATTAAATAAAAAACTGTCTCTGGTTAGGTGGCAAAAACTATGAGAGAGACAATCCACGCTGTAGAAATAACCACAGAGCTTAGGCCTATGCCTATCCCGTGTTTGTCTGAGGCAGTTTAATTTCCTGTTTTTTAGGTGATCAATTCACATTCTTAAGGGTTCCAGTTCAATTCAAACTGTGCAGCGGGGCTTCGCAGAGTCAATAATGACAAAGAATGTACCAGTTTGGTTATGAGATTGACAAGATGTGATTGATGAATTTATGAAACCTCGTGTTTCTGGGTTCTGTCAGTTTGAAAAAATAAAAAGTTAATTCATAGCTTGTTCGTCATCTGTAGATAATTTTCTGCTTGTCAAATCTTAATTAAATTTTCCTCACGAAGACTGAGAGTAAAAGAAACAAAATGCCACACTGAAATAAGGATCTCATCTTGAAATATTTTGACAGTTTTAAAGCTTGAGAACAGTGCATGGGCTGACTGCTCTCTATATATATCTATATCACCATCTCTTCCAGCTGTTGCCCAAACACAGTGCTGCCATCATCCTGTCCCAGAGACAGAAGAGCAAAGACAAGCGAGACAAGAAGTTTCAAGAGCCAGAGAAGCCAGGCCAGGAGAGTTTGAGGAAAAACAGGGAAAACTTTACCAGGTACAGAGCATGTCTGTCCAAACTGCAAACTTACTCTCTCAGAGAAATTGTGATTATCAGAACACTTTGCCAGTTATACATTGAAGTTATTTTCTTGTAAAACATTTTCTGTCTTGCCAAGGGATCAAATTTGCTGGCATATTATTTTGTCTAATCTGTGGCTGCTCTGTCATCTGAATGTGTTTCTGAACCTTGAAGCTTTTCTTTAAAGATGAGTTACCCACCACAAAAGGTTGGAAAAATCTGCTGTATAATTATAAATACCTCTTCTTTTTTTTTTCAGATGTTTCAAACTATTCATAAAGCTCAGTATGGTCATAAAACATTTAAGAAAACATAAATGGACATTCTAACTTTTTCACTCAATCTGACTTTTCACTCACTCTTCACTGACACTAAGCAGTTTGTTTTCACTTCTTCAGTCATAATTTAAAACATGTAATCTTGCAATGTAACTTTGTCTGTCTGTAGAATGGCTTTTTCCAATTTGGAAACTTTTCATCTTTGAGATCCTGTGACCATTTTCACCAAAATAAAACTACCTTCCTTAGAAAATGACTCGCACACCCCCTTTTGGTATAAAAATTTATCGTAAATACACTTTTTTATGATATTTCAAAATATTCATGAAACTCAGGTTTTGCATAAAACATTTGAGATAACTCAGGTAAGTTATTCTCTTTCACTCTTTATTCATTGACACTCATCTGTACTTAAATAATTTGTTTTCACTTTTATCATTGTAATTTAATACACCGTAACTTTGTGTGTCTGCAGAATGGACAAACTGCACATGGCCCTGACAGATCTCTGCTTTGCCATCAACTACACAACTGTCATCCAGGTGTGGGACCATGGGTTTGTACCCAGAGAATTCTTCCTACAGCATTTAGAGACAAGATTTAACAAGTGAGTATATATTTAGCATTGTCTTTCCTTGGCTGTAACATTCACTATTAAGCTGATGAACATAACTATTTCTTCAAACTGACATATGTCAAACCAAAATCTTTACCACAGTTAACCCTCACCCTGCGAGGGGCGGCAATTGTCGGTATTGACTCGCAAGCACTCACGCCGCACGGGCGGCAAAAGTCGGGAAGGTCAAGCTGACCGTGCCACATGCAAGCTGTATTTTCACGCATCAGGTCACTGACCTTTTTGAGACGTAACCACCGTGTTATTGTTCACTGTATCTCTTCTAAATGAAAGGCATTGTGACATGGACATGTTAACCAGTGAACCACTGGTCGGAATCACAAAGACTAAGCTTTCAAAGGCTCTCCCCACACTTTCAAAAGATGTAACATCGACATGCGAACTGTTGCTCAACAAATTTGCAATATTGTCTCATTTTCTCACAAGCTGACCACCATCTGGAGGTGTCTGTATCTAAGAACCAATCAGAAACAAGCTCTGAAATAATCTTTTCCCCAAATGCCCACATTGGTTTATTAGTATGTGTCAATCAGGATGAAACCATTTGTGTAGGGCTTGGGAGGGCGTGGCTAGTTACCATGCTTCGTTCTCACGAAAACTACAGCTGTCAGTTTGGAATCATAAGTTAGATCATTGGTTAGAGACTGACAGACTAAGGTTTTGCTGGTTAATTCATTATCAAGCGTGATAAGGCATAGCAGCGAATGTTTTCATACCAATCAATAAAAACCGAACCACGTGGACAGCGTTTGTGGTCATCGCATAGCGGCACGGGTCAGTGACCCCAGATAAGATTCTCCGTGAGTAAGGTCACTGACCGTGCAGCGGGCTTTACGGGTAGCGCGCAGGGTATGGGTTAACAATTGCATGGCTTTGAAGACAAGTGGGCTAGCCCACCTTCAACTTTCACCTAGGCATTGTCCGTCCACTGCAGGATGTGTCGCCTTCCAACAGTGACTTCCACACCTTTCTGTCTGATGTCTTCCTCATCCATGTTGTTCCCCCTCTCTTTTTATTATCATTTTGCCATCTTCTTCCTGGTCGTCCTCGTGTTCTTTTTCCTGTCCGTGCTTGCCATTCAGGGCAGCATTTTCTGCATCTATTGTCGTTCATCCATCCCACAGGTCCAGCCCTTTTCCACTTTTATTGTAGCATGGATTTTACTATGTCCGTTACCTTTGTTTATTTGCATATTTCCACATGGGGAATTTTATCTTGTAGTCTGATGTTAAGCGTTCTTCTTTCCATTGCCCTCTATTTGTGAAAAGTTTCATTTCATGTTTCAATCCATAGTCACATGCATGGGTGTATCCATCAGAAAATAAATGGGATCAAGGCATTTCCCAAGGGACAAAACCCTTCAACCTCAATTTTGTCAATACTCGTTTGGGTGGGGGAATAGCCCACTTGTCTTTAACCCTTTTGGTGTCACAGCCCTGGGACATGTTGCCAAATTATATTACCCGAAAATCTCTCCTGTAACTCATGGAAAAGAAATGATAATGCCCTCTCTCGTACTCACATAATACTTTCTTATAGATCTGACTTACCCCTGATCAACCTCTATAGCAGTCTCACCATACATATTTAGGAAATTCCGGCAACCACTATGGAGGTCTGTGACACTGAAAAAATTAAAACCAATCAATCATTAGCAGAAAATCAATTTATGATGAGGTATTGTTACCATGATGAAAAACAAAGAAATCAACAGTATATATGTGAAGCTTTAGATAATATATTTTGTTTATCCTGTGAATTTAAGAAATCAGCAGTTAATTGAAAGAGATTACATTTTCATATTGGTGAGAAAAACTACAGGAAGGAACTTAAATTAATCATTGTTTTCTTCAGAAGTAATGGAGGTGGAAATGTTCTTTCACCCTGTCTATGCAGAGAGAGTTCCGTCGTTCACTTATATGATCATCTTAGAGATCAGTTTTGTAACAAAACTGTCTGTGCTCATTGCAGGGCTCTGGTGGGAATGATGATGTACAATCCAGACACAAATGAAATAGCCAAACCCTCTGAGCTGCTCAACGGAGTAAGGGCTTACATGAATGTGCTACAGAGCATTGAAAACTATGGTAAGACAGTCAGCACATTTTTTTATAATAGCACCTCTGTCCTGTCCACTCTTTTGTTTTTCAATATTGTGGATATGATCAACTCAGAGATTAACCCTCTTCACTCTATACATTTGATTTAGCTGTTATTCCCCCTAACCAAACTGAAGACATGTACATTGTATAGTCTCCCTTGACTTACTTTACAAACCTCTGACCTATAGTTTTATTACACAGCAATCAGAGTTTCAGTGAGGAGTGAACTGATAGACTCAGTAGACCGACCAAGCCAGAGGTGTGGAGCATGGGTTAAATACCAGTACTGTGACAGGACTCACAGCTTGGAATGATAGGGTTAAGAATTTTTTATTCTTTAGTTAGGATTTTGTTGAAACTTTAGTGTGACAATTCTAGTTCATTTGCCCATTGTTGTCACTTTTGAGCCTTTGTTAATCACACGTTAATACTGTAATGCTTGTAATTGTAAGGTTAAACATTTCCACATGTATACAGTTCATGTAATAGACTGTACAGGATAAGGCCCAAATTTGAAAAATTATAAACTATTTATGAACTTTGTCCTTGTTAATGACTGATGAAGACATCAGTGTAATTGACATCTTTCTTTATCCCCTAGTTCATATTGACATTGTCCGAGTGTTCAACAATGTGCTGCTAATGCAGACTCAGCCTGCTGATGCCAATGGGGAAAAGACAATCACTCACAACTATACTCACTGGTAAGTTTTACTAGAAATTTTTAAGTGATAATTATAATAATAATAAATACTGTTTATATTAAATTATATGGCATTTCATCCAGTTAGATTTTTTTTTACAAGCAGAGGGCTTTACAGTCAGTCTTCAAGCCTCAATTAGTTCACCAGTACAAAAATGTTAAAAGTTCATGAACTTATAGAACGCATGGTTTTAGTATGATGTACGGTGTTTTCAACAGCACACTCACACTTGCAATTTTTGGATGTATGGCATGTGTATAATACTCTGGCACTATTGTTTTAGGACGTCCATTGTACATGCGCAAGGCAGTGTAAGGGTTAATGAAATGTAAGTTTGTAGTATACGAGGAGTGATTTTTTCATTATTATTGTGGTCTTCAGTTACACTGAACTCATGGATAACAATTTGCTATCTGACCAGGTACTTGGAAGTGTTGCTGATGCGTGTGGCGTGTAACACCGGCCACATTGTGTACTCGCCGAGCAGGAAAGCTTTTGTGTCGGTATCACAAGGCGATGGTTCACCCATGGCAGCAGAGGAGTATGCTGATTTAACTGGTAAGTATAGACCAGTGTTTGTTACCCTTCTTAGTCCCACACCCTACTGCCAAAGTTTCCAAAAACATGTGCACCCCATCATGCTTGGTCAAAGTTAGTATACAGTTTATGCAAATGTTTATACATGTATATTCAGTATGTATACATTCAAAAGAAGTTTTATTTAAAACTGTATTTCAAGTTTTATTCACGTGTTTCTTACTTCAATGTGAGCCTTGCCCTTGACGCTGGCTGCACATTTGTTTGATTCAAAGGACCACTCTCATCAGTTTTAAGCCTAAATCACCATGTTTGGTAATATCCAGTGGATTTCTCTTAGCTTTGCAGCGAATCATTGACAACACTAAATCCACATTCGACTAATAGATGTTGGAAAATGTAAGATGCAAAGTATAGGAAGTAGTGTAATGACCATGAGAGGCAGTGTTTTGCCGTGAATGTAACCTTCTTGTCATTTATTATGATATTTTAATCATTTACTCTTACCTACGTCAGAACTGCGTGCACTGGCCGAGTTGATAGGACCTTATGGCATGAAGTACCTAGGAGAGAGGCTAATGCTGAATATTGCTAGTCAAGTGGATGAAATTAAGGTAAAATTTGTAATGATGGTAATAATACATCATTTATTTGTTTTGTGAATAAACCAGCAAGAGTTCCATACACATAGTGAATGTTAGGGATAAGGCAAGGGGTAGGGGTGGTTTAGGGTGGGGGATGGGGTAAGGGCTTGGAAAAGGTTTAGGGTTAGGGATTAGAATATTTGGAGATAAAAGAGATAAAAATTACATCTTTTAGTATCTTTACTGAGTGTTTGGGACATGAAACTCCTTTCTGAATATCTTTGAATGCAGAATACTTGAGATTCCAGCCAGCAGAAACCTTTGGAGACAACATGCTAGTAAGTCCTGGTGGCACCAAAAAAGCTGAATGCCTTCTTTTAACACAACAGGTGCATGGATACAGGTTTACTGCAAAAGAAATGGAGTTTCAAAAATAAAAACGGTATAAAATGTTGATACTTAGTAAACCTTTGAATTCAGATTACATGAGGCTTTGGCCAACAGGAACTTCTGATGACAGGGTTCTGACAGTTTCAGTGCTACATGCCTTCTTTTAACACAACTGGTGCATGTGTACTGGGTTACTGCAAAGGATATACATTGTTTCAAAAAATGTATTTAATCAAATCTTTATAAGATATTAAATCTCACCATGCACAGAAGTATAGAGTAGGGAAACTGTTGGAGTTTTAGTCTTGACAAAGACATTTGGCATTGTTAGAAGAAGCTTGAAGGATTTTCTGGTCTTTCTATTCGACCAGAAACTGGTGGTGGCCAACAAGGAGACCCTGACCCAGTTGAGAAGCAGCTTTGATAAACCAGACATCATGAGAGAGTTGACTCGAAAGCTAATGAGTGAGTAGTGCACTGCTGGAAATGTTTTCATGCTGACAGCAGGTTGTTGTTGTTGTTTTTTTAACTTGTGCAATCAAACTCTGGGATGGAGCCTATTCTGACAGTGTCAGGATTCCCACAATTCTTGGTCTGGAGAAAATGGTCTCGAGTACATTTTTATATATATATATGCCAATTGCCAGCGTAATTCGTCTTTTTTTGTTTTCAATTTCAAATTTAGAATAAAAGTACTCGAAATGGCTCGATTTAGCTTTTGAAATCCATTTTCAGCCAGAGGCATCTCTGCCTACTTCCCCACTGGGACTTCTGTCTCTGGATCCTGCCATGGAGGCTTAGCGCCCCCCCCCCCCCCCCCACCCCACTTGAAAAGGCTCACTTTAGCTTTTGAAAAAAGTTGAGACTTCCTGTCCACAATTGCTTTTGACATGATTCTAGAAAAGCTGCCAGAGTTGGTGTCATCCTGTCATTGTTAGTTGTGAACAAAGTCCAGGTTTTCATTGAATGAGTGTTGGCTGACAACCACAAAAGACTATACCCATTTTGGTAGATTGTCAGATCAAAGTCAAATTTAGCTTTCTAATGCCTTCCATAACATCTGTTTAAATATCTGTGCTATGACCTTTCAAATAATCTCAGAAATCCAATTTCAGATATGTTTGTCCATATTGTCATTGCTCTGTGCTTATGGCATAAGTCATTTTTGACATTTTTGAGATACTATGAAAAAACTGCTTTCTTTTCCCGTCAATTGGTGACTTATGCCATTGTGAGTGTATTGGATTGTTACATTTTCCTTTTGGTGCTTTTCTTTTTGTACAGTATTATCTGATAGCCCTCATGTTCAGGAATGCAATGAACTGGTACTGTCAGTTGGCTTGTGGCATAAGTCTGACATATGCTGGTATCATAGAGCAGTGATGATATGCTTATAATTTTTAACAGGCTAGAATTGACTGATTTTCTCAAAATGCCAAGTTTTGACAGAGTCCATTCTGGTTGTCAACCAATGCAAGTTCAGGGGGGAAAATGTGTTTAAAACTTTCTCCATCTGAATGTAAACAGCAATTCTGCATGTCAGGAGGATTGTTTTTGAGATGAAATTAAAACTTGAGAGGATCCAGCACTGAGGGAAATGCAGGGCAATGGCACAGAATCAGTACTAATATAATGCAGCTGCTGCCCTAGCCAAGAACATCAAGCAAAGTGATGGTGGGGGCAAAAATGTACAATTCTGTTCAAACAATCAAAGAGAAAGAAAGAAGATAAATCTAGTATAATCTAAATTGGCAAAAATATACAAAAATCAGGATCTTGAGGGCCAACCATCAATTTGTATGACTTTGTCAACTTGAGAGGTTTTGACATATCACCAATTCTTTTCTGTTGCCATACAAGTAGGAAATTTCTGATGCATCATGTTTTGGGGAGGGGGGTGTATTGTCATTGTCTGGTTAGTTGCCTTATGTTTAGATAAACACTATATTTGGTATGCCAGTGTGATTTAGAGATGTATGCAGGTTAAGGTGGCTTTCAGGGTGCACTGGTCAATTTATATGGAATTAGTTTACCTATCAATGTGCTTGTGAAGTAGTGAACTTGATGGTGTTATGGTCTAAACCTGACTTTGCCACACAGGACTCAGGGGGGCACGGCTCATATGTAAATCACTGTCCTATATAAACACTGTAGAATTTTATTGGTCTGATTAAATCTTGACATTTCTGCTATTTCACTATTTTTCATACTTTTTATCAGACATGGGCAACGCACGGCCTTTGGGCCAGCTCCGCAATTTTGGCCCGGCCCCCAAAGTTGATTGGAAATTACTTTACACATTGATCACTAAACCATACACACACATGGAACCAGCCCCCACACCCACCCCCACAAATCAAACAACAAAAAAAGTGTTCTGTATCAACATCCGAATCAATAACATCTCATTTATTGAGAGACTTTACTATGAAGTGAGAGTAGCCGGCATTCTGCACTCTCGTATATTTCAGGTCTGGCCCTTACTGTATGATGAAAGGTTGCCCCTGTCTGGTTTAGATTTACTTTTCAATATTCTGCATCATGTGCCAGTGATTTGATTTGGAATGCCAAGTTCGTTTGAAAGATGTGCAAACAGTATCAAAGAGTATTCAAAAATAGTTACTGTAAATGACTGTGTTTGTAAAAGATACACAGGTATCAGTTGTAGTGAAACCTAATCTTCATAGTCCTGCTGAAGGGAATAATTCAGCTGATTTTCAGTTTTTCCCATAACCTGATATCTTAATTCTCAGTCAAGCTTTATCCACTGAAAAAAGGTTTATGAAGTGAATGCTTTGAAAATAATTTTATGGAGAAGTGTACAACATCACCGTCAGACAGAAAATCTGATCTGTGTATGTCTCAGGTTAAGCACTTTTCTATTTTCTTCAAACAAATGGTTTTAATTTGGGTTTTGTTCATTCGCTTTAACTTTTCTCAGTGTGGAGAGAGAGATTCATGTTTGCGATAGCATGGAGTTATGGTAGCCAAACCAGGGAGTGTGTATGTACAGAGAGAAATCACTATTGGTTGATTTGCACCCCAAGACACGGAAGGCCGTGTGAAACCACTGTTAGCATGGAGCGCAAAGTAGGTCATGGCGGTAAACTATGCTCATTTGCACATTTCCACAGGGAATGAGGGCTTACAAACAGCTCTAAACAGTTTCAGCAACTCAGAAATATGAACAAATCACAGTTAATGGATATGCACTGTCTTTGATGAAGATGGTTCCTTCCAAATGGTGTTACCATAGTGACCTAGTTCTGCGACTGGACAGAAGTGATTTATCTCTTAGATACATACCCTCTGGTCAAACTAAAGATTTCATGACCATATAATGTGGGAGGCACAGTGAGATATCAATTATCAGACACATACAGTGTGTAGCTATTCAACATATCTGATGCCTGATTGTCACAGTAAAAACTATGGCTTGAAGGAGTGCAGGATAATGTTTACTCTCCCATGCGGAGATCACGATTCTCTCACTCTCCCCAAGTGTTTTGTTGAGCATGGTGAACCTGCAGTTCAGAACGTTGTCATAATGTTTTTCTTATTCCACAATCAAACTTGTGCTGTCATGATGCAGCAGTACCATTCTCGCTTTCCAGCCAGCAGAGCTTTCATTAATGTTGTCAGTGACGATAATAATAATACATAACATTTATACAGCACTCCGTCCTGTTAACGACCGGGCTTCAAGTGTCTCACACTGTTAACAACCAGGCTGTGATCACTGTGCAACATGTATGTCCATCTACTTATAACTGAATCATACATACACAGAAATAAATCTATTTAATGGATTAGAAAAGAAAAATAAAGACATGCATGGAAATTCAGAGTGTTACCTGAATGCAAATTTGGGTACCATAATTATGTCTCTAACACAGATTATTTATTTATATTTTCTATGACATACTGTTGTTTTGTGTAATAGGAGGTGAAGAACTTTATTGTGATACAGCAGGTTATTGTAGGTGAACTAGGAAAATAAGTTTAGCTCTTTTGTGAAGAGAATTTGGAGCTGAATTCTTGCTTTGCCCATAATTCTCTGACAGAGTACGGAGTGGTCTAAATTGGATTTTTGGGACCGAGATTTTCACCAATAGTATGAAAAATGAGACGCAGGTCAAACATTATTCCAACTTTGGTTTACTCCCAATGTGTTTGAGTAATCAAACTATTCGGGAAAACATCTAGATTTTGGAAAGTGCCATTCCAGTCATTATTTGCCACAAGTTTTTAAGATTTTTTACATGCTTGGTGCATTGGATGTGCCAGTTAATAACCCCTTCACTGCCCTAAAATCAATAGTGCAAATGTGCTGTTTGTGTCCACCTTACATCCTACTCACCTGTAAGTTAGTAAGAGGGACATGATGGTCTAGAGGCAAGGTGCTCACCTCTTATGCCGAATGTACCAGGTTTGAATCCAGGTCGGCACAGGCATGTTGGAATTTTGGGATTTTTTGTCATACTTTAGTGTCACTGATTCTGTGGTCTTCAGCATCGAGCACCTAGTCTTCTCGGATAAGGACAAAAAACTGGGAGGGCCCGTGTGCGTGTTGCGCACGTTGTAGATTCCTTGGCAGATGGAAATTAAGAAGAACAGGCTGCTGCCCGGGCAAAATTAAATAAAATTTATCCCTATCACCCCACCCCACCCCACCCCCACACAAAAAATGCCAAACGGTGCTGCACTGTGGCACTGGCATGTCTGCTGCAGTTGTAATTGGGCGGCAATGACACTAAGGCAAATTTCCCAACTGGGATGAAAGAACTGTACAAAATACAACCAAAAAAACCCACAAGTTTGTGCACTTTTAAGCATTAATTTTTCAGCAAACAGAAGAGAGAAACATGTAGCAGTGAAGAAGTGAATGTTCAAATAAAAGCAACTTCCTGCAAAATTTTTCTCTATATAAACTGGATCAAAGTTTTTGTAACATTTAAGCTGGTCAGGGGCCCCCCGCAGAGTTCACATGCTCAAAGGGGGGATGGGGAGGTTGTGCTTGGTCATCCATTGTATAAAAAGTATGCATGGGGGGGGGGCACACATACGCTTTTTTGCTTTGCTAATGAAATTAACAGTTTGCTTTTGTGTTACTTTTGTGTTTTTTCAGCAAATTCTGTTCTTGGATTATATACAAAAGATGTTTCAAGTGAAATAAGTCAAATAGTTCATGCGAAATGCCATATAAAGTGTCAGAAATTCAAGGCTTGATTATGGACATTCAGCATAACATTCTGATAGCCATATGCTTGTTCGGTGAGGAGTCATGAGGTTGGAAAAAGCACATTGATTCAATAACAGAATGGTCCCATTGTACTAGGGAGAAGCAAGAAGATAGACAAAATAACAGAATGGTAGGACAGAAGGCGACCCCACCAGAAGTGGTCGGGATGGCAGCCCAACATCTGAAAAGCAATGGGGCATCCAAAATCGGGTCAGCGTACTTTGTGGATGACTAGTAACACTTTGAACCAAGAGCTGGTTCTGAAATGGCTAATGTTTATCTGGTACATTGGCTGGTACATATAGCACTAACCTATGTCCTTCTTTCTGTCACTCTAAGCCCCATACAAGAATGCTCCATGTGGTAAGTGCAAATTGGCACTGTAGCCGGAGGTGTTTTAGTCTTCTTCAAGATTGGTGGCACCATTTGTGTTTTGTTGTGCTGTTTTTTGTTTTGTTTTTTTTTATTTGTGCTGTTGTTTCTATCCCTCAGTTCATATACTACTTTCACCATATAATGGGCTCTTTGACAATAAACAAACTATGGGACAATGGTAATATATATACATACAAACTGTTGGACAGTTGTAAAAAATACACAAACTATAGGATCATTGTAATATAACAAACGCAAGGCAAATGCTTATTTTCTCTATCCAACTATAAGTTGTCAGAACTGTGCTGATCACTGGTGGATATGAGTTATCAACTGGTAGATATAGGTTATCACTGTGTCATTGCTGAAAATGTTCTGTTTGTTAAACTTTTGTACTTTCTTTTTATGAATGGTAATTTTTCAGCGAAGTGTTCGTCACTTTTTCAAAATGCGCCACCAAAATGATACAATAGCTATATTCTGGTAATGCCTCGGCACAAATGTTGGAAAATCCCCTTGGCACTGAATGACTTAATCTTTTAATAGGAGATGTCTCAAATTTATTGTTGTTGTTAATTTGGCTACTTGAACCACAGAATTCAGCCGGAAAATGAAGATAGCACCATTTTGTCTTGTCATTTTCGGGTGGTCGTTGGTAAAACACATGGCAGTGGAAAATATTCTGTCGTGTAAATTTTCTTAACTAAGAGCAAATGATAAAGAAAATTTCATCACCATGTCCCGAGACTGTAGTAACTAAAAATTTGGAAAAATTGACTCTTATTTAATTGTGTTCAACCACATTCAAAACCGCATAGAGTGATGTTGGTTCTAGACTTCTAAGGCAAAGAATAATCAGGTAGCAAACTTTCAAAAAGTTATTTTCACTGGATCAGTTGTGCTAAAATAAACCAGTTTTTTTGCTTCTCCTGAAAAGTAGTCAAGACCAGTTACTGCAGTTTTTTGGGAACGATGACAATTTGTTGGTTTTACCACTTTCAGTTCTGCATGTTGAATCTAGTTTTTAGGCCCAGGCTTAGGACAGCTTCAAGCTGCAGATATAAATTGTTTTGAACTGGTATTTCAGGTATTTTTTAACGTTAAATCTCTTTTTGCAAAACTCAGAAATACCTGTCAGTGTCTAAATAATTTCCACGTCCCCAAATCCCAGGCCATTGTACCCCACGGGACACATCATCTTGCATGTCTTGTTACACCTTCAACACAGAACATCCCTTTTCTTTCACCCACACATTCAGTGTGTCTGGTTTAAAACTAAACCACTGCATTTAATATTCCATTATTATCTATTCCTTTGTCACTTTCAGTATGAAAACTAACTCAGCTTTTGCATGTGTTTCTTATTTGAGTCTCCAGCCTTTACTTACATTTTTTTTATCAAAGTGTTTATCCGCCAATAATTGGTTTATTAGTGATGTTTA
The DNA here is from genome assembly GCA_963931925.1 of Onchidella celtica. Lineage (NCBI taxonomy): Eukaryota > Metazoa > Mollusca > Gastropoda > Systellommatophora > Onchidiidae > Onchidella > Onchidella celtica. Next base: position 57,166,418 of record OZ007575.1, on the reverse strand, counting down.
TTTTGGCAAAATCCCTTCACAATTATACAGGGTCCGCAATAGCGCGGTGGTTAGCATCTTTGCCTGTCAATGGGGGATCATAATTAATTCTCAGTCGGGTTTTTCCTTTTTAATATACATCTTTTAAAATTTTTTTTTAAAACCCAACAACAATAATAGGGAATAAGGGAATAAATCCAGTTTTTTTTTTGGGGGGGGGGGGGGGTTGTATTTTGTCAACACCAATACTGACTGATAAACCTGGGCAGATAATGTTGGCGGATAATGGCAGCCTTTTTTCATATATGAGTCGTCCTGTGTCTAGCCTTTGATTTTGTATGTCAACTATTTTCTTGTATATTTGTTTACCCAAGGTGTTTGCATGTGCATGGGTCTTCGATCAGTACCATTAATATAGCATTCTTTTCTGCTTTTTCTTTTAGTCCAGTATCTGTAGTTGCACTGTATTGTAGAAAGGCCGTAATTCAAAGACTGTCCTGTGTTTAGCAGTCTTCGCTTTTCTGTTTCTGTTGTCACAATGCCAATTTTCAGACACCAGGCAGATAGAACTGTACTTTGTGATGTGTATTTATGTGAAATACAATTGTGAAATTAGTGTACAAGTTTTATTCCAACACCAGCTCTCACATTTTGAGAATAGACAAGATATTTTAAGAGGGTAATGTGGCTATGTCTTTTGAAAATCGTATCTTTGTCACGCCATTTAAGAGTAAGGAAAATATGGGTAGATCTGGCTATGAAGAATCTTATCGGAGAGGAGGAGGGAGGGGGGGGGGGGGGTGGTGGTACAGGTTTATCCCAATCAATGCCTGATGCTTCAGCAAGTTTATAATAAAATTTCAATAAATTTCACAAATGAACCAGGTTTGATGATATATGTACAGGTTTATCCCAATCAATGCCTGATGCTTCAGCAAGTTTATAATAAAATTTCAATAAATTTCACAAATGATCCAGGTTTGATGATATATGTACAGGTTTATCCCAATCAATGCCTGATGCTTCAGCAAGTTTATAATAAAATTTCAATAATTTTCACAAATGAACCAGGTTTGATGATATATGTACAGGTTTATCCCAATCAATGCCTGATGCTTCAGCAAGTTTATGATAAAATTTCAATAAATTTCACAAATGATCCAGGTTTGATATGTGGAAAAAAAAAAAAATGTTCTTTTGCCGATTTAATTTGCTTGTATTTATTGTGGTCAGGCTTTTAGTGATGTATAACTTTTGATTTATTTTGTTCCCTTATTGTTGTCTATAAGTGTCATAACTCAGAAATTCTTATTATGTTAGCTCTGTAACTTTTTGCTTTCTAGTTGCCTGATACACATGATTATTACAAATGGGCTGTTGGAACCTTGTTAGAACTAAACTAAAGTTTCTAGCAACAAGATGTTTATTCTGCAGCTGTGCAATCTAGAACTTTCTCCTCATCAATTTTGCTGAGACCTAAGATACTGCTGAATGATTGATATGTAAGCTGTTATAAACTTCTAATGATGAGTGGAGCGAAAATCAGTCAAATAAAATTATTTTTAGATTCATAATAAGTATTCCATGTCCAGGGATATCTTTTTTATTTTTTTCTTCATTTTGATCATGGCAGCAGCTTCAGTAAAGTGTTGGTATAATTTGTTTCGTTCATTGCATTTTCTAATTTTTTTTTTATCCAAGTCTTTTTGTGTGTGTGTTTGTGTGTGTGTGTGTGTGTGTTTTGTTTTGTTTTGTTTTTTTTTTTTAGATTTTCAAACAGTGGCAGGTTAGTAATAGTAAATCACTGCATGTTTTTGAAAAATCCCAAATTCTTTGTGTGTTTCGAGTAATTAATTAACGGTGTTGGCTGCAACTGAGTTGTGTCTGTATTTCTGGTTTGGAGTATTTTTTTTATTTTTTTTTATCTATTAAGTAGGAAATGTCCTTCTTAAGACTGTCTTAGCCCCAGGGAGATATTGTCCTGCCCTCAGTTTTTATGGCCAGTGTATATATTCATGTTTCATCATGTATTCAGAAAAGTATGAAATATGCATGTTTGTTCAATATTTGCAATTGCCTACGCTTATTGATTTTGAGTTATATCTTTAGCCTTAGCTGATTGTAGATGAGAGGCATACATCAGTTAAAAATGTTCATTTGTTGATGACTTGAAGACTCTGCCAAAGTGTTGAACGAATCCATCCATGGTTTGTCCAGCCTTTGAAGAGTCATAACTTTCAGTACTTTGTAATGATAAATCCTTCTTGTGAGAGTTCAGTCCAGTAGAAACAGCTGAATCTGATGTTTCTCAAGATATTTGTAAATATCAAGCAAAATAACTTATTCAACAAGGTAATAAATCAAAATCAGTATAGGAGCACAGCTGTGTGTGCTTTGAACAGTTTGTTTCTTATTTGAACTACGTCAAACGCCATGTTAATAGTCTGTCAGATTGATTTTAAAATATTTCAACTGCGTTTCTTAAAGTAGTAAATCTGTGAGAACTGTCTTTTTTTTTAAAAATTTTTTATTATAGCCAATTCGCCGCATTGGTCACCTATGTACCAGTGTATTTTGTAAAATTGTACATCAGAGGAACCAAAACATGATATGTGTAGATTAACTGTTTTGGAATTCATGTTTCAAGTTCTGTTCCTGCTTTTTAACATAACCGTTTAGTTTACCCTGCAGTCTACTGAAACAGTCATTTGATTGTGAAATGGGCCACAGGGAGAACAGTTTAGTCAAGTGAACCTACTGAGAGTTAAAGTTACAACATAAAATGAATCTATGTGATGGGTGTAAACATTCGGATGAGCAATTACAGACTTAGCTGTGGATAATTCTTTAGCTGGGGTTGTTTTTTTTTCATATTACTATACATTATATTATGTGACGCATATTTTGGTCATTGTTAAAGCACTGAGGTTTTTGCGCCAATATACCAATATACCAGCATAGCGCAGAACTTCCATTTTGGTCTCTGCAATGGGATATCAGCATGCAGGTACACTATAAGTAAGTGTTGAAGATCCCGATGTGTGTAGGTAATGCTTTGATTTAGTATTGAATATCTCGGGATTTTCAACACTATACAATAACACAACCTGCATGCCATATCCTGGCACAGGGACCCAAACACCACTGGTGCAAGAATCCGAAAGGGTTAAACATATAAATCAACTTTGAGTTTATTGAACTTTGGTCCAAAATATTGCTTCATAGTGTTGGGAAGTTATGATTCTGTTCTTTTATTGGACATTCAAAGAGCTACTTTCACGTTCATTTGGCTGTACATTCATGCGAAAAAGTTGATAATTACCCTGATGGGGTCCCATACAAATCTGTTTTATTTATTTGTCTTTATGTCAATTGACTGAGCTTGTTGCTGCCTTGAAGATATGGCATTCCATTGGTAATTATTCTTTGGGATTGCTTGAAAGTTAGTGACACGGGAGAAATTATGCATTTTTATTATTTCTTAATGGGGGTATCTCTGATTTCCATGGCAATTTCAGATGCTGATGTTCTGTTGCTGAGAATGACCAGGATTGGCGTGCTTCTGGCTTTCCGATCTCTAGCCCAGGAAGCTCTCAATGATGTAAGTTAGATAAGGGATGGCTTCATTTCATCAGCCAGTCTGTCAAATTGTGGCTGAACAAGCCAATGTGGGAGTGGCAGACTCTGCAGCAATAGTCACGTCTTGTCACTCTTCCCTGAGACTGTAGTAATTAAAAAATTAATTTTTATAGATACATTCAAAGTGGCATTGAATGCTCTGGTTCTGGACTCCTAAGCCGAAAAATAACCAAATAGGGAACTTTGAGAGAGTCAGTGTAACCATACCAGTTGTGCTAGATTAAAACAGTTTTTTTTGCTTCTCCTGAAAAGTAGCCTGAACTGATTCCTAAAGTTTTAGGGAATGATGACCATCTGTGGGTGATCTCTGATCTCAGATCTGTTGAGCTGGTAGTGTGGTAATGTTTTGTCTTGCAGGCCAGCTGGTGTCAGAGCAGACAGGCAGAGATAGTTAGCACCTACAATTTCATGGTTAGCCATGCTTGATGCCTAATGCAGGCCACTTATTCTGTATGATATTTCATTCTGTATCATTCTAAAGTCTGTTAATTTGAGCTAGACTTTGGTGGAATCTTTTATGACTGCATAGACTTGGTTGCAAGAGAGGTGAGAGATAGGTCTTCGGTATAACAAATACATTTTTCATCATGAAATAAAACTTCATTGAAATGCAGGTCTGTGGCATCACATGAGACAAACCAGTTGATACCTATGGATAAATTCATGTTTAGTGAATGTCTCAGAATTCTCACTTGTTAGTTAGTATTATCATATTTCTACCATTCATTCAGTATGCTGTTGTTGTCATGGTTTTCCAATAACTATGTCATCAGTTTGAATTTTGCTTTTTTGTCCACATCAGGTTTTAGATCAAAGAATTCCATTCCTGATTGGGTCCATTCGAGATATCCAACATCATGTGCCAAACACAAAGGATTCCATGGTTAGTAACTTGATATCCAATATGTTCATACTATTGATTTATCTCTGCGTCAAGTGCATACCGTATCAATTCCAGGAGATTTATTAAATCAAACAGTTCATATTTATGAGTCAGCGGCACAGAGTCAGTAATATGTCAAACTCGTCACCATTGAGTAAATCAAGCAAACTGATTGTTGGCATGAAAATTTGCCATTCTGTTAGTTGAAAAGGATAACAAACATAATTATCAAAATTGGCAAAAATCCAGAATTCTGTATTTCCATCCCCAGTCATCATTTCACTACATTTTTTTAACTTGGGCGGCTGTGACATAGTGTCAGTTCTGTGCTGTTGCTTCGCATAATGTGGAATTATCCAGGTTTTTATCAAATGTTCAGGTTCTGAGCGGATCGGGTTGCTTTTCACAACAGCAAAATCATATCATCTTTGCTCTACGCTAATGGCGTAGGTAATTTTTGACACTTGAGATATTAAGAAAAAACTGTTTTCTTTCCTGTCATATGGTGTCTTATGTCTGTATGATTCTGTTGGATTATTACATTTTCCTTTTGACAAATTTCTTTTTCTATAATACTATCTGACAGCCTTCATGCTTAATGAACTGTCAGTTGCCTTTTGACATAAGTCTGATATATGCCATTATCGTAGAGCAGTGACGATAATATTTAGCTGTAGCATGTCTTTTCAGATGGTGAGCAAGGTTTTCATTTTGTCAGTGAAACTGTCATTGTCTTTAGTTTCAAAATTGAGTCAATGGGCTGTGTTGAATATCATTACAAATGTATCAGATGTGCTTTTAAAGTAAAGATTTTGTCTGGATGCAAGCATTTAGAAGGAAACTGTAGTAAGCCGTTTAACCTTTTGACATCATGGTGTGCAGTGTGTGAGTGCCCAGCATTACAAACGATCAAAATGTTGCGCAATGTATTTGAGTAATTCTGCACCCAACCTTTTAAGTCGCTGTGCCCAAACTCTGAGTTATGATGTTTCACATTACAGGCCGTACAACGAATGTTTGCATACAAAAAGACAACCTGTTTTGTAATCTCAGTAACCTATACCACTGTTACTACAGCCTTACTGTAAGTTCATTAGGAGATTTTTTGTGGATTTTCAAACTGACCCCAAAAATTGTGTGTCTACAGGGAATCATTACTTCAATTAAGAGTGTTGAGTGGGAAGTTGAAACCCTTGAGCTGTGTGATGTGTCAAGGTTAACCTAAAATAAGCAATAAAAGTGCAAAATATTTTTTGTTAAGAAATCAGACACAGACATCAGGAAAGTGATGCCTGTCTTGGACCAAAAGTTGGGGAGATGTACTGCTTGTACATTACTTCAGCCAATGTTTTTCATTGAAGTGTAAGGCAGCTGGAGTTATAAATGAATAATTACAATAAAAATGATGTTACAAGTACGTACATCCCCTAAGTTTTTTGCGCTAGGGGTACGCATGATCGTATTTTAAAGCCTTTTGTGACTCCAGAGCTAGAGAGCTCCTCCCGAAATGCTCCAAACAGCAGCCTTAAATAATTATGATTGATTTTTCTTTCAGATTTTCTTTTTTGTTTTCCTCCTGATGTTTGGTTGAAAGAGTAGGGGCAGGGTTGGGGATTCAATAAAATTTAGGGTTGAGGATAAGGACGGGGTTAGGGATAGATACCTACATGTACATGTCCCTCGCACAAAACGCTTGGGACACTTACGTACTTATAACAACAGCCTTACAACAGTTAGCTTAGGCATGCATTAGTCCAGTGTTTCTGTAGGTGGGGGCTTGGCAAGATTTTTGGTGGGACTTGGGGGCTTCGGAGTGGGCTGTAAGGATGTATACTGTGTACTCATTTTGTCTGATCAGTGTGGGGGTCTTGTTGTTTTTTTGAGAAAATTGCAGTGGGGCATGGGACAGAAAAGGTTGAGAAACACAACATGAGCTGATTTTGGTTGGCCAAACTAGTTGGATGGTGCACATAAAGTTTCAAAGAATTCCAACTGGGTGGTAGATGTGTGAGATCTTATTGTAGCTAATTGTGATGATGTCACCATCCAACTGGAGGACAGATCAAATTTGGCTCATGCGCTCAGCGTTTAAGGGTGAGCTGTCCAGTTTGTGCTGTGGTCAAGTTAATGAAAGCTAAGACAAAAACTGATCACAGACTTTTAGAACCATAAGTCATCAAACATTCAATTTTAGCATACTTTTAAGTTGTTATGTATATCTTTATACAGGATTTAAATAATTGAAAAGCTCAACTTTCATTTTCTGAAGAAACGAGCGATATCGCAGAGCAGTAAATCCTGACTCTTTTTGCCATTCCTCGTGGATTGTCATATACTTGTGAATATTTTTTTTCTCACTGTAACATTTCAGGAAATTTAAGTGCTGAAATAAATAGGATGATTTCTTGAAGAATCAAAAATATTATCCATCCCACATACTGGCTTATCTACGATTTTGGTGATTTTGTTGAGTAATGGCCTCTTTCATCATTCCTCATGGTGAGATCTGTGTTCTCACAAAATGACATAACAGTATCTAAAATAGTCTTAAAGTTATAACAAGCATTTTGCCACATGCAAAGAAATCCTACTTTCACCAAAAGCCTCTTGAAGAATAGGAAAATCTTTGGTACTCCAGTATTTGAGATGGGCGTCAATATGTTTTGCATAGACAAAAAAAAAGTTGTGAATGAATCACGGTATCGTTTATTCGTCAAAAACCTTTAACTTTTTCAAAAAATTTTCTCTTCCTTGGAACTCGACAGCTTGTAAGTTACATTGTGGTAGTATTAAATATTTTATTATTATGCTACAAAACTTTTTTCTGTATCAAATTAGACCTGCTTGGCGATAATCTAATGTGTATTACTAATGCAGGACACAAGAGGTTTTCATACAGTGCTTTTCCTTTTGTCACTGAAGTATCGCACATGCCAGTGCAGATTTTTCTTTATCTCACCAGCAGTTAAACTCTTGCTGTAGGAATTTTGTTTTCAGTTTATACTTAACATTGTCAAGTACACACCATCATATTTCTGAATACTGATTGAAACACATAAATATTTATTATTGGCCATGCTGGATTGCAAAATATATTTATTTTTGCCTTTGACATACATAATATTTGCATTTTTCGTTTTGCAAGTTAATCACTGAAAAAAAATTAGAAAATTCTTTCCCACTTTAAGCTTGTCATGAAAGGTTGTACTTGGATTAAATATTTAAAACATTGCTCCTACTCATTGGAAATAATCGAACTTGGCCATAATGTGTATAACTTGTATCTCTATGGGACAATTATATATGGTTTGCGGTTTGACGGTATGCCATCAATTTATAAACACATACATTGTATTAATTTTTTTGCCAATCTTTAGCCTAAAAGAGTATCATGTATCACATATCTTTTATTGACTTTTGTCCCATATTTTGTTCTGAAAATATTGTAGGATCTTCTCTTAAATATAAATCCAAGAAAATTATTATGAAGCAGAAAACTTCTGAGACTTTTCACAATGTCAAACCATCCCAGCACGAATTTTTTCACAATTATTACACAGCTACAGTTATATACTTACTGGTATCTATCCTAATCTTACTCCTTTACAGTCTAGAGCTTTAGTGCTGTATCTTTTAAAGCATGTGGGGCCATTGGTTGAACACTGGAACACCCTTTCCAGGGAGATTTCATCACTGTGCTAGCACAGGGGCTTATCTCAGTTTTCATTATTTTGAGAAAAGCAAGTAAAACTGTTTCAGTATTTTTCTTGCTAGGGCCTGTCATTAGATGCATTACGTTGGTGAGGGATTGATTGATGCATCTATATTGTTTTCTTTGACATTATTGGGCTATGGATCCCTGTGCAGCCTTGGAATTCCAGGGAAATGCCCTGGAGTTTAAAAATTTGTGAAAAACCACAGGAAATAATGGATTAGCCCTGGAATTTTCCTGCAAGGTTTGGAAAGCATAAAAAGAGTGAAAAAATCCAAACAAAAAAATTTTAGAAAGTGGAAACTTTTCTCTCATTTTCTTGTATTTGAGTAGTCGTGGGATTTAACATTTTAGTTCTGGAAATGCTTTCCCAAAAACATGCAAGAACCCTGATAGAAGACGTGTCCCTAATGGAGAGAACAAACCAGAAAGCCTTTAGAGTCTTTTAAAAGGCATCAGTTGTTTTTTTTTTTGTTTTGTTTTGTTTTTCAAACTTGCTGACCACCATACCTGTTTTCTTGCCACTGAAGTCTTTAATTTTATTTTAGGCTCGATAAAAACCAATTTATATTGTAGAAAAGAAGATTTTTGGGGTATCGAATGGGGTTCGTGTCTACAGAGATGTTTGTGTCTAACTTCTCACTAAACTTGGAGTGTATCTCTACAGAGGCCCTTGGCTACTTGGGTGAGAAGTTCCATGTAAATGGTTGCTGCATCCACAGCTTTTGATCGCTTAGCAATGTGATTGTCATATTCATCCTCATTCTCACGGTCATCTATGAATTGTTGAAAGGCGAAGATCAGAGACAGGAAAACAGTCCACCACTATTATTCAGAGTTACTGTACAGCCGTGGTAGGAAAAGCCTTGGAATTGAAAAAAGAGCCCTGGAAATATTGGACTAGCCATGGAATTTTCTTCAGGTTTAAAAAATGCTAAATTCCATCTAAGAAAAGACGTCTGATTTAAGTTCTCAATTTTCTGGTATTTTCTTGCGTTTAAGTAACCCTGGAATTGAACATTTTAGCCCAGGAAAAGCCGTGAAAAAATATTCCTAAATAGGTGCAGGAACCCGGGTCAGGGGACCTACAAACAAACTAAATTACCAGCTTTCAGTCAAGATGAGATTCAGTATATCTTATGGAGATTCAGAAAGTCAGTCCAGTCTGGCAAGGTATAATGACAGAGGAGCAGAATTCAGACTTGTGTCCATTGATTCATGTTTTACATTTTTGATGTCATGTTCTGGCTGCAAGTCAGGTTGAATACTGTTCTTAGTTGATAAGTGAAAAATGAAATATCATATCTTGTGGTTGTGTGTGCAGTATGCGTGCCAATAGCGAGGTGCAGTGTAACACAATTTGTTGTCCATCGCACGTATTGGCATACTGATCATTTTAGTGGTTTTGAGTTACGGCTAGCTTATAATATCATTCCTCATGATGAGATCTATAGTCTCATATAGTGATGTAGCGATCTCTTGAATAGTTTTGAAATTATAAGCAGAAACTTGTTTTGCCACCAGCTTGTCTGTACATCAGAAATGTCTCACTCTCACACCAAAACTTTGAAACCCTTTCTGGTAAAATGGGGAAATAGTTGATACACCGGTAGGTGAGATGGGTGACAAATTTGATATATTAGTTGGATTTAGTGGACAAGGAAACATAGACAAAGGCGAGGTTAGTGCTTGGTCTCAAGTAACCGCCGTGCTGTTGTGTGTGTGTGTAGAAATTGGTACAGGGAGAAGAAAGAAAGTGAAGCATGGCTTTGGGCACCACAGCACCCTGGAATCAGAAATGGCAGTTTCGTCTGCATCATCATTTAATGTTTTGCCTTGCAATCCTTTGTTTATTTCTCATCAGCCACATCTTTTCTTTTTTTCTTTCTTATCTTTTGCCACGCCAGCCGGTCTCCCTCAAACAGCAGGTGTGTAAAAGCGCTCAGTCCCACCCCCTCAGCTGATGTTACACCCATTGTTTTAGATGGTTATTTGTTCCTTTATTTTGCTTCATTTATCATTTTGATGTGCTCCTTTTGCATTTTCAGCCCTCACTAAACCTCCTTTCATTTTGGCATTTCACTGTGTTTTGTTGAATGTTATATTTTATGCTGAACTGCATGGGAAAAAAAAGGGGGTGGGGGGATTACCAATATCAGTTTATCTCGAGTTGAGGGTGATGTTTACTGACAGGATTAAGGGTTACAGACAGGTTTGAAAGAAGGTTTGGGTTTGGGAATAGGGTTGGTAATAAATTTCTTTCAAGTTTTTTTGCCCATGGAAAGGGCTTGAGTGTGTTTTCTGGAAACAGCAGATTTGGTAATGTTTCCTGAAAAAGATGAATTTATCATGTGTCCTGGCTGAAGGGCCCAGGCTCAGGTGGCCTGCTGGATTGCAAAAGTGAAAGTAAAGTATCATGTATTATATTGGCTATGATAGCAATGTAGCATCACTTTCCAGAAACCATTTCAACCTGCTGTCATTTGACACTTGTCCGAGTTGCAGCTGAAAAAAAAAGACACTGAACCAAGGTAGATCAGGTAGTTTAAATAATGTGTTTCAGTTTTGACAATTTTTTAATATGGCAAAATTTTCACGCAGTTTATCATTTTTTAATTATTTTTTTTTTGCTTTTACTGTTATCAAAAATGTATTGAAAGTACTTGTGTAGTAAAGACTTTGGCAGTATAATTCTGAGGTTCATGTAAAAAGTTTCATACCTGTAGTTGTGGAAATTTCAAATGTTGAGAACTAGAAGATAGAGCAGTTAAGGACAGGACTTCTCTCAGCAAAGCACATGTAGGAAAAATACATTTGTTAAATAACCTTTCAATTCTGTGTAGGGGAGGGAGAGTGAGGAGGAAAGAGAACTGGCAATAACAGAAATCAGTATGGAGTTTCGATTTTTATCAAATTTATCAGCTGAATAATTAAATGCTAAAATTAGTACATGAAATGTTGGTCCCTCCTGTTTGCTTGTCTTATTTAATGTAAGAAAATGCAATACGTATTATTTCTGTTGACAAAGAACTGTTAGATTCTTTCAAAACATTGTGGAAATGATTTTGACATAAAATGCACTTGAATGATTCATTTGTATCGTAAGAATTAGTTGTGAATATTCTGCTCTACTACAGCCTATTCTGACAAAATAGAAATGTGTATTTTATATCATAATTAATTTTTTAGTATTTATATTGTTTTTGTGTTTTGTGGTGGCAGTTTTCTGACTTTGTGTTGATGGTGTTGATGGTGTTGTGAGTCTCTTCTTTACTGAGTCCAGCTCCCCTTTTCATTTGCTTTTTTCACTTTGCTTGTTCGTTTTTCTTTCTGCAGTCTGAGCCTGGGCGTGCACCAGCCAAATCTGATTGATCGGCTAGTTGCATGGTGACATCACAACATTGAGTTTGAAGGAAACCTCGTACACCATTCAACTGGTTGGATCTCGCTGAAACTTAAATGTCATGACATCATCATCCATTCAAACTAGTCAGACCAATCAAATCGGTTAGAATGTGCCCAGGCTTTATTCTGAATTGTTCTGTTTGTGAGAGTTTAGAAGGTCCACCTCTTTCAACCACAGCCCGAGTCATGATTGTCCTGTGACTTGTCTGTCTGTGCAGTAGACTGCATATTTCAACCTGCATGATTTCCCTTACCTCAGTTTTAGAAAAGTATGTCATTTTTACACTGGTGTTGGTGACGTTTATGTCCTCGGGGAGAGTAGATCTTCAAAATAATGACTTTTGTTACCATAGGATATCAATGTCAAAATTTAGCAAAAGAAAAAGTTGTATGTGGCGAAGCCCCGTGTGAGAAATAATATGCAAACGATACAAAGCAAACTAAAGAGAAGGCAAAAAATGTTCACATTTTTGGCTTTCGCCTTTGTCAGGAAAAAAAAAATTGGAACAGAGAAAACAATTCAACAATAAAAGATTTCAACTGGAAATGTATAGAATCGAATCAAAACAGGATATATGTACCTAACTGCAAGTCCTTGCTTGGTTAGCAGCACAAAAGCACGACCATCTGCCAATCTATCAAATCAGCCATGTGTGGTGTCCTTTGCAGAGTTAATCATGCTTGTTCATAAGCTCCCTTTCTGTCCAGAACCCAAAAGTATTACTGGCCCATGCCCAAAAATGTCAACTTGCAATGGTGCAGATGAAGCAAGAAAATGGTTATTTTGGTGAAGTGTTTCCTCAGTGGTGTCTGTAGTGCTGTATAGTGCAGACCCTGTAACATCGTGGCTTCATTCATTTTAGGCCATGTTACATAGCTGAAGCAACTTACAGTAACACGGGTCCAGAAGTTTTGAAGTGTAGACTAACAGTTTTTAGTACTTCTATATATGCTGATTTGCTTGGACATGGAGCTAATGATTCATCATTATTATTTCTAGTTACATTTTAATAAAAGAATATAAAATCAGCAGACGTTGGAAACAGAGTGCTTATTATAAGAAATGCAATGTATATCAAGTATTTGTATTATGTTCCATGTATTTTTGCTGATACATGATACGAATGCTTCGTTCAACCCCTAAAATAACTGACCTACGCCACACCCTATGGCATTTAGGACCCCCTTTTTGACCTCGGGTATTTATTATATTGATGCATTTTTTGTGTTAATGTTGCTTTTTCTTTCCAGTCGTGAAGTTGTTTTATCATCACCAGCATAATTTGTATTCTGCAAACTTCCTTTTCGTGTGTTCTTCTGTTGTCACTTATTTTGAAGACTTGGTGTCATAAATGATCTTGATAAACCTCACAGTGGAGTGAGAAATGAATGGTACCTTTACTGAAGGAGGGAGGGAGTGGGGTTACTTTATCATTGCTCATGGTGAGATCTCTATTCTCACAAAGTAACCTAGCAATGTCTTTCCAAGCTTTGAAATCATAAACAGAAAGATTTTTGCCTGCATATATGCATAAGAAATGTCACCGCTCAGCTCACCAGCCACTGTGACCAGCCACTCGCAGTCTCACCAAAACTTTGAAATGATGTCTTGTGACATGGGAAAATAGTGGATGGTCCAGTATGTGAGATGTGCAAGATGACGACTGTGTAGAGCTTTCTCATGTACATCAGAAGTTGTTGTTTATATTTTTTTCTATGCTGTTGTCATTTTGTCCTGGCTTTCCTAATTACATGTATACATATGGTGGTCTTCGTGTTGCTAGTAGTTAGAGGCCTGTCATAAAGTAGGTACACTTTTTGGGGAGGGGGCAGGGGAGGGGGTCTCCCCCGGTATATGAAATTGGTGGAAAGGGAGTTTTTGGGAGGGGAGATATGCTTTTCAGTTATGCTGATAGATTTAAAAGTTTTATTTATTTACTTTTTTTTATTTTTGGCAAATTAGGTCATTGGTTTAAAGAAGGGTTTGTGTCACCAATGGAATTGTCCAGTAGTTCATCGTTAAATAACATTTAAAGTTTTCAAACATCAAGGCCGTGTCATGGACAGTCAAAATTCTAATGGCCGTGCACTTCCATGCAACGGGGAAGGTCCAAGTGTATGAAATGTGTACAGGGAGGAGATGTGTGTTAAAATAGCCAAAATCAAATATGTGTACTTTATGGATGGCCCCTCACTGTGGTAGCTTTTCCTTTATATTCAGTGTGGGTTTTGTAGCTCCCGTTGAAATATACCTGGTGTACCTTTTTTGTCTTTCTTTCTTTGTTTCTTTATTGTTTATGGTGTTTTGAATCAGTCTGGATTATTTGTATCAAGTTTCCTGGACTTTGTGAGTGTAATTATTGTGTAATACATGGTGATTTCCTTCATTGTTGCACTCTCCCCGTGGTAATTGTCTTTTCATGTGCATACATAATTTAAGAAAGATATATTCCATTTTTATTAGTCATCGTCTTTTGAGTCATTTTATTTCAAGCTTAAGTCAAAAATTAGTTATTGGTATTTTGCCCTTTTAGTACCTATATGAATTATCAAAATACCTATGGTAGTCATTGTGAATTCTAATGAAGTTCACAGTGAAGCAGTGTACAAATACTGAAACTAAATTCTATGAACTAAATAACTGTGAGTACCCATCTTGGCACAATGTCATGATTTTCTCACTACTGCCAACAATGTATGTTCCATTGGTATATCTTTCAGACTTGGGCTTGAAGCTGAGATTAGGGACTTCAGTCTGACAGCTTTTCTGTTGGTCAAATTTGTACCATAAATATTCATGAAATCTTCATGTCATGGTGGCCTCAGCCTAGGGCTGTTAACCCCTTCAGCACATGGTTGTTAGATGAATGTAGGAAAGTTAAACCTCTGGAAAATGACTTGTAACTTTACGCTTTTGTTAACAAGTGATTTGTGATAACAAATTTTGAAACCTTCTTTCTTTGTTGAAGCAAAGTGTAGAAAGGTAAACTCCAGGGAAGGCATCACCTGGCTCAGTTTGTCAATGCAGCTGTACTTATACATGTATGATAAAATAGATTACTTTTATAGATCGGAGCTGTGTGTTATGTTTCCAAGGCACAGCTCAGTGTTGTAGCCATGTTTAAAGAAGTAAAATTTTGTCCCTTCAAAAGTTGTGCTGAATCACTGGCTGTTAATGCTAGACTTGTACAAATGCACTGTTTTGTAAAGGGAGCCTGTGGGCTATATAGAAATGCAGTAGCAAGTGAAAGGATGGGAATGGGCCAGTGGAACTTTTCCCTTTTTTTATTGCCCCATTTTATCAACAGAATTGGGAACAAGCCCAGATGTGTTTCTTGTTGTACTTTTGACATTGTGTTTTTCCTATGAACATTAAACATGCTGATGGATACAGGGAAATGATGGAAAATTTTATGAAATTTGTCGAATAGGATAATGCTTGCAGCATTTCCTTGGAATCCTGAAATAATAGTCCGCTACCCTTTCAATTATTCGTTTTCAAGAACAGTTTGACTGCTCACTCACATTATTCAAGCAAGAATAAGTAAAATTCCTGGTCTGTTTTTGTTGTATTTTATTAACTTGGACTTGCTTTGGCTTTGTTTCCTGTTGTAGGTAGTTAATGAACTTGCCTCATCAGCTGGAGAAAAATGTAGCGTGGATCCAACTCTTTGCAATGCCCTACGCACTTTGAAGAGCGGTAAGTGAGAAGAATTGAATAAGTCATTTTACCCATATAATTTTCTTGTCATTTGCTGCTGTCCCATATGTAGATTTTGTGCATAAATCTGAAGAAGGCACTATCTCCACAAATCCGTGAAAGAATTATTTTCTGACATGGACCTACAGCAGATCTTCTCCTTTCTGACAGGAGGCTGAAATCTAATTGAAATTTTTAACATATTTTCAAACTTCAGTCTCTGTGTACGTGTACGTGTAATTACAAATTTTTCTTTCAAAACTCTACAGATAAAAATATTTAACACATGCTTTTTCTTGTTAGATTTTTATTTCTGAAATTATTCTCCTGACAAAATGTATTCATCTCATCCATGAAACAAATACAACAAAGGCATTAAAGTTAAAGTATCATAAATTCTGTAGTAATTACTGCTACCACTTGCATGAAAAGGCAAGTCAATGGTTGTCCAAAATTTTATATTGGTAATAGGGTCTAACATATAATGACATGATTCACAATGAAGACACTTTACTATTTTGTTAGATTAGGAAACCTATTGATATAAAAGATACCATTGAAAGAAATCCTAGTATTATATATTACATTAATACCAGGATGTACCATTATGTGAAGATTGATGTGTTTGCATCTCACATTTATATGCATTTTTCATTAATTTTTTTTTTTTGGGTCCTTTCCCAGAACATGCTGAAGATGAGTACACAATAGCCTGCCTGCTGTTTGTGTTTATGGCTGTTTCAGTTCCCAAACTGGCACGCATGGACCTGTCAACATTCAGGGCCTCTCTGGAAGGTAGGCACTCTACTTAGGATCTGTCACATTCATTGTCAAAAATTGTTTTGAACAGACACATCATCCTTGCCCTACGAGAATGGCATATTATGTCAGACTTGTGCCAAAAGGCATCTGATGGTTCATAGCATTCCTGAGCATGAGGGCTATCATATGGTATAATAGAAAAAGAAATACGTAGTAGGAAAATGTAACAATCCAATAGAATCATAATGGCGTAAGTCACCAAATGACAGGAAAAGAAGCAGTTTTGTCTTAATATCTCAAAAGTGTCAAAAATGACTTATGCCATTGTCATAGAGAAGTGACCACATGTAAAGTTGCATAACGTCAGTCAGTCGGCTGCTGGAACCTCAGGAAAACGACACCCCAAGGTAGTTGTTTGGGGATCCTAGTACCTTACATAGCCCTAGCTCTAGCTGAGCAGTCAACACAACTCAGTATTTTCTCTTTTTTGTTTCGTCACTCAACAAGTGTCCCCAACAGCAACTTTTGAGTTTAGTTTTTGGGAGGTTCCAACGGCCAACCTGAACCAGTGCTAGGTAATGTTCAGGTCAGGAATCCCATACAGACAACCTGAACCAGTGTTAGGTAATGTTGAGGACAGGAATCCCATACAGACAACCTGAACCAGTGCTAGGTAATGTTCAGGTCAGGAATCCCATACAGACAACCTGAACCAGGGCTAGGTAATGTTCAGGTCAGGAATCCCACACAGACAACCCGAACCAGTGTTAGGTGATGTTCAGGTCAGGAATCCCATACAGACAACCTGAACCAGTGTTAGGTAATGTTCAGGTCAGGAATCCCACACAGACAACCCGAACCAGTGTTAGGTGATGTTCAGGTCAGGAATCCCACACAGACAACCTGATGGAATACTGGTATGAGCTTTGCCCCAGATCTCTTTCAATTCCACCACATCAAAGACAGTAGAGCTAATAGCTAGCTATGCATAAAGGATGAATGCTCTGAGAGGGGGGGGGGGGGGTCTAGGGAGCATACATACCCTGGGTTGAATCATAACAGGTTGAGAATTGCCCCAATCAAAGGAAACAAAGGCAGAAGTGGTTCAGACTTCAGAGGGAATTTATACCAGCATATACAGAGCTTATAACATGAAAAGGCATGGATTCAGAGGAAGTGGGGGTGTCATTTGAAAATATGGATAGAAGGTGTCAAAGAAACAAACGAAGGCGTCAACTTAACCATGGCAGGCACTACCCATCATGCCTAGGTCTGACAGCTGCATCTCCCCTTGATGCTTGACGGCTCTAGAGGATAGAAGAAACAAACAAACAAACAATTTATGGGGTTTGGAATCCTCCAGAAATTTCCCAATTTCTTGATTAAAAATTTTTTTTTATATTAATGTGTTGTTCTGTATTTGTATGGGCCTATGTTACTTATGTGTGTGCTGCAGTTGATTGTGGTGTGTTACTGTTACATTCAAAACTTAAGGTAATTTTTCTCTCAGTAGCTCCCATCCCTGAATTTAAGTAATAACATAAACCTGTTTTTTTTCTTGTCCAGGTCATATGAATAACAGCCATTGTCTAGCCAAAAGCATCAATGGCCTGGCTGGAGCTCTGTTCTCTCTGTATGGTCCTGGGGACACAGAACTCAGGCTGCAGGAATTTCTGGCTGTAAGCAAACCGTTGTTTTAGTTTTCTCTAGTGTCTAAACTTATGATTATTGATCTGTACTGTAATAGTGGCGTGCATCTTGCTTTGTTATGCACCATTAAGGTCAAGCAAGTCTGTCTTCCGTGAGAAATTTCTTTTTGGAGTTTTCTCTCCCAGATCAGTTGCCTTACTGGGCTGATGTAGCTGATCTCTACAGATTTGCTTAAAGTTTACTCTCCTAGATGGATTGCCTTTCTTGGCTGCCAGCCCCATCTGCACCTTTTAACAGTTTTGTTCGGGACTGCTTATTCAATATTCACAGCCAACCTACATATCTGCAGGCCTTCCCCTATCCACAACCTGGGGGACCCGCTAGTGTTGGGGATGTCAGCCCCGCACTAGATTTATTGATCTAAATTTGGTCATTGTAGAGCCAAAGTGGGCCATGCCACATTTTGCTATTTTCCAAATAATTGGTTCTATAACTAGACATTGACTCAACTTTGCTAAAAATACCTGTTGTATTCCTGTGCTTGGTTGGTGGATATTTTAACATGAAATCTTTGCATTTACAAGTCATTAAAATCTTCAGTGGCAAAGAGTTCAGCCTTTATTGTCTCCATAGCGAGTGTGGGATGGTCCACTCTTCCTCTAAGGCAACCATTTATGGATTACTAAAACAGAACTTCTATAGATACACAAATCTGTATTTCCATTATACACATGTACATTCTATTGGAATATTATAAGAGAATACCAATATGGAAATAAATACAATGGATAATAACTGTAGTAGTCATTGTCTCCATGTCAGAATATCTACGAGTGATGCCTTCAGCATCTAATCTAAGTTTCCAAACTCTATACAGTATATTTGACTCTGCTACTGCCCTTGTGCTTAGTGCTTAGATATTTTGCAAAAACATTGGACAGTGACAAATGTAATCCATTTAGACCACTAATCTGCTAAGAATGACAGAGTCCTAAACTCCTTCCTGTTATCTTTTGAGAAATTGATGATTAAAGTTTCATGTGCTTGTAGCTTTCAGAGATATGACTTTTTTGTTTTAGTAATATTTCAAATTACACACCAAATCCGTTTGATACTTTGACAAGCAATGGAAAAGGCCTGTAGAAGTAGTGTGTGCAGTGCATAACTCAGTTCAGCCAAAAAAGTGGAGATAGAACCTTGTATTGTAAGGGGATGCACTAATAAACCTGCAATCTACATTTTGTATAGTTAGATTTTGTCACTGTACTGGAATGAAGGGTAAAAGATACATAATTTTTTTCTTCTTTAGCTTGCCTCTTCCAGTCTACTTCGCCTGGGATTTGAGAATGAGAAAGAGGCTGTGAAACACCGAGAGTCTGTGTATTTGCTGCTGGATCAGGTAAATATGTGAGATGGCAGTTTATAGCTTTGACATGTGTTAACTCACTGACTGTTGGCGGCAGCAGCACCAATAATTCCCTGGCAGGCGGTTGTGGGCGCTTCTGATAGGGTCTCCTCCTGTAATGTCATTCTGTTATATTCCGCCTATCGTCTTCTTATTGTCCTAGCTCAATGTGACGGTTATCACGTCCACAAGCTTTCTTCTAACTCAAACCAATAATTGATTAATTCCCTGTGTGCAAGTTCAAACTAAGGTAGTTTGAAAACTGAACCATTTTTCTATTCATGTATGAAATTGTTTCATTTTTGGAGGATATGTCCAACATGGAATAATAATCCACTATTCTGATTATCTGTATTCTTTTCTTTTTTTTATTACTATAATACGGAAGTTTTGAAATGAATTATTTTGCCATTTTATGTTAATTTGCCCTGCTTCATTCACTTCCCCCAGATTGTTCAAGAGTCCCCATTCCTGACCATGGATCTGCTGGAGTCCTGCTTCCCCTATGCATTATTGAGAAATGCTTACAACACAGTGTACAAGGCATCAGCTGTGGATATGTAATCTGTGCAGTACAAATTTAGATATGTTCACTTATTGACACTCATATTTCAACAATACATGCAGCTCACCAGTTATTAGGAATCAAAACTACAAATGTGTTAGGTGCTGATAAATGATGTGTAAAATTACAACATGAAGTATGGAACTCAAGACATGGAAGGACCGACATTTTGTAGCAGCTTTGGACATCTAACAAAGAGAATTATGACCATAAATATTTCTGTGCAGAATTTGACTGCAGTAAAGATATATCATAACAATAAATGTGGAGTGAATGTGTTGTCCAGCTTTTTCAGAGATAAGGCAGTCATCTTAAGAATTTCTGATAGACTATGGTTCTTGTGTATATCAATATATAGAAAGTGCCAATAACAACAGACTGTACAGTTGCTTTGTATTCACATCACATATTGAGGTCTTTATTCCTAGAATGAAAATGATGCATCAAAATTTCTATTTTGTGTTGAAAAGAACAAATAGAATGAGTGATGTCAATGGGTGCTAAGGAATTAATAGTCAAATTGCTAGAGCTCCAATAAAATTTAATGCAATAATGTTTTTCAAAGTTCAAATTCTTTTTATGGGATAGAAAACATGTGCTGTTTGTTGTGTATTAGAACAATTGTAGTTGTAAACATTTGCAGCATGAATGATTCCAGAAAGAAAAGAAAAATGCGCAGAAAACAGGATTTTCCTTCCACTGAGTAATTTTACTGTGCTTGAGAGAATGTGGAACAAATTAATTGTCAGCTGATATCAGATTTTTGCTGTTACTACCATTTGTAGAAATGTGAAATGTGTGATGGTTTCACCAGAAGGGCAAAAAAAGAGAAAAGGTGACATGTTGTAAAGCACCACTTAAGAGACAATTGCTAAACCTTACAATAAATCTTTCATATCTGATTCAATGAAACGTTTCTTACGTGGGGCTCTGTAGTATACAACTTCTCTTTTTCCAAGCCCTGCTTGAACCTCACAGACTTTCTGCCCTTTTTTTTTTTTCTTCAGATATTTGGTTAGTTTGAGCAGAAAGGATTACTTTGTGCAAATGTGAAAAGGTCACATTCTTGCCAGATGATAGAAACAACTTAATTCTTTATACCAGACAAATTTGAATACCTTTTTATAACTAATATGCATCAGTTTGATTAGTGACAGCCAGATTACATCTAGACACTTATGTACATTTGGATGTGTTGGCATTGTAGATAAATGCTTTCGCTGTACGGATGTGAAATTCAAAACAATTTTTTTTCTTAAATAAAATACTGAATATCTGTCATCTCACTATATATAGTTTGTTTACGTGTATGTTCACAGCTGGTGTTTGGGAATTCGATGCAACTGTTTGAATATTCAACTGGGGATCTGTGCCAGATATTCATTGGAACAGTTTTGAAATTATTCAACACCGAGGTCTGTGAATTTATTTTTTTTTCCGTAAGCAGTCAGAAGTCAGTGCGGAGACAATTTCAAAATTTAACACATTCCCCTGAAACTAAGTCTATTGGCAAAGAAGTCAGTGAGTAGTGAGAATTATGGAAAGGAGGAGCCAAGAAATACAAAATTTAAAGAGGACAGAATGATGTGTCTAAGTTGTTACATGTGTTTAAACTGACGGCCATTCTGGGCTGGGCACGGACAACAGCGCCGGTCAGTAGAGTTTCAAACAATGTTAAGCCTTTGTGTACCACCCACCTGGCCATGTTGGCAGTTCAAAATACCCCTCCCCCTGAGAAAACGTTCCAAATATTAGGTGTGTTCACAAAAAAAAAATTACGTAAAACACGTTTCTTGAAATAAACCACACAAAGTATAATATATTTCATGGAGGAAAATGAACACAGAAACTGTTAATGCAACAAAACTGGAGACGTATCATTCTGAAATTTATCTGATTTTTATTCTTGAAATAGTCAGAGCGTTAGACCCAGGCTGCAATGGATTTTTGCTTTTAGATGCAGGCACATTGAAGCGACCAGTTGTTGAGGTTGGGTGGCACAAACTCACCAATGTTCCCATCTCCATCATCACCAACAATTACATCTGTCATGTCAACATCAATTTCATCACGAATTAACACTTGAAGCATCAAAACGATCACCGTCGGAGTCCGACATTGTTGCTATGTTAGTAAGCGTCCTGTTCATTGCTCTAAAATAAATTCAGAAAAAATACTCTCCGATCTAGGAGAGCTCCATATCCGGGCTTTTCACAAAGGAAAATCACTCTATCATCGTTAGAAACAGAAGTAAACATGATAAGTTCTTGTCGCTTGCGCTACGAAAAATAAAAACACTGGAGGTCACTGCAGGCCACTATAGCGGCCTGTTGTGAATCCCGACAGCTAAATTTGTAGGCCTATATAGCGGTCGGTGGTACACAAAGGGTTAAGCAGTTCGTTTGCGTACATACATTTTCTTTTTTCAGACACCCAGTTTATCAATATTGTTTGCTTAGAAATCTAGGGCTCTACTGATATCAAAAGATAACGTTTAAAAATGTTATACAATCTACGACAAACATGGTCAGTTTTCATGTTGTAGCAAAATGTAGTCATTTTATTTTCTAATTTCGAATCAAGAACCAGGAATTTTTTTTATCTCTTTTATATTATCGTCTTTATCTTGTCAATAAATACATTTGAATCTGTTTACTGTAATATGTGATGACACCTTTGTAAATGCATGTTCTGACTTTGGATTGTTGACTTTATAATTTATGGGGGGGGGGGGGGGGGGGGCTTGTTTTTGTTTTCAACAGCTCTGCATGTCATGTCAAATCTGTGCAGGCTTTCTGTATGTTTTTGTGTGTGTGTTTTTTTTGTTTGTTTCTTTTGCAGCATTCCTAAATGTCAATGTTAATTGATATTTTCATTAAAAAAACAACAACAAAAAAACCTAGAAATTTCAGGGTAATTATTAGAATGACCAGTTCTTAAGGACTGAACTTGTATTGGAACAAAATGTGCTATGTGCTTGATGCTATAGGTAATACACTCCACAGTCCTCATTTCCCAACCAGCAAAACTAGGGAAATCCAGGGCCTAGGATTGATACCAACTTGGCACATAGTAAGATGAACAAAGTCATTCCTATGTAGGTCCGCAGGTTATATCCTGCTGACAGCAGTTTGATGTAAGGAATGCACCTCTATGATATATAATCCCACCAGTCCGATGGAAATCTACGTCGGACTGTCGTAAGGTTGCTGACTGGGTTACTATATCCACATCATATTTATGCACAATAGTTAATACAAGCAGTTGAATTAAATGAATATTATATGAAATGATTGGTGAAATAACACACTTCAGTGTTGAATCTATTAATCTTGCATGATTGATTACTTAATCAAATGAAAATTTGGATTTTTTTTACAGATATATAAAGGCAGGAAAGAGGAACAAAAAATAGTCATTGTTTGAAATTTTGTTTTCCCCAACCCAGTGCTGCTGTCTTAATTTATTTTTTATCAGATTTTTTTTATTGCTTTCAATGGCAAATGTGTGGTGCTCTAGGAAAAGCCTTCACGTGGGTCAAATTTCACATTTTGAGATATATAACTATTATGAAAGAGGGACATTTTCTGTGTATTTTGCTTTTTATTTGAAGTCAATATCTCAAAAAGTTTTTGAGACATGGCTGTTTAAAGTGTCAGGTGTAATAACCAGAGAAACGGAGAAATATGACCTTGCAGGCCTGTATCTCAAAAGCAGCCTGTGTGTCATCCAACAGATTTTCCTGAAGCACGACACAAATGTTTAGGAGGATGACCCAACCCAGCTATCTCCAGAAAACAAACTTCAGGGAAGAGTTCCATTCTATAGAGGGATTATGTCATATTCAAAGTTTTAATTGCCAAGTTGCACGCTAACTATGAAAACGTCCACCAAGTGAACTAAAGGTTCTCCCTGCAGGAAACATTCCATGCTGATGGATGTCCCTAAATCAGGTCCTATAGTCACCGTCAGGCATAACTGGATTTGGGCATCCTTTCAAATTTTTTATTCTAACACGACATTGGAATTTGAAACCGCACACAAGGAGATTTTTCTTAAACAGTTCAAGTGTACTGAAAAGACACTGAGACAGCCATTCACATTATGCCAAATGATTGTGTCTTCTACAGCTAGTTGACCCATGCATTCATTCATCCTCATTTGCTATCATCCTCACAGTTCATCTACATGAGAGATCTGGTCATGAGCAGGCAATTGCCTTCACAATGCAGCACTGCAGGGTTCATAACAGACCTTGGAACCTTGATAAATCTTGAAATAGGAAATCATTTTTCCAGGCCTTGAAAAATTTCGGATATAGTCTACAGTCATTGAAAAAACTTGGAGGGAGTCTACAATCGTTGAAAAACCTCAGAAATAGTCTACAGTCTTTGAAAAAAACTTACTGTACAAACAATCCTTGGAAACAGTCCACGATCCTTGAAAAACCTTGGAAATAGTCGACAATCCTCGAAAAAACTCAGAATAGTCCACAATCCTTGATAAACCATGGAAAGAAGAATGAAAAAAACAATAGAATAAAGAACAAAAGTGGGAAGAATTGCCACCACACAATAACAAAAGAAAAGTCCAGAATACAAACGACCATGTGGATTTGGGGCGATTTTTGACAATGACATAATTTTATTATATATATATTATAAGTTATAACAGTCTTTCTTTGACTCAAAGGAACCTGTTTTGAAACCTTGAAATATGTTTAAACAAATTTAATTGTTAATTTCCACGCCAGAGTGGGTTTTTGAACCTGAATATTGCCATCTCTGTGCATTCGTTGTGAACTTTTGCCCTTTTTTGCATGAATTTTTATGTTGCTATTTTTTTTTTAAAGTACATGTATTTATTTATCATTTTCTGGACACCGCTAGACCATGTAATGTCATGTACATTGAGTTTAGTATCACATTGACCAAATAAAACACAGTATGAACCGATTTATTGTTTTTGTTTAGTGTTGTTTTTTTTTCCAATCCCAGTGTCTGCACAATTGTTTCGTTTGTTTTTTTGTATCAAAGTTTTTGTGAGCATGTGTGAAATCAGTTACTTTGTCTGCTGTCTACATGAACCCATCAAAATTTGTTATCTTTATATTACATATTTGGATCCATCTATTACGGTATGTCCAGAAGGAAATTTATTACTGGATTTAAAGTTGGATTTTGCACACATCAGAAGAAAGCATTGTTAGAAATAAAATATTCAGTTCCAGCTTTTCTCCCTATGTGCTCAAAGTTTGGGACAAAATTGAAGCTCAGTTTGTGGTTGAAAATTCCTTGTAATACTACTTTTTTATTGGTGCATGCAATGTGGCAAATTTTATGGCAAAATGTTCATTTCTACGGCAAATTCCATGGCTTTCACAATTTTTATGGCAAAATTTAGACTTTAAAGTGGCAAAATTCTGCGGGACAAACCATTGTAAATCAGACAGGATCAAGGAATTTTCAAATTTTTTTCATGACAATCTGACAATTTCAGGTTAGGCGCGCGTCTTTTTTTTTTTTTACGCGTGTTGTTACAAGTAGTCCTACATGCCTCCCCGAAGTTTTTGTTGTTTTTTCGCTAGGGGTACATACATGTACTTATAGCCTTTTTTGTAACTCCAGAGTAGACAGTTCCTCCCGAAATCCTCCTAACAACAGCCTTAGTTAATTATTCTTTCAGATTTTCTTTTTCTTTTCCTCCTGTTTTTTTTTTGGTTGAAAGGGTAAGGGACAGGGTTAGGGATTCGGTATGATTTAGGGTTGAGGATAAGGTTGGCGTTATATAACAACAGACTTTTTTTTTAATAATCAGTGCTACTGTCACGAGGAAGTCGACTCAATTTGTGCATAAAATTCAACTTAATGTCATTTCTTTCACAATCAGACGACTATCACAAATTAATAGCCTACAGTTTATTTCAAACAAGAGTTTGCTCTTGCTTTGAAGTCAAAGCTCCTGAAGCAATGAGCAGGCTTTGTATATATAATAATCACCTGTAGGCCTGCACGTGTTTAGAATCACTGAAAACGCTCACTCTCACACACACACACACACACAAACAAAAACGCAGCAAAACCTGGCATGACAGTCAAGTGCCAGTTGGCCTTGATCCTGTCATTTTGATCTATACATGAAGGTAGGTAAGAGGAACGACTTTTATTCTAGTGAATTTTGACTTGCTTGCTCTGACACAAGAAATACGTAGACAAAAAAAAAAGATGCTGTACAAGGTTTGTTACCTCTAACGTCCAGTGCTACATGAATTTGAAACACATCACGGCGTCCAATCTATTATAATAAAACATTTTTTTTAAAACTGGCGGGATTTTTTACAAGACCTACCGCCGCTCACACAGCTCGGGTTTAGGCTACCTGAAATGCCTTCCTCTTGACCTGCTGAAGGTTCTCTTAGTTTTAGATCTGATGACTTGAAATAGTGGGAAAGTGTTCTTGTTTTTTTTTATTTGATTTGCTTTGTGTCGCTAATTTCGTCCCCCGATCCTTCATTGTCACGAACACGTGACGTCAGCATTTCATTTCATGTGTTTGCTACTAAACGTGCTACCCGATGCGCCGATTCTTGCCATTTCAGGCATATTGATAGGGTGCATGGTGCGTTAAGGAGCAGAGAGAGAGGACAGTAAGACGCATCAAAACACAAACATAGAACAACAACACAATAAAGCTAAAGGAATGGGCAAAGTGAAGCAGATCCATTATAATCACCCAGAATTGAAACTAATACGTCATGTAAATAGATTTATCTCATGCAGGGCGTGGACTACAGTTAGCGTTCTATATTAGTTGTTCCGATTATAATTGCGGAAATAGTGCTAACCAGGAAGCTTTTCGAAAATGACATTTTTTGATACTGTGAATTGAAAGTTCAGACATTCCGGTACTGCAAACATTTTAGAGCGAAATTTGATGTGGAAAGGGTATTAACAAAATTGGCTAAGTCTGGCCAGCGTTCGTTTTCCGATGATAGAATGTGCGTGAACACTGTCAGTGGTGTCAAATGCCCTTTGCCTGCCTTGCTGATAGTTACATAATGCCTTGATCATTGTGTCACTCCAATGGGTCAGTAAAAGTCATTTCACCCCCATAATTATGCTCGCACATGTCATGTTAAACACTAGCTAGAATTCAGGTCACTTTCATTCATAATTTATTCGTTACTGACCCTTCTGTTGCTGTCCTTGACTTGCCTTTTGGAAATGTCTCAATACCGTACTGAATTCCTAAAACATCGCATGGTGTAGATGTAGAAATGTCTCAATACCGTACTGAATTCCTGAAACATCGCATGGTGTAGATGTAGAAATGTCTCAATACCGTACTGAATTCCTGAAACATCGCATGGTGTAGATGTAGAAGAGCCTAGGGTCATAACAAATTTGTTCTTCTGAAAAATCAGGATTTTAATGGTCAATCGACCGTCGCTTAAGTAAACAAGAGAGGAAACTGTTCCGAAGCTTTAATTGTATCAATGTGATATTATTCATTATATTGCTGTTGTAGTAGATTGCCACTATGATCTCCAGAATTTTCTTCATGCCCGGCTCTCATCTCTGTTTGTATGAGGCCGGTTAGAAATTCTAAATTTATTTGTCAGAGGATTTGATGTTTACAATTAGCAATTTATAAATGCTTCCATCGGCTTCCAAATACAGCTGTGGTAAAAAGATCGGTTATTTATATACAGTCACCAAAAAACATATTATTATGTTAGTGGTAGCTGTGTGTTTTTACAACTCGGAGTTCATTTTAATTTTGGTCCCTTTACCTGTACAATTTGCTCAGGGTTTTGTCATCGGGGCGACAATGGAAAATGTTTCAGTACAAAACATTTCGTGATGAGTAATTCTATTTTTGCCAGCAAGTGACCATTTTAAGTCAGCTCTTGTAAGATCCAGACTTTGTGGCGGAATCTAATTCTGGAGTGAAGCTGGAGATCTGAATGTACATCAAGAACAAGCTGGACTGTGCCTTGGTGTTGGAAGGAAGCGCTGACATTGGACAGTTTGAGTTTCAGTTTCGGTTTTACGGCGTGTTGGCACGATAACGGCCACTCTGCGCCCTTCACGGTCTATTTTGGATACACTTTCCTTATTTATGTTTCGTATTCAGGGCGTTTATGTTTAACGATAGAATTAAATACTTTCATATAATTTTATCACATTGGTAAAATTCTCAAAAGTTGTTTTGTAAGCTTATAGATGTGGAAAAAGCTTGGTAATCGGGTATAAAAGTTTTTAAAACAAGTTATAGATCTTAGCCTCTCTCAGAAAGGACAGGGGGCGTTGTGGGTCCACGGCAGGAAATTCTTTCATGGATCCGTAGAATATAGTGCCTTCTTCGGATATGCATGAAGTCTACACATTCAGTTAAAATATGGGGTTGTTGTGGGTTTTTTTTATAGTTGGCAATTGCATGCCACACATTCGGGGATGGCGTTGGGGGGTGTCTTCCCATTGGACAGAAACCGTTCCTTAACATCATAGCAAAGATCCCTTATATATTGGCATGTACTTGCAGCCACGCACAGTGGTAAGAAACTCCTCAGGTGGAGCAAGACAGATGAGGATCTTCAGAGGAAGAGTGGATTCTTTCATTAAATGTTTCGGCCTTTAACTTCCTGACATCTTCTAGAACCCCCGGCCACACCGAGGTCGCGACTCCCCGTCTCCAGGATCGGGGTTTGAACCAGAACCGCTGGTTTTTGGTGCAAGTGTCTTATCCATTCTGGCAATTCTGCCTTATGATTCTACAGTATAATTCAACAGGGAGAAATTGCCGCTGCTGTTGCTATTTCATTAAGACTACTTCTATTTTTCCTGCCACTTAGATTAAGCTTCTTCAGAAGAGAGTTCATTGTTGAACCAACAAATCCCCTTGCTCCCTCTTCTACGGCGAATATGCTTGAAAGATGAAAGAATTCCGGCATTCCTAACCTGACAATAATACTTGTGTTTAGGTCTTGAGCTTTGTTTGAGGAACTTTCGCCGCTGTGGCCATTTTACACCTTCACTTTTCTTGCTGTTTGTTTTTCTTGTTCTTGCTTCTGTGTGTTTTTGTGCTAGGGAAAAGTTTTGTAGAATTTTGTCCGGCAAGCGGCCATTGTCCGGCCTGCTCTTCCTGACTTTCCACTGCCAAGGTATCTTTGACGTGCGCAATGTGCACACTGGCCCTCCGAGTTCTTCGTCCTTATCCGAGAAGACTAGGTGCTCGATCCTATTTCCTATAATAACAGGGATAAGAATTTTTTCCCAAAACACTTCCAACATGCCTGCACTGACCGGGGATCGAACCTTGTACCTCCTTCAGCATGAGAGGTGAGCACCTTGCCTCTAGACCAACGCGCCCCCCCCCCTCCCTCCCCCAGTATGATGATAATTATAATTGCAGCCACGTCCAGCATAACTACAGGCCATTAGAAACTGATGGATTGGGTGTCGTGAAAACAATGAATGACAGTAAAAGCCACGACACAAGAAATGACGCCCCCCATGCTCTAGGAAAGACCACATGCCCAGAAGTTTGTTTGTTTTTTTCTGACACAAAAGTCTTTCAGGCATTTCTAGTGGCAGATTCTGTGTCTCCTTCTCTCTTCCCTCCCCACGCCTGGCTCCAAACCGGCCATTACAAGTGAATGGACGCAGGTCCGTTTTCCCGCCTGCACTTGGTCTGTTCGTCACGGTCATTTCACAAGTGCCTAAGTCATGTTTTGGTATTTTTTGAAAACAAAAAAGAACTGTTTATATATAGTGGTAGCTGTTGTCAGGAGAGAGTGGTATTTTACATAGAAAGTTGTAGCTGTACAGTCAACACAACTCTGTAGTTTCTCTAGTTGGTTTTGTCATTTGACTAGGCCCCCCCCCCCCTAACATTAACAACAGTCTGAAATGGTGATTTAGGTGGATGTGGGTTTTCATTTAAAATTTCATAAGTCAACGAAACAAAACATTGCGACTGTTGAACAGAGCAACGTGATTGTCTGATTAAGGTGAGCATTTCATCTACCCCCCCCCCCCTCCTCCCAAAATGACTCAGGCAATTGTGGAATGACTGTCACGTATGGTTCTTGCGGAGAAAAACCAGCCCCCCCCCCCCCCAAAAACAAACAAGATTTCACCTGAAGTCCACTCAGTGCCATATCTGGCAGAAAGCTAAAAACTGCAACTCTGCACTGACACCAGAGATCCGCTTTTGTTAACTTTCATACTCTCAAAGAAACTATCTACAATTCGCACCAAAAAAAAAAAAAAATGTGTGTGTACAATTTGCGCGCTGGTTGGGGATGAGGTCCATGGCATGAAAAGAATGTTTGACATTTATAATGATTAATCCATGATAATGATGCGGATTTGTTAAAGTGCTACTACGCTAGAAAAAAAAAAAAAAAAAGCCACCAAAAAAAGCCAGAGTTTTCCTGCAGCGATTGAAGTTATTACAAAATAATTCACGTCAATTAAGGCCTACAGAGGTAGCTGCACAGTGAACAAAATTCAATATTTTCCCGACACTGGCTTTGTAAAATACAGCATTGTTCAAGACTTTCGTGCATTCGGCGCTAGGTGGCGGTGCGAAATCTGTGGGCGCTAAACGCGCTAGCTGTCTCATTTTATTGTATCTTATATCCTTGATACTACTGACAAAAGGACGAGGTTAATCTTTGCCTCTCCCCTTTAAGTGTTCTCACCAAACATAAAACAATCAGGTGAGAACAGCAATGGGCAAGACAGAAACAATGCACAAAAGTTATCGACAGCGGATCTCCGATGCGAACCCGGGATTAGTCAGGAC
This sequence comes from Onchidella celtica, assembly GCA_963931925.1. Taxonomy (NCBI): domain Eukaryota; kingdom Metazoa; phylum Mollusca; class Gastropoda; order Systellommatophora; family Onchidiidae; genus Onchidella; species Onchidella celtica. The sequence goes on along the minus strand of OZ007575.1, from coordinate 57,135,906 downwards.
AAAAATGAAAAGAAACTACAATGTGTGTGAGCTGCAACCTGCCGTCGTGCAGATGAATGACTCCCCGAGGGTAGATCAACATGATACTTGACAGCAATATTTGTTGGACCGGAGCGACAAGAAAAATCTTGGCATTGCTAATTCTTCCATGACACAAACTATATGAAGCGGTATTATGTGGGCCGCACGTAGTTTCATCATCCGGATTTCTGGCATATCACTGATTTCTTTTTTAAGAAAGTGATCCTTGTCTTTGGTTTCCACGAAACGGAAATGGAAAATGTATTTTGTTTGTTATATAAATCTGTAGCTGCCGAGGTTTGCAGTGTACAGCTGCAGCCCGTACTGAGGTTAACTCTAGGGACCTGTGTAGGCAATCGTTCGTGTGATCCAATTGTAAATCATAGTGGTACCAAAAAAAAATTACATGTAAACTAGGCCGCATAAATCCTGCAACAAACTTTTAAACGGCTGTAACTTCTGGACAGCTGGAGATAACAGAATGAAGTAAAAAGCTTTGTTATCTTTAATTCAAGTTCTATTGATCCCATAAAGGAAACTAGATCTAAATGGTCAAAATTGGGCAAAAAGAAAAAGTTGCAACATACAACCTTTTCTTTTTGCCCAATTTTGACTTTGCTTATAACCCTGCTGCGACCCCAAAGTTTTTCTGTGGTTTTTATGATATTTCGTCTAGATCTAAATGGGCATTTCTGGCAAAATAGAAACGGTTAAAACACGTACTGAAACATTATATGAATACAGAAGGTTTTCCTTTTGTGCAACCTTTTTTAAAAATTCTCTGAGTGGTTTATGCTCTAACTCGATACCAATGTTTATGGACTGGTGGCTGCATTTATTCATGCATGGAATGAGAGTCCACAAGAAAAGATATTAAGTCCAAGAACCGCCTATGTCAAGTTGTACCTGATGCTCTAGGTCATACAGGATACTGAGCTATGAAGTTTTGATGCGCAGTTTTTCAAGAGATTTGTTACATTTGTTGCAGATATGGAACGTGTTTTGGCAAAAGTCTATGATTTTTGTTTGAGCCTCTCACCAAGTACTCAGCAGAGCTTCCCTGTGCTTGTTATGTCAGAGGAGTGAACTCCCTTGACATTCTTCTGCTATTTATACATATTTTTATCGTTACATACACATTTTGCTCCCAAAAAGTTCATATTTTATTACTATGAAATACTTGTATGTATGCAACAATATCTACTCAAGTATGCAGTTTTTTAAACTGTTAATTTGAATTCGTTTAAGTAATTGCAAAGTACACATAAATACCAAATGTCTTCAAAAGCTTGACTGATGATTGGTTTAACTATACTGAACGTAGTAAATACAGTGATGAAGTACGGGAACATCAAAGACAAACGTGCAAATGTCACAAACAAATTAATCTGACAAGATTAGAACATGCTCTTTATGTCTGAGGTTTTGTAGCCTACATGTAAAGAGATAGCTAAACCACTTGACCCAGTGATAAAATAAGCCAGTAAAACTTGTACAGTATGTTCAGCTGTGAACAAAGCAATGTGGAGAGAGGAAAAAAGTAAAAAATCCACATAGTTTAAGTGGTGGGAGCCCATCATTGTTTCACTGGCTCATCATTATCTAATCTGCCTTGAAATGAATGATGAACAATACAATCTTCAGTCAGTAACCCGTCAAAAGTTATTAACCGTATATAGCACTATTTGATATAATGGTGAAATAATTGTTTGATACTGTTTTTTACTATAAATATGTTTTGGTTTCTACACAGCAACTTCTGTTTCTTGGTTGAAAATGACTGATCATATCAATTTTCTTCATATTACTTTCAAAAGCAAATCATATTGATATTTTCTCATTTGTGCAGTTTATAATTAGCACGTTCAAAGAGCCACATGTGGCTCCCGAGCCGCGGTTTGACCATCCCTGGTGTAGTGTGTAAATCAGTTCAGCCAAAAAGTGGAGATAGGACCTTTCATTTTAGGGGGACAAACTGCAAATAATCAGCTGAGCTCTTTGGTTCACGAGGGCCGTGGCAAATGCTATTGTCTAATTGGACTTAGTCAACCGTGCGAGGAGAGTGTATTGGTCTTACTTGTAATTTTGGCCTAACTGTTGAATAGAACTTCATTGTCTGCTAATGACATATAGAATGGTTTAGCTTTGAGAATAAAATGGAAATAATTATATTTGTCTGCAGTGTCGCACAAAATACCAATCCTTATACATGTAATGCACCCCCCCCCCCTTTCAAAAGAGAAACAGTGCAAAAATCAAATGATTTAAAAACCCTGATTGTTCATAAACTGTTAATTAATCAACAGTTTTACACTCTTGTTTATTCATTCTGTGTAGATTTTTTCTCTCTTCTGCAAGACAAGCAAATATTGGACGGAGTACAGTACCATGAATTACACAGTTTCAGCCAGGTACATAATCGTGTTCTGTGTGTTAATCGCTAAAATAATATCATCCCTATTATGTAATCCAAAGGAAAGTCCTCCCCAAATATTTTCAAGATAAGCAACAGAATTCCTAATATCTTTGATACCGGTATTTCAACATATTGACATGCCAATGAACAATCAAATTGAGAAAATCGAGAGGAATACCGTACGAGTTACAGAAGTTTAGTGTGGGACATTTTCATGTTCTGAGTGTTAATCGCCGCGCCCGACATTTATTGCAATAACCTCCATCTAGAGGACTAACTGTCTTGCCAGGAGGGCTTCCACCCCCCCCCCCGCCCCCATCACGGACGTTCCTAAAGTCGCTTCCTTGTAGTATCCCCATCATGTAACTCATACGGAACTCCTCCCAGAAAATCAGACAGGCTTACCTTTAATAGCTGTCTCTGTGGATGTGATTTCAGAGTCTTTCATAGAGCTACAAGCAACTATGCAATGCAGTTATACTCTGCTCTGTAAGACTGCTTAGTTTACTTCAACAATGTGTAATCACTGCCAGAGGAGACAGAGTTTATGAAAACGTGGGAGGGTTTTACACCAGCCTGTGATGTCAGACTATGGAAACATTGTAAATGTAACAAAATTATGAGTTGAGAAATGCTGGAATCTTTTGTGCTATGGGAAATCTTTCTGATTTCATGTTTCATGAACTGTTTGCAATGCGCTACACACACGTTTTTAACAAGTTAACACATTCAGGCAAATCTGAGCGTCAGTAATTAAGGGGGTGGGGGGGGGGGGTCGGGGTGGAGGGCTGCGGCAGTGATTGGTGACGTCACGCATTAGCTGTGGTTGGTTGAATATTGGAGCAAGACGGCGAGCAACACAGAATGAGTTTATCTTTAATTGTTTACGATTGTCTCGTATGAAAGAGAATTTTGGAATGATAATTATTATCTTATAGAAAGAAAATGTTTAATCTACCGAACTTGGCCCAGTTGATCATAGAAAATGACATTGAAAATGTCAGACTAAGATTGCGTGCAGGCGAGACATTAACTTGTGGTAAACTTTACTTCAGAATGTGTTGGTACAGTGGTTCTCATCCTTTGTAAGGCTATCGCCCTTTTAGGCTCCAAATTGTCTGTTTCCCATGTCTGTGCCCCATTTTGTCCTCATTCATGTTTTCTCTCCCCCCCCCCCCCTTTCCTTCCAATCGCCTCCTTCACCGTTTGTGCCTCATTGTTGACCCTTTCTTCGTTTTTGCCCCATTGTTGACCCTTTCTTCGTTTTTGCCCCATTGTTGTCCCTTTCTTCGTTTTGCCCCATTGTTGTCCCTTTCTTAGTTTTGACCCATTGTTGTCCCTTTCTTAGTTTTGACCCATTGTTGTCCCTTTCTTAGTTTTGACCCATTGTTGTCCCTTTACTTTGTTTTTGCCCCATTGTTGTCCCTTTACTTTGTTTTTGATCCATTGTTGTCTGTTACGAATCTGGACTGGGTGATAGTGCCCTCCAGTGTTAGGGTTCTGGACTAAAGTCCCCTCTAGCTGTTATGAAGAGGGTCTTCTCAATGATGGTATTATGACTGCATTTAAATCGAGAGGTATTTAGTATTCAATCTTTCGTACCATGCCACACATTAAGAACAATCTGAATAAGTTTCATAAACAGACCTGCAGGGCCACAAATTTAATTACATTAATTACCCTAACAATTCTGTCTAGATCTATTACATAGTAAATACAACATCAGCAGCATCAAATCTAATTCAATAATACGTCACTAGAAGTCTTCTCTAGATTCCTATAATATTATGATAATTCTGACTCACTCACAATTTAAGTACTAATTATCTATCTCTCAGATATAGTCTGCCTACTATCTATCAATCAATATACTAATATGGTCTCTGGCGACGATGTCATCTCAGCTATTTGTGCCTACCGCTTATAATGGATCGAGCTCGTCAATATAAACTGACGTAGCTAAGTCTAGATATCTACTCTAGGATGGGCTGGCAATTCCCAGCCTCATCCAGACAAATCAATCCCAATTCACAGATGCGTATGCCATACATTCATACTAATTGCAAGTCAATATAAATCTTTGTCTTGCAGTCTTGGGTAGCATTCCTAATATATGCGGCAATCCTGTCCTAGTGGATAACTTATGTTCAGCTCCTCGTTCATTGTTGAGTCATCAATAAACAAACACTTACGCTTGGTCCCTGGTGTTAGAAAACCAGAGAGCAGTGGATAATAGCAGTGGGCATATCTCATTCAAGCATATGGCTTCATCTCAAATGTCTATAGTGGACTAGACATGACATCGAACAGACTTAGGATTCTTCAGGCAGAATCGTGCCGACGCCTGCACAGATTGGAGTTTTCTGTATGGAGTAATGGACATAGGTATGGCTACACTTTTATACTGTGCAGCCACCTGCAAACTACCGTCCAAATCCCTAGATTTGATTGGTGCATCCATGCGAGCTCATCTCGCAGTATTAATATATTCTACGTGGGAGTTGGTCACGGCCTTGTACTAAAAACAGACAAGGTCAATTTAAAATGTCAAAACAATTACTGAAATCTTTAAACCCTCGTGCTTTCTACATTTTATGTACGAATTTCTGAACGCGACTAAGCGTCTTAAACTATCTATCCTTATTCACCCCTTCTCTTCCCTTCTAAGTGTTCATCAAAATCACGGGGTCGAGAATTGCACTGTCACTCCTAACTTATCCATTTATTCTATCTCGCCCCACTTTCTTTCCATCTCTAAGAAAAAGTGTTTCAAAACACAAACTGTTCACGAGAACAGTTCAAGGACAAATTACGCTGGTTATAATCAACGAGACCGTGAAAAATCAACTCCTTGCAAGTCGTGACCCAGCACGGCATTTATAGCACTTAAACCCTGACATTGTCCCTTTACTTCGTTCTGACCCATTGTTATCCCTTTACTTCGTTTTGACCCATTGTTATCCCTTTACTTCGTTCTGACCCATTGTTATCCCTTTACTTCGTTTTGACCCATTGTTATCCCTTTACTTCGTTTTGACCCATTGTTATCCCTTTACTTCGTTTTGATCCATTGTTATCCCTTTACTTCGTTTTGACCCATTGTTGTCCCTTTACTTCGTTTTTGACCCATTGTTGTCCCTTTACTTCGTTTTGACCCATTGTTGCCCCTTTACTTCGTTTTGATCCACTGTTGTCCCTTTACTTCGTTTTGACCCATTGTTGCCCCTTTACTTCGTTTTGATCCATTGTTGCCCCTTTACTTCGTTTTGATCCATTGTTTCCCCTTTACTTCGTTTTGACCCATTGTTGTCCCTTTACTTCGTTTTGACCTAGTGTTGCCTCTTTACTTCGTTTTGATCCATTGTTGTCCCTTTACTTCGTTTTGATCCATTGTTGTCCCTTTACTTCGTTTTGATCCATTGTTGTCCCTTTACTTCGTTTTGATCCATTGTTGTCCCTTTACTTCGTTTTGATCCACTGTTGTCCCTTTACTTCGTTTTGATCCATTGTTGTCCCTTTACTTCGTTTTGACCCATTGTTGCCTCTTTACTTCGTTTTGATCCATTGTTGTCCCTTTACTTCGTTTTGATCCATTGTTGTCCCTTTACTTCGTTTTGATCCATTGTTGTCCCTTTACTTCGTTTTGACCCATTGTTGTCCCTTTACTTCGTTTTGATCCATTGTTGCCTCTTTACTTCGTTTTGATCCATTGTTGTCCCTTTACTTCGTTTTGACGCATTGTGGCCTCTTTACTTCGTTTCGATCCATTGTTGTCCCTTTACTTCGTTTTGGCCCATTGTTGTCCCTTTACTTCGTTTTGCCCCATTGTTGCCCCTTTACTTCGTTTTGTCCCATGGTTTCCCCTTTACTTCGTTTTTGACCCATTGTTGCCCCTTTACTTCGTTTTCACCCATTGTTGCCCCTTTCTTCGTTTTCGCTTCCTAGACATCAATATTCGGTCAGGTTCAGAACCACTGTATTAGAAGATTTGAAGTTGTACAGTAACCAGTGAACGTACACGAGAACTGTTAGATGGATGACCAAAATTATGTTCTACACTTTAAGAACGCCGTATTTACCTGGTCAGATGAACAAACAAACGTGTGTGCATATTATTATTATCTATGTGTTGAGGGGGTAGGGGAGGGGTTTAGAGTCCGAGTCAGATAGATAACGGTAGAGATATGAAAGTCTGGATGGAAAAACGACCAAAGTAACTTGCGTATGAAACTGATAAAAATCCATTTTCACACTTGAAAGTGCTCAAGTACATTGTGAATGGAGATAAAGAAAAGCATCATCAAAGGGAGGCTTTACTTAAGTAGAAAAAACACTTGAGCTTTGCAGTAAAACAGACATTGTAATCATTTTTTTAAATAGCCAAAAATCTTTAAAATTCGACATTAGTCCTTCTTCTCTCTAGATCTCCATAAAAATTAAATTTAAATCCTTCACTGATGTTTATGTGGAGTTATGAAAGAAAAACACCAGGAAAGAAACACAGCAACAAACAAACAAACAGACAGACAGACAAACCTGCCCAGTTGAAAATTGCCAAAGATACAAGACTGAGTCACTACCACGACCATAAATTATCATTACCACCACCATCGCTAGCACCACCACCAAGGATGAAGATGTTGACTTGTATGTACCGACAACGAGTAGATGACGCATGATGTACGATATGAGAAATGACAAAAGCGAAAAAACAAAACAAACCCCACATGGTTGTACATTTGACCGTCTCTTCACTACAGTTGTTATTGTACAAGTTGTGACTGGACGCTATGGCAATCGTACGTGTCCTTGGGTGAGATCTCAATGTTCGGGCTGATCTAAATCTCCTCACTGGAACATTTTGGCTTGCTTTATTTAAATAATGATAATGATGATGATAACGATGATCGGTGATGATGATGATGCTAGTGTTGGCGGTTGTGGTGATGGTGGTGGTGATGATGATGATGAAGGTGATGATAATGATGCTGTTGGTGATGATGGTGATGATGGTGGTAGTGATGATGATCATGGTGAGGATGATGATGGTGGTGGTGGTGGTGATGATTATGATGATGATGGTGGTGGTGGTGGTGGTGATGATGATGATGATGATGATGAGGGTGGTGGTGGTGGTGGTGGTGGTGGTGGTGATGGTGGTGCTGGTGATGATGGTGGTGGTGGTGGTGATGGTGGTGGTGGTGGTGGTGATGGTGGTGGTGGTGGTGATGATAATGATGATGAAGATGATGATGGTGATGATGGTGGTGATGATGGTGATGGTGGTGGTGGTGCTGGTGCTGGTGGTGGTGATGATGATGATTATGATGATGATGCTGATGATGATGATGGTGGTGGTGATGATGGTGATGGTGGTGGTGGTGCTGGTGCTGGTGGTGGTGATGATGATGATTATGATGATGATGATGATGCTGATGATGATGATGTTGATGATGATAATGATGATGATGACGATGATAATGATGATGACGGGGGAGAAGAGATAGACAGAAGGTGTACATTGGGAAAATATATCAGCAGTGAATTAATGAAATGATAATTGGATAGAGAGAAGACAAAAATTGCGATGTATGTGGATAATCGAGAATGTTGAAAGAAATAATGATTTTCTGTAATAATAATGATCACAATGGTCTATATAAAATTTGTAATAACATGTCTGAACTAGTCCAGGGCGATTTGCCATGAAATAGTACCCCCCCCCCTCTCTCTCTCTCTTTCTTTCTTTCTTTCTTTCTTTCTTTCTCTCTTTCTTTGCTCTCTTTCTCTTTCTCACTCTCTCTCTTTCTTTCTCTCTTTGTCGCATAGCATAGCAACACAACATCTCCTGTTCGTTTATTTGGTTGCTCCCACTGATTGTTTGTTTATCTACTCTGTCACCCCTGCTATATGTTATAGTTTTGACAGATCAGAAGTTTGATCTGGGGAAAATCTAAGGGAAACTTTTGGCTTCGATGCTGGTTGTCGTTTCCAAGTTATATGCATAATGATTAATTCCCATGTAATGCTAGGAGCAAAATGCTGCATAATGGCGTCTCTCCTGTAGGTATTTCATCAGGGGAAAGTGGGACAACGTGACCGACTAAGTGATTGATTGTTGTCTTCATTGAAGTGGTAATTAAAGACGTTCTGAAGTACACGTATGTACTGTAACAGCTGGAAATCAAATCTCTTGCCAAAGATGACGTGCTGAGAAAGCAAAAATAATGCAATCAGTTTTATTGGTAATTAGTAAGCTAATAATAAAGAAGTGTCTTTATTTACACTTCGTTTAAAACCTGTTAAATTTTTTCCTAAGAGATCTGCACTATTTTGTCCATAAGAAAGCCCCAATTATAGAACAAGTGATCAAATCATTTTTCAAGCTGGGCACTTAACTTTTCATGTGTCATGACGTTCCCTTCTCTCTCTTCCATTGTTTTGAGGCTCATTATTTTTGTAAAATTTGTGTATTTTCTGTCTTCTCTTTAGTTTGCTTTGTACTGTTTGGGTTTTATTTCTCACGCGGGGCTTCGCAACATACAACTTTTTCTTTTTGCCCAATTTTGACTTTGCTTATAGCCCTGCTGCGACCCCACAGTTTTTCTGTGGTTTTCATGATATTCTAGACCAGGCACATCATTAGATTTTATGATGGACATAAAATAATGACATGAATTTAATTAATACTTATATGGTTGGTGCAGACAACCACAGGCCTTGGAAACGACAATTGAAACCGTGGACTTTCTTCTCGTTGTGGAAATAAAATCAGAGGGGCTCTAAATCGTATCACATAAGATTGATCTACAGGCAATTCTGCTTCAATTCACTGCCAGGGACAGTTACGACGCTCGGTCGCATTAGTTCCCTTTCGCCTGTTTTCGTAAGCCGAAATTTCATTAGCTAATACCAACACATCTTCTCTGTGTGACCTATTCCTCCACCAAGACGATAGGTAATTTGAGACGGAGGTCGCTCACACAATGCCTATATTTTGCCCACGAACATTAGAGCCAATTGTGATGCTGGTAGCATTAAGGTAAAACAGTGCTTTAATATACAAATACCTCTTGAAACTGCAGTATCTCTATTTACGACGATATTCACTCATCGGAAAAAGACAGAAGAGTGTTGTAACTCAACTTACAACACTTTACGAATGTCTTTTTGGCAACCATACACTTACAACCAAATTTTGAAACGCAATATCTCAGCTTCTATTTGGCCTACAGCTTCCATCTCTTCACGAGACATGCGTGTGGGCGGGACTTATCATTTGGCGGGAAAAAGCTATTTTGGTCAAAAACAGACTTACAACCGTCTTCCAGCGGGGCGACGAAATACTTTATCCAAATATCATAATTTTTTTTATTATGAGTCACTCACGGTTTATCCAGCATATGTTTGTTATTGTGTACCGAAATAAACATGATGCACCTGTTCAAAGTGACCCGATTGACTCGAGTTCCGAAGTTAGCAGCAAAGCATGGAAGAAAATTGACCATTGGCTATCCCCGAATGTGCGTTACGTAGACGAGTCCACTCAAGTGGGACGCGGGCTAAAAATCAGGTGTATCTCCATCCATGTTAATCTTGCTTTTCTGTGCACCGATCTGTGAAAAAAGGTCAGTGACGGAGATATTTCACTATGCTGTAATTTGGCCACTTTTTTATTCTCAACGCTGCAGCCTGAGTAATAGTTTCAAAAATTATACAATTAATTTTCTTAGATGTCAACTAATCTAACCCAATCGCTTTTGTATAGAATGATTGGCCTCTTTAAAGTTTCAAGCAGTTCTTTAAAATGTTGTCAGGACGGTAAAGTGTAATGAGCTTTTTCTTGGCTCCCTTCGATATCCCGTGTGGATTGGACACGCGTTTGGTTTGACAAAAAAATTAGATGTGGGTAATATAGAATAAGAAGAGATTTGGGTAGAGAAATGCGGGCAGAGGAAGAAAAAAACACCAACCAAAACAAGTCCAAGAGATTAAGGGTGAGTAGAATGTTTGCACTTTGTCGCGGGTTCTCTAGTATTAGTGGTAAAAAAAAAAGGTCGAGAGTTTGACTGACAAGCAAGATTTTTTAACTTGGTCGTCATGGTGAAGTGAAAAACAAAACAATATATAATTCTGGAATCTCAAAACTGGCATCCTACGATGTTACTTAATGCTCACATGGCATAATAATAATAATAATAATAATGATGTTGATGATGATAATAATAATAACGTATGTTTCGAAGCCCTGCCAAGAAACAAAACACAGAACTGCCACAGAGAATTACCAAAGGCCTGAAAACTAAAGAGAAAAGGATTACAAACGTGTCGATCACCGAGAACTTTCTTCGTGCAAACAACAAACAAACCAGAAAAAAAACTGACAGTAAGTTCATGACCAAATTCATACAGACATTATAATTTTTATTTTCCCTGCCATTTTTGTAGCTTGTTCCAGGCGTGCTGCGACCCCGCAGGTTTCTTGTGATGTCTTTGAGATGTTTTGTTAATTCTGGTCCAGGACGAGGCCACTTTATTGTCTACAACTCGTGTTTCTTGTGTATGTTTATGGAGAAAATTTTTATTTTGTTTTCGTTTCTGACCCTCTACAAATAAATAAACATTTCAGAGTTCAGGCAAATTGAAACAGGGGACAAATACAAAATAATTAAATAAATGAATAAATTAACAAATCCCGGCCGGTGCAGGCATGTTGCAATTTTGAGATTTTTCTCATATTTTCCTGTCCCTGATCCTGTGGGAGGTAGGATCGAGTACCTAGACTTCCCGGAAGAGGACAAAAAAACTAGGAGGGCCCGTATGCACGTTGCGCATGTTAAAGATACCTTGGCAGTTGGAAATGAAAAAGAGCAGGCCGAACAGGCCTCTGCCCGGGCAAAATCAATGAAAATTCATTCCTACCACTCCCTCACCCCCCCCCCCCCTTATCTCCCTTCCAGCCCTCCCTCCAAAAAAAAACCCGCCGACCGGCGCTGCACTGTGGTGACGATGTGTCTGCTCCGGTTGTAACTGGGCTGCAATGACACTAAGGCAAATTTCCAAGATGCTATTAAAAAAGAAAGAAAAAGTATTTAATACAAAATTTGGCCCGGATTCATCACGGCAAGCCGGAGATATGAAAGAAATTATAAAACTGCACATTGTTGAAAGCACGATAACTGGTCTTGTCTACAGCAGGCATGTCAAACATGCGGCCCGCGGGCCGCATGCGGCCCTTTAAAAGCAAAGTTGCGGCCCTCGTAAAGGTTTCTACAGTGCAAACACATTTTATTTTTTTGTAATATAAATGGCAATGTTTGGTTCTACCTATGTGTGTGAACAGCTATTTTCTTTCATGAAATCAACAAAAACCTCTCAGAGAACAAGGCTAACTAGTTAGCATTGACATCTTTGATCAAAGTTGGAACTGCACAGACACTTCAGCCGGACATACCAAAAATTGTCAGCCAAAAAAGGTGTCAAACCTCAGGACAAAACACTAAAATCTTTTGAATATTAGCAAATAAATGTTTCAGTTTTAAACTGTTGGGTTCTTTTAACTATGTTTTTGTTGCTGTTGCAAAATACGAAAATGCTATGTCCTTAATTTTTTGGATCAAACTATTTTATTAGTTTGTAGTCATGAATGCTGCTAAAACATTCGTATACATATTGTATGTGCATACTAAGCAACAAAATATCCTGCAGTAAATTTCATTTAATGACTTCAATTAGTTGTGCTGTGTGCAAATATTTGCCGTGTGTGGCCCCCATGATGACATAATGTGACCCATGTGGCCCTTCGGGAACTTTCAGTTTGACATACCTGGTCTACAGCATCCGCTCCGCTATTTTCACGGGAAAATGACGTATGAAAATCTCCCTTTGCCTCTATAACGGTGAGGAGCGGAGCAGAACAGATTCTGTGGACAAGTATACAGAGGCAAAGAGTGTTTTACGTCATTGTCCGTAAAAATAGCGGAGCAGGTGGTGTGGACAAGTATACAGAGGCAAAGAGTGTTTTATGTCATTGTCCGTAAAAATAGCGGAGCGGATGGTGTGGACAAGTATACAGAGGCAAAGAGTGTTTTATGTCATTGTCCGTAAAAATAGCGGAGCGGATGGTGTGGACAAGTATACAGAGGCAAAGAGTGTTTTATGTCATTGTCCGTAAAAATAGCGGAGCAGGTGGTGTGGACAAGTATACAGAGGCAAAGAGTGTTTTATGTCATTGTCCGTAAAAATAGCGGAGCAGGTGGTGTGGACAAGTATACAGAGGCAAAGAGTGTTTTATGTCATTGTCCGTAAAAATAGCGGAGCGGATGGTGTGGACAAGTATACAGAGGCAAAGAGTGTTTTATGTCATTGTCCGTAAAAATAGCGGAGCAGGTGGTGTGGACAAGTATACAGAGGCAAAGAGTGTTTTATGTCATTGTCCGTAAAAATAGCGGAGCAGGTGGTGTGGACAAGGGCAGTAATTCTGGATTTGTACATAATCAAAAAAAAAATAAATTATAATTATAATTTAAGAACAAAAGCTGAAGTTGAGACTAAGCTTTGAAGTACCGTATTTTATGATCAAAATTCTCAGCACAACGGTATCTGTTCATCATTACATGTTCATAAATAAGTCCTAAATGATTGATTGTTATATGTTATTGATGGTGTTATTGTTATGTGAACTGAAAATCATTCTCGTAAACACCACACAACAGTATTTGAACATTTCGGCTTTGTTGGTTGTTTTAGGGTACCCTAAAAAGGTCACCTACACAAAGGTCACCGAATTCTGTCACCGATCCACTTGGCGCTCCAGGTGAGAAGAATTGCACTATATAATTTCAACAACTGCACATAAAGCCCACCTACATTCGATCCGTTTCAGCACCTTAGATGCTGACTTTTTTTTATCGGAATTCAAAATACATTCCTATTGCGCCGAAAGACACCGATCCGATGACACGGTGACGGGCAAGACCGTCGGGCGACAGGAAGGTGTGATGAGTAATACTCATTTACGGCGATTTTCCACTGACCAAATCCCATCTGGACGGGACGATAGAGGAAATTTGATTGGAAATTTGGATTCAGCGGCCTTACATTAACAAAGTCATCGAGCAGAATTTGTTTATTTTGAAAGAGAACATTTTTTTTAAAGATTTTAATCATTTTAAAGACATGATAATTAAAGATGTTTAAAGCGAGCATCTGGTCAGCTCAGTTTCACTCTGCAGTTCCACGTGGGGCAGTGAGTAGCGTGTGCAGAAAAAAAAGTACAAGAATAAAGGACGTGTATATCCGTACAATACGTTGTATGGATATGGACAGTGCCTATCCGTACGTCATGTTTACCAAAAAGCGCGACTGGTGAAGGTTTGCTGAAACAAAACTTGGTATGGTGTTCACGAATTTAAAGTGACAACACATGGAATAGTGAGATGGGCCTGGGGGCGTGAGGGTCTAGTCAGTTTGTATCAATGGGCGGTAGTCAGATTGACTAATCCGGCGAAAAGGGGTTGGGGTAGCAATTGGTGATCGACGTACACTCAAGTATATTATTAGCGCAGATCACGCAATCTCCGTGCAGCTGAAGTCGGATTGTTTTGATGTAAACCGATTCATATTTTTAAAAACTATGTGAATTAACAAGGTCATTCCTGTGTGTGTTCTACATCATCGAATTGTGTGCGTTGTACGGACGTGCACTGCGCTTCCAATAATAAAAGCTACCTGGAGCAATGCACCGACATTCGATGCCGCCTTTATGTGAAGGATAGGAGCTCTAGGTGGACACCCGAAGCTCCGTCCTATACGCGCCCACTTACCAGGCGGCTTCTCTGTGGTTACCCTTATCTTGGTTGAAGCCTAAACTCAAATTACTGGACAGAACGGGATTTATTTGCTCGAAATAGATTAAGAAAACAATTAAAGTAATCATTAAAGCGTATGCTTCTCCTCCTCCCCCCCCCCCCACACACACATACAAAGCAGTATACACTTTTCCTACCTTGGGGGCAGTCCTCCCTTTATAACCACCCCCACCCCCCCCACACACACACACAAAGCAGTATACACTTTTCCTACCCTGGGGGCAGTCCTCCCTTTATAACCACCCCCACCCCCCCCACACACACAAAGCAGTATACACTTTTCCTACCCTGGGGGCAGTCCTCCCTCTATAACCACCCCACCCCCAACACACACAAAGCAGTATACACTTTTCCTACCCTGGGGGCAGTCCTCCCTCTATAACCACCCCCACCCCCCCCACACACACACACAAAACAGTATACACTTTTCCTACCCTGGGGGCAGTCCTCCCTCTATAACCACCCCACCCCCAACACACACAAAGCAGTATACACTTTTCCTACCCTGGGGGCAGTCCTCCCTTTATAACCACCCCACCCCCAACACACACAAAGCAGTATACACTTTTCCTACCCTGGGGGCAGTCCTCCCTCTATAACCACCCCACCCCCAACACACACAAAGCAGTATACACTTTTCCTACCCTGGGGGCAGTCCTCCCTCTATAACCACCCCACCCCCAACACACACAAAGCAGTATACACTTTTCCTACCCTGGGGACAGTCCTCCCTCTATAACCACCCCACCCCCAACACACACAAAGCAGTATACACTTTTCCTACCCTGGGGGCAGTCCTCCCTTTATAACCACCCCCACCCCCCACACACACAAAGCAGTATACACTTTTCCTACCCTGGGGGCAGTCCTCCCTTTATAACCACCCCACCCCCACACACACACACACAAAGCAGTATACACTTTTCCTACCTTGGGGGCAGTCCTCCCTTTATAACCACCCCACCCCCACACACACACACACAAAGCAGTATACACTTTTCCTACCCTGGGGGTAGTCCTCCCTTTATAACCACCCCACCCCCACACACACACACACAAAGCAGTATACACTTTTCCTACCCAGGGGGCAGTCCTCCCTTTATAACCACCCCACCCCCACACACACACACACAAAGCAGTATACACTTTTCCTACCCAGGGGGCAGTCCTCCCTTTATAACCACCCCACCCCCAAACACACACACACAAAGCAGTATACACTTTTCCTACCTTGGGGGCAGTCCTCCCTTTATAACCACCCCACCCCCACACACACACACACAAAGCAGTATACACTTTTCCTACCCTGGGGGTAGTCCTCCCTTTATAACCACCCCACCCCCACACACACACACACAAAGCAGTATACACTTTTCCTACCCAGGGGGCAGTCCTCCCTTTATAACCACCCCACCCCCACACACACACACACAAAGCAGTATACACTTTTCCTACCCAGGGGGCAGTCCTCCCTTTATAACCACCCCACCCCC